>VZTM01006602.1:60511-107662 GCA_013400555.1 Jacana jacana | reverse complement strand
GTATAAAACCCCACAGGCCTAGAAGTAACAATGTAACAATGACAATTTCCTAACTGCATTTAACCATACTAGGGTAAAACGAAAGCTTTCATGAACAAAAATCAACCTTCTTGCAAAGTATACTGAAAATACTCTGTTTAGATTAAGTATCTGTGAGGAGAATAAATGAATAACTGGTACAGCTTCATTGCTACCCCTTACCTAAATATGCAACAAGAAGTTCTCATGGCAACATCCTTTCTGTTTGATGGCAGAAATGATTAATCAAGTTGTTTTCTCGTAAGAAATTATATAATAACTCAAATGACTGAACTAGTGGAATCTCTCTGTGCATGGGGTCTGCATGGCACACTGTGTCCTCATCAGAGACCCGCTTAGTGCTGCTGCGTAGCTAAGGGTTCCCAGTATCTGACTCCTGTATTTCACAGTGCTAGCTCTAATAATTCAAATTATACTTCACAGTATGTGAATGCATTTCTTACTGGGCTCATAACGAAGCAGCACCTCCTGGTGCATAACAGCGTTTCAGTCCACACAGCTTCAGCAAGTTCTTTATGGGCACATCATGCTGCTGCAGTCCTGGTGAATGTCAAACACAGCCCTGAGACCTCACTGACAAATCAACTGTCCTCTAGAGAGGTCTTCTTTTACCTCTGCACCTTCCACACTACAACAGCAAAGCAAACTCCAAATTAATAAATAATGTAATTTTTAAAGAAAGTATGACTAATGTTTTCAGGGATGTAAAAAAAAAAAAAAATCACCTTTGGAAACCATGAGAAAGTTGCCCTGGCAACATAGTTTTCCATTCCTTTTTTGCTCACTGTTTTCTTGTGTGCCTATTTCTCTAGCTTTCATTGCTGATAGTACACAATGCACGCAACAAATGCAGCTCTTGAAAGGGAAGAAAATCAGCATTCAGCCAAATAAAGGTCTGTCTTTTCTTTCATACCATCAGGGTGGAATATTCCTATCTATGATTAATACCAATTAATTACAAAAACTAGTTTAGAAAATTTCAAGACTGAAAAAAACTTTGAATAGCTTCTATAGGATGGATGACCCAGATTATATGGGAGGGGCAAGCACCATTCTTAGCCTTTTTTCAACTGAATATGAGCCCAAATGGAGCTATTACCTCCTTGTAAATGCCAATTTTCATTAAGCATACAGAAAGTAATGTAGCAGCTAAGAGGTAACTGGGATATAATTTAAGTTGACAGCTTTAAAATCTCTTCCCTTTGGTCAGGTCTCATTGAATTTGGCAAATGGATTCAAGGGTTGTGAGTTTCCAAGTAGGCAGGTGAACATGGAAAAAAATGAGAGGTCTTCTTGTTCCCCCCACCAGAAACTATGCTAAAAACATAAAGTGGTGTTTAGATAAACAGGCTAAAAATCCCTCCCACAGATTTCTTGAATTTTCTGCATGTCTCATGAAAATGTGCTGTTATCATATATAAAAGCAAACGGAGTGCACTGACTTCCATCTAAATCAAGATAAATTTTTATGATCACAGCTGTATATCATTACATTTACTTAGTTAAACTTAGTTAATACATTACACTTAGTTAGTTAAAAGTTCCATTTTGTCTTCTTCTAAACAACTCTCTTGTCTATAGTTTTAGAATCCATTCACCCTGGCAGAGGAGCTGCAAGAGGACAGACCTCATAATCACAATTACTGAGCCCCATCCATGACTTTAAACAAACCACCTGGGCTTCGCAATACAGAGACAAACTTAAGCAAAAGCTTATAGCCTCTTGGATGTTTGTGCTAATATGTGACCTGGTAGCTGAAATGTCTGACAGATTCATATCTTTCCAAGTTGGGAGATGGATTACCTTGAACAACTTCAATGCTTTATCCCTCTCCCCTGATGTAGTCCACATCGAGTTCAAAAACATTTATTCCTCTCTATAATTACCTACCAAGAGGAAACTGACAGTGTGTTGACATCATTTTGCCAGAATTAAATCCTTTAGATTTTCTGAGAAAGCATTTAAAACCTTAGTTATTGCTTAGAGATTAGCCAGACTGCCAATTATCCCAGGGTTTCATATATATAAAAATTTATTTCACACAAAGTTTAAGGTGTTGAGTTTCTTTGCCCTAAAATTTTCAAATACCTTGATGTGACCTTGCCTCAGGGAAATAAAAAAATAGAAAGTTCATTCGAAACAGCCTCAATCAGCACAGATGTGTTCATTTCCCTACTTTGTCTAGCATTGCCAGATCTGGAAAAGTTCTCCGTAAGAGCAAATAGAGTCATCACAGGATCTCATTCGTATTGTATGGCTTACAGACTTAGTGTAGTAGCTATCAAGCATCTGACTGTTTCTTTTCAGAGACAGAAAGCTTATTCTTTTCTTCTGATGGAGAGCAGCCCCGAGGAAGAGGACTCAAGGGTATTGGTAGATGGGAGGCTCAAATGGAGCCAGCAAAGTGTGCTCACGGCCAAAAAAAAGCCAATCCCATCCCCAGCAGTGTGGTCATCAAGGCAAGGGAGGGGGATTCTACCCCTCCACTCTGCTCTGGTGAGACCCCACCTGAAGTATTGTGTCCTCAGCACAGGAAGGACATGGACCTGTTGGAACGGTGCCAGAGGAGTCCTTGAAGATACTACAAAGGCTGGAGTCCCTCACCTGTGAGGACAGGCTGAGAGAGGGTTGTTCAGCCTGGAGAAGAGAAGGACCCCAGAAGACCTTATAACAACCTTCCAGTACCTATTGAGGGCCTACAGGAAAACCGGGGAGGGACCCTTTATGAAGAAGTGTAGCAACAGGACAAGGGGTAATGGTTTTAAACTGAAAGGGGGGCAAATTTAGACTAGATATTAGGAAGAAATTCTTTGCTGTGAGGGTGGTGAGGCACGTGAACAGGTTGCCCAGAGAAGCTGTGGCTGCCCCATCCCTGGAGGGGTTCAAGGCCAGGTTGGACAGAGCCCAGTGCAACCTGGTCTGGTGGGAGGTGTTGCTGCCCAGGGCAGGGGGTTGGAACTCAATGATCTTTAAGGTCCCTTCCAACTCTAACCATTCTATGATTCTATGAAGGTACAGACACCCATGCAACACAATCATCATGGCATTGCAAACTCATCTTTTCCTCACCAGCAAATCAACTCTATCACCTACCTTGTGAAGATCCCTTCCATTTGCACTTTCACCTCAGGTTCTTTGGTGACTGCAATGTCAGTTATCTCAGAGGAGAAAGGTTCTGACTGACATCCAAACATCTGCTGAACTGCCAAACCTGGGTGCTCATAAGCTCTGAGGAGAGCTGAGTGTCCATCACACTGTCATGGATGTTTCTAGAATTAACAAAGCTGTTGGAGACATTCCCATAGACATTTCTGATACTGTCCATCTTCAGGACTCATTAATTCTATTAATTCTACCCCTTTAGGAATAAAATCACAACAGTGCCCAAAAGCACTGAAAAATCCTTGTGTATGAAACACCCTTTTTCCATTTCTCCACTGTTCCTGGGAGCAAAATATTAAACAGAGGCTGTGGAAATGGGATTGGGCTGTTCACTCGAGGAACCAAAAGCCATAGTCATCTGAAGGCTGCCCTTTACAAATTGGAAGTTGCCATTGTGCATCTCAGTCACTGAGATCTGCTTCCTCTGAAGTGTGAACAGCCGTTCAAATTAATTTCCCAGCTTTTGCAGTGATGAAAACTCTCAATCAAGGCAAATGACTCTTAGAGGTTTGTATTGGATGTCTTTGCAACTTGATGGACCGTAGCACGAACTGAAGTGACTGCAGAATACATACAGCACAAAAAAAAATAGATTTTATGTGATGGGATTTATTATTCAATTTAGATGATTGACAATTATTTATTAGTCACGCAGTCATTTAGTCACTAGCTCTCAGGAACTGTGATAACTTAGATCCTCTTAAAAGGCACAGTTACCTTTAGCTTAGTTCCACATGCTATAATACCACTCTGCTGTAAGAGCATCTCTCATTTTCTTTAACAGACAAGTTCTGCTCCTCCTGCAAGGGAAGAGTGCAGTCCCAGCATATGCAATTAGCATGTTGGCACAAGAGATTTGGTTTCTGGCTCATCAAGCAGCCCATTACTGTAAAGGAGAAGGTGTTTCCTTGTGTTTGCTGCCTCCACAGCAGCACAGATTAGTCACATGTCCTACCACCCATTAGACCAGCAAAAAACTCTAGGACATTAAGGCAAAAATTCCCATAGGATAGCACAACTGCTATAGATTAACCATCAGGATCACATTTTCAACCTTTCTAGTTCAATTTTTGTACTTTCAAATACTCACAGCTCATTCTGTCAGAACAGGGTAAAACGGGGGAAAAGACCTGAATCAATCAAAAAAAACCTTTATTGTCCAATGTCTGAAACACAACCAACTTAAACAAAAATCCATGATCGATCAGTAAGCCTTAGGTCCAATGTTACTAACAGTTTTCATTCACTGTTAATAGAGTTGACTTCAAATTTCACCTAGGAATAACACCCAGTCTAGATCATTGGGCCCTCAAACTGACTATGCAAAGTGTTTGGTTACACAATTTGAGACTTTGAGCTAAACCTTATTGTCAGTTTTGGGGCTGACCTTTGTGAGTAAGAGTCTTCAATTCCACGGCTGCAGAGAAAGAACAAAAGCTTCTGGAAGCGACACTTGCCACCCTATCCATAGTGTTGGCCACATAGTTTGGAAAAGCATTGCAACCTGCGCTCTAGCAGCCAATGAAGAGGCAGAGGAGACATCTAATAGCTACACGAAGGGCAGTTACGGCAACAATGAGCCATGCTTGGAACACAATGCAACAGGGTGCAGCAATGGAAACCTGCAGGCTCAGGCTGGGTATAGAGAGAGCTGCCTTCCTCGGGATCTGTGTCACTAGAGAGGTTGGATGAGGAGAATCTCCACCACTGGATATTTTGTTGCTAAATTGTGAAAAAGCTGCAGCCACCCCGGTCTAGTGTTGGTGGTAGGATGTTAGACTACAGATCTCCAGCAGTCCTTCCCACCAACACTGCTGGGAGGCTATAAAGCATGGCAAAAATGCCTTTCCTTAGCACTCCACACACCAGCAATCTGAGCACACACTGGGTCACAGGATTTGTAGCTATACACTGCATCCTGAGCAAACTCAAGATATACTGACTAATTCAAAATAACACCGTAGAAAAAAACTCAGTTTAAAGAATAGAGAGGGCTGTTGGGAACTGGGAACAAGCTTCCAAAATTATTTTAAACAATGAGATTTTGTGCTTCTTAAAGGCTTTTCTAAAAGAAGTCAATGCTTTGTTTAATTGGAAATAGGAAACCTACAAAGTTCACTCTTAAATATTTTTAAAAGCTTTGTAAATGGATTATCTGAACACACCAGGCATCATACTTTTGGTACGTGCAGGATGATATAAGCCTCAGGGAACTTTTGAAGATAGTTCATTCAATAATTCATTCGCTTCCCTTTAATACTCTGTTGAAGAAAAGTTAAACACTGGCTCTGCTTTAATAAGTGAATGAACACTCCAAATGTAGCTTCCTCATAGGATTAATTCAATTTGCTATCTTCCTCAAAGTAACTCTGCACAAGGCAGTATCAAAAGGCTCAGGAGCAAAGTACTATGTATGCACCACTAGATAACTTATCACCAAGCTACTGTTAGGCTGTACTGAAATACAGATACTGAGTTTGAAATGCAGGTATTACAGGTGGTGACATATTTTCATGGTTTGGCACAGCTTCTGAAGCTCTTCTAGATCTGATAATTTAGTACAGGCAGTTTCTTACATCGGAGGGAAACCTTTCAAAAAACTTTCATCAAAATTTTATTTCGGGAGTTGCTTGAGTGATTCTAGGCAAAATTCAGGAGAATTATGTTGGTCGCAGGAACATATGAATTTGAGGACAGGACACTTCATTGTATTAAGTTTGCAAGCCCCAGTAGAACCCTTTGAAGAAGACAGCAGAGGAAAGGCAGGCAGGAAAGAATCCCAGGTCCCTGCTCTGGGAAACAGTGTGGCGTGTGCATAAAAGCTGTGGAAGGGTATGTGCAAGTGACCTGCAAACTGCCATAAAAAGGTAGGTAGGTAAAGTATTTCCAGAATAGCTCCCAAGAAGTGTGCCAAGAAAAAGAATCCACAATGTAAGCCTACTTTGAGCCCTTTGAAATGGCAGAATGGAATAATTAAATGTACCAATCCAGACTATTCAATAATTTGAAGTCCTTTTCCCATCATGAGGGAGAAGCTCCTATTTTCAAACACATTACGGAAGTGCTCATTTTTACACAGCATGACTTGGCATCTGAATTTATTTGGGATTCACTGCTTTGAAACAGTTGTGCTTTTGGTCATATAATGGCACTTCTCTTCAACCTCTAGTCATTTAATGGCACTTTTCTTCAATTTCCCGAAGTGAGCAGAGAAGCCGCACAAGAAAATAGAAGTGGCTGGTTTCCAGAGAAGGAAGAAATAGAGTGTGAAAGGTCAGAGGATGGAGCAGGAGGATTTGTTCCCTGATGTTTGGAAGCTGCTGCCTTCTTATTCTTTGCATGGCTTTGAGGTCTTATCTTTCAATTCCACAGCCCAAACAGAGCATTTCCAACCTCACAAAGCCGACCAGGCTATTGCCTTTTACTGCACCGCTGTCCTCCTTTAGTTCCCCAGACATCATGTTTTGGCTGGCCACAAACTGTTTCAAAAGGATGGTCCACTCTAAAGGCATCTGAGTCCTTTCCTGCACTTGAACTTGCACTTAGACATTTTGATTGTTAAGCTGGTGTAAGTATATCCTTGGGCCTGGAAATCTATACTGCCAGGCTGCCTTCTCATGCCTTTGCTCTCTGCCTTCAAATACATTCCTGAGGAGCCAGTGGCCTCTTACCAGTTTCTGCATAGCCCTGTGGATTATTTCGATGGCCCAGAACTGACTTCAGTGAATTACCTGTTCAGTGGATAAGGAACTGGTTGGATGGTCGCATCCAGAGGGTAGTACTCGGTGGCTTGAGGTTCATATGGAGAGCAGTAACTAGTGGTGTCCCTCAAGGGTCTATGCTGGGACCAGTACTGTTTAACATTTTTATCAATGATATAGACAGAGGGACTGAGTCCACCATCAGCAAGTTTGCAAATGACACCAAGCTGTGTGGTGTTGTCGATACACCAGAGGGACGGGATGCCATCCAGAGGGACCTGAACAGGCTGCAGGGGTGGGCCCAGGTGAATCTCATGAGGTTCAACAAGGGCAAGTGCAGGGTTCTGCATCTGGGCAGAAACAATCCTCACTAGGGAGGATACAGCCCAGGGGATGAGATATTAGAAAGCAGCCCTGAGGAAAGGGACTTGGGGGTACTAATGGATGAGAAGCTGGACATGAGCAGGCAGTGTGCACTTGCAGCCCAGAAGGCCAATCACACCCTGGGCTGCATCAAAAGGTGCATTGCCAGCAGATCCAGTGAGGTGATTCTGGCACTCTGCTCTGGTGAGATCTCACCTGTAGTACTGTGTGTGGGACCAGAGCACTCAATATAGGGAAAACAGGGACCTGATGGAGTGGGTCCAGAGGAGGCCACGAAAATGATCAGGGGGTTTGAGTACCTTTGCTACAAGGACAGTCTGTGGAAGCTGGGGTTGTTCAGCCTGGAGAAGAGGAGGCTCCAGGGAGACCTAAGAGCAGCCTTAATTATTTGTCATTAGTCACATAGAACTTTCATTTCTCAATTTCTAAGACTGTTTAAATCTAAATGGATATTAAGAAAAAAGTGTCCAATCCAGTTTTCAGTGAACTAATGGCAATAATCCAATATAATTCAATATGTGTTAGATGAGTTTCCAACAATAGAAAGCCAATGTGAGTTAAAGAAATTCCTAAATATTTATTTCAATGCCACAGATTTCTTACAGTGCACTAAGGAAAGCTCCAGGAAGTCTCAACGTCAGGATACAGCACATCACTGGTGAAAAAAAACAGCATTTTCTTATTTGAAGTGTCTCAAATGGTTAGACAATAAATCAAATGGTTAGAGCTGTACCAACAAAAGCAAGAAATCTGCTCTTTAAGGCCACATTCTCCTGACTCACCCTCCAAATACTGAATACTGTGACTTTCCTTTTTTTATCCCACAGGGAAGAGAAAGAGATTTCTGGCCTGAATCAAAAGGAAGTGTAGCTTCAACATGAGTGGATACAATTTGGCTTCCTCTCGTTTAGCCTTAGTCCCCTGTGCAGGAATTTCAGCCATGCTCAGTCATTCAGCCATCAGCTGTAACTGCAGAAAAGGAAACTGTGGACATAGCAAATGATAATCAGCAGCTAGGAAGGATGCTCCTAGAAACCTGGATGCATCAGGAAAGACAGCCTGTGGTGAAGCTGCCCCCACTAGCTGGAGGTATGATCTCCAGAATACATTGGGTACAAGAGAATTGCTTCTTCCAGAATGTTAAGGACTTTTCTGCCAGCAGAAAACTAGAAACTGATGCTGTCTTTTTTTTTTTTTCCTTGGCAGTTACAGTGAGCACAGTCAGAGCAATGGACAAATCTACAGTGCTTGGCATCTTCAAAACTGTCTTGCTGAAAATAGAGTTGGGAGCCCAGTGTCTGGTAACAGGGTAAGTTTTGGTGACCCGCGTTGCATCACTTTTTCCCGATGTACACACAAGTTTCTTAAGACTTATTTCCTGAGTATGCCTCTGTTTTCTCTGTCATTGATTAATGCTAGTTCAAATCCTGCAGCACTGCAGCTCCAAACATATCCAGATGCACTGAGATGGAAAGCATTTGAAATCTTCTTTCCATGATTTGGACAAAGGTATAATAATAAATACTAGCAAGAAAAGTCTAGTAAGGTTACTAAAAGGCACAGATCCATGAAGTACTACAGCTGGTTCACTGAAGATGTATCCTTGTTGTTCAGAGGCAGCAGCATAACAAAGCATTGGATTACATATAACATTTGAGAGAGAAAAATCTTACAGTGACAAGAGTAAGAAATCCATGCCAGCATAATACAGTCATTAAAATGTACACATGTGTTGCTAAGGACGGGACACAGCGTCTTCTGCCTCTCACTGAGCCTTTCACCACTGGGTGAAAGGAAAACCTCCTTCACTAAGGAAGAGCATGGCTTCTGTCTTCCAACTGGCAAACCAAGCACGGAGGTTCCCTCCAGCAGAGGGGAGTGCAGCCTGTGCAGCAGGAGGAGCTGTCAGGAGCTCCAGGAGAAGGGAAGACCTTCACATTTTCACCAAGCCTAGAACGATGATTTCATCTTGCGCAACTATCAGTAAAAAGCACCACATTCCTTTTCATGAACTCAGCACCATAGGAAAAGCAGTACTAGAATATTTCAGAGGTGGGGAAGTTAGGAAAGAAGCTGGCAACAAATGAGAAAATTGCTACAGATCAATTCCCCGCTCACAAAGATTTACAAAGAACTCGTCACATATTTCTCTGCTGCAATGGCTGTTTATAGCACTAAGTGAATACTTGGAAAAAGTGTTTGCAAGCTTATTTGCTGGGTCAGATCCGCAGTTCAGCCTAACTCTGCCAGTTTTACTTTTCTGTAAAGTATATGTCCTCTACTCTTTTGTTTACATGGATTTTAATGAGAAGGTTTTATCTACATCCCCATAATGGATTCACATTTTCCTCTTGATACTGTTGTGTTCCAGAACATATTCACTTCCTCTAAAAAGATACTACACTGCAGAATATACTTTCACTTTCAGCCATTTGGTATAAGTAGGTAAGCACATCTGTAATGGTACAGCCTTCTAAGAGAGTAATAGTCCATGTCAATGTGGCTGAGGTCATTGCTAAAAGTTTTGCAGAACAAAAGCCAGACAAAGAGAGAGCCAGGCACAAGGACACAGGTTTGCAAAATTTTTCTTGTAATTCTCATTTCAGAAATTGAATTTCAAAATGTGTTTGCTTTAATGTTGAGCTGTATTGTCTCATTATTACTCTTTGAAGATCAAAAATCTTAATGTGTCTGAGTGTAATTGCCTTTGGGTACATTGCACCCGTTAACTCCAAAGGGAAATTGAGGAATCCTTTCCTCCATGTCAGTGAAATTGGGCTCTTCTTTAAAGTCTCTTTTCTGCCTAGCACACAGTGTCATGCTTCAGTCCTGCCTTGTCCACTTCCTGACTTGGGCTCAGCTCTTGGCTTCATAAGGCTCTATACAGACTGGGAAAACCAGCTTGCTCCCAAGGGAATGCATTGTCAGCAGATTTGGACATCAGCTATGGTAACTTTAGTTTCATTTTGCTCTGAAGGATTGGCATCTGATCCAGTGCATAAACATGTTCTCCAGACTTGTTCGCTGATGACAGTAAGAGGAATTGACAGCTCTCATAAGAAATATATGTCAGAAAAGCAAGGATGTGATTAATATGGAAGAGGTAGTAAAAGTAATAAGCCATAAGGAATAGCTACCAGACAGAAATCAGAGTCCATCAACAGAAAAGCAGAAACAGCACATTTTGTTCCTCTGTTTCCAGGCACAGGACTCGATCATTTATTATTGTACCATGAAGATAAGAGATATTTAGATATTCTAGAAGTGTTTAATCTTTCTTATATCTAGAGCATATTTTAAGTTACATTTCTAACACAGCTTATTGAAAGAGGTGCTATGACTCTTGGCGTCTCTCCCAGTTTGAAGTACAACTAAAACAGTCCTCAGAAATGAGTCTGCAAGTTTGTACATAACTAAGTTGCCACCTCCTGAGTGTATTAGATGGATGGGCTTTGGGATTTTTTTAAAATAAAACATTTCTCTCATCCACAGGATTTATTTCTTGTTCAGACCAGACAGATGAAGGTCTCCAAACTAGTTTAAAATTCAACATTCTGCATCATCCACAATTTTAGATGCTACTTATCACACAGCACAAAGCCTACTTTGCAGGCAAATTTGTTCATTTTCCCCAGCTCTAGAGCGTTTCATTACAGTCCATCATCACACAAGTGCACCTGTTTTCACCACACTACTACTAACCAAGGTAATATTGTTCCCATTTTATCACATGGAAGCTGTAATAGGGATTCTGCTCCAGAGAACAAAACATGAATTCCCCTTCAGGTTTACCAGGAGAAAAAACACTTTTGAAGTGGCACAGGCTCACCTACCTTCACCTCCACATGGCTTGGCTCCTCTTACTTGATTTCTGTTGTGATACTTTGATTCAGCCTTTTGTCAAGCCATCCTCCCTTCCAACTATCACAGGTAACCCAGTACCTTCCTCTACTCATATGCCCTTTTCTCAGCTCTCTCTCCTTGCCTTCAGACCAATGCCAGACCCTTCCTTTCCTTCCCTCCCAAAATCTTCACCCTATCCTTTCCCAGCCTGTCTGCCCCATCTTTTTCCCCACATTGTTCAGTACAGTCTCCCTTTCTCTGGGGGTCTGCCAGGACTTTGTTACCCTCTCCTACCAACATCCATGCTCACGTCCAGTAACAGGTACCTACCACCCTAACCAACCACCAACCATATTATGGATTTGTCTCTCAGTAGCCAGCATAAAGGGGGAAGGGGACAGGAAATACTCAGTGGATCCCCCTGCTTACCCCTAGCAGTCCTGGGCCTTCTGTTTCTCAGGGAACCAAGTCCACAGATCTTCTACCCTCCCTGTGATTGTCTTCCTCACCCTGGGCCCCAGGCTTATTTTCTTCCCAGCAGCCCTATTTAGGGGAGCTGGGAATGGGGCAGTTGACTACAGACACGGAGTGGGTGACTATAGCTGGTAGCAGAGCTGCTGAACTGCCCTTCCTGCATTACGAAGAGCAGCTCATTGCCAGGCCAATCTTAGTCCAGACCACTGTTTTGTTCCAGAATCAATCCTGATCTCTACCTTGACCGACCAATGCAGTGCTCTGCCAAGACCAGAAAATACACATCCAAAGGATGACAGGTAGCCTGGAGAAACTGAGACCAAATTCTTTAAACCACAAACAGTCAGGGACAGCCTTACAGCAGAAAGTGCTAACCAATCTGATTTCAGCTGCTGCTCATACAAGTGATTAAAAAGGCAATTGCTTCCCTCAGAACTACGTAAGTCCAGGTCTTTTAAAAGTCCTCCCTCAAACTTGGCTTCTCCCAGACTGGAGAAGTTGCTGGGGTCCACAGGTGCAAGCTCAAACTTCCTTGTGAAGCAGCTGATGCTGGACACTGGATGATGCAGCAACTCTATGTGGCTCATTCATGAGCTCACTAGCCAGCTCCATACTTCCAATTTCCTCTATAAGCTGTCAGAGAACTCATTTGATCTCTGTATGCACTCCTGGCTGATCTGCCACCCACCATGAAGAACTGGGGCAGTCTGTGAGGCATCCCCAACGTTTTCCCCTGAGGGATAAAATAAAGGAGCTAAGTTTTTTTCTCCTTTCCATCAGATTGGCAGACAGCAAATGCTCACCAGGTTTGCTCTGCAAGTGAAGCACTTCATAAAACTAATCAAAGCACTTCCTGAATCTCAGCAATAGTACAGATCATTTCTGAGTAACACATCCCATATAGAGATCTCTTTGCAGGGGCTGCATCAGCCAAAACAGGATTAGCAAGTGGTAGAAATAAAAAGAAATTTTCACACTTATACTCTAGCAGTGAAAGCAATCACTGCTAGAGTAACTCAGGATGTGCAAAGTGCTTTCACTCCAGAAGGTACCCAAGCTCAGGAAAAAATACACACTATGGAATCCCACGCCACCAAAGTGCCACCACTGCTTTTGAGGACAAGCATTGAAACTGTTAAATTGCATTTCACATTCTTGTTTCAAGTCATTCAAGGGCACGTGGAAAATGCTGACAGAAAGATGCCTTGTACTTGGGCTCTTGAGATTAGACTTTATTGTCTCAAATATACTGTAAATATCTGACTGCCACTTGTCCCTGTATACTCCATTGTCATTATCCTTTGGAGGAATTAAAATGAACCAAAAGAGCATGCTTATTTCTGTACATTCGTCTAGTGACACACCCCCTCTCTGAACTGCCTGAAAACTCAATGGCAGCAAGGAAAATACACAGGGAGAAAGTTATACTTTCAGTAGGTATACAGACCAGACATAGTCATTATACATCTGTTTGGGGAGACACCACGTGAACACCTCTTCCTTGCTGTATTTGCCCAGCATGTTAGCCCACAGTGTAGGCCGTAGCAGCTATTATTGTGTTAAGCAACCTTTCACAGATCGCCTCTGGAAGAGTTTTCTAATTTTTTATATTTTTTTTAACCTTTTTCTTACATTTTTAGTTTGTTCAGCATCTTTTGGCAGGGAGCTCCACAGCTTTACTGTGCAATGAAGGATCCATGCAAAAGAATCCTTTCCTCAGTCTGTTTTAATATAGGTTTTTTTTAAAATCTGTGAGCATTTTTCAGTTATGAGAAGGAGCATCTATTTCCCTGCTCTCTCTCCCATTCATTTACATGGAGGACTTGATCACAGCCCTTTTAATTGTTTTCTTTCCTGTCACATTTAAATTCTTCTTAGAGAGCATTCACCCACACCTTTGTTCCCAGATCTCCTCTTCCTCTCCCTTCATTGGTCCCATATTATTCTCTGAGACAGAGTGCACAATGCTTCATGCCATGTGCACGTGTGGGGTTTAAACAGCAGGATAACAATGTTGGCTGCTTTCCTCTGGATATCTCTCCTCATAATTACATCCCATTTTCCTTTTTGACCATAATGAGCTGTGAATTGATGTTTTCAGAGCACTATACACAATGTCTCACAAAAGCTCAGCTCCTCTTTGTAAACGGCACATGATAATTTAGAAATAAACAGTTCATAAGCATATTGAAGGCTCCCCCCTCTCATACACAGATATCATTTTGCAGTTAAATAAAATATATTTAACATGCAAGATCATTCTGCAGCTCCTTAGTCAGTTTGGACCACGTAGAACAGCTCTGTATCAGCAGGAAGCTTGGCCACTTTCTCCTAGATCACTTTCAAGACATGCAGGAGATTCCACAAGCAAGCTCTCCCTTTGAAGAAAATAACCATTTATTCCTCATTTACCCTTTAAAACATTTCTTAATATGCTTTCCTTCTAGCTTCATCACAACTCCATTTCTTATTGCCATGTCCCCACTCATTCTGTTCTTTATTATGATTTCTTATTTATTGATTTTTTAATGGGCCTAGTAGATCTAGTCCCTTGCAACACTCAGTGCCACCACCAAGTTTACAAAACATTTCTGAGCTAAACTGAGGAATCTGCAGTCTTTAGAGGTTTATTCACCAGCCTAATGCAACACCATCTAATTTTTCTCCCTTTTTACCAGAAAGCAGGAATGTAAATTTAACAACCTGCCAATCATTATGATCTTGGAGACCATTGCCTGAGTTACTAGTGTCTTTATTCCAATTTCCTTCTTAGGTAGGACATGAAAAATCTCATTAGTTGCACCAATGAAAGCTTCTGTCTCCTAGCATCTGCCCTTCCCTACCCCCAAAGATAAGGGAAAATTTAAAAACTTCTCAACAAGTAAAAGTTTTTAATTAGGAAGGGAAAAAATCATACCATAAAAGTTAACACAGGAACGGTGAATGAAGCGGCTGCAGTGGAGAACATATGTTCGTTCTGTAGAGACACTCCAGCTGACGCCAACAGCACACCGGCTGCTCCCATGCTTGTCATAGCACCAGCTGACTCATTTCCAGGCAGAAAGGAAGCTTTAGCAGGATCACACTGCAGTTTAGCTCTGCAATGGAGTTGAAATTATTAAGAATAGAAGCAGACATAAAATTGCTTGGATGTCTTTAAACCAGGTTTGCACTTCTGTCAACTCTAAGATCTTAGACAGCTAAGAATAACTTCATGAGCTTGAAAGGAAAAGTTTAATCCAGAAGACCTCACTTCACTTTAAGTTAAGGTTACAGTTTAAAGTATAATTCCATGGCAAAACAGGGTAGGGTTTTATGCAGATTTTTTTATTGTTTTGCTAAATCCATGTCTGAAGATATCTTCTCATCTGAACTGGCATACCTAATGCTGTAGAAGAAAACATGCTATACGATCACTCAGGTTTCCAGGAAGACTTAACCCCCAGTCATAGACATGCTGGGGACCACTGGATGTACCTACCCTCTAACTCAATCTACCTAGTGGCACTGAATCAGGTCTTCCTAAGAGATGACTGGTTGTCATGGTTTAGCCTCAGATGGCAACAAAGAGCCATAGAGCAGCAACTCTCTTGGACCACTCCCACCACCTCAGCCATGAGGGGAGAAATGCAGTATAAAAGGCAAAACTCATGGGTTGAGACAAAGGCAGTTTAATAGAACAGCAAAGGGAACAAGAAAACAACAGTAACACTGAGAGAGGAATATACAACCATGATTATGATACCACTGCTTACCAACAGGACCCAGGACCTCCCAGGCCTCCCAGGCCTGCTCCCTCCCTGCTGATTCCTCCTCCTCCCCTTCCCCAGCCAGCTCCTGGCTACCTCCCCTGTGTGTCATGTCTCACATGGTATGGAATACCTGTGTCCCTGCTAGATCTCGGGGAGAATAAACCCCATTCCCACCAGAAGCAGGACATTATCCACCCCTTATTCCATACTACCTGTGCTATAAAAGGATTCCAATTCCAAGCTACTGGCTCTATTACCAGAGCAGCCAGGTAACAAAATACTCCCCTGGAAGTCGGCTAAAATCTTTACACATATCCCGTAGCTCGCTCAGGTATAGGGTGACTACCGATGGTTCTGCCTCTTCCTCCTGTTCTTGTGATGACTCTGGATTGCCGTCATCCCTCATTAAGCAAACTGATTTCTTGGTGTATTTCTTCTTCTGGACAGTGGCAACTGATACGGGCACAGTTTGGTTTCCTGGTTCAGTTGCAGTGCTGGATCTGTCACCAGGATTGGAGTAACCACATTGCCTGCCACTGGGGTTGCAGCAAATGCAGCATTTGCACTGGGGTTGGAGTAGCTGCAGTGTCTGTTGCAGGAGTGGTAGTAGGCACACTACCTATCAGCCTGGTTTCCATCTCTTTCTCCTGAGGATGCTGCACAGTATTGAGCAGTGCTTGACAGATACTGGCCAGGGCCCAGCACAGTGCAGTGAGTTGTGCCTCTCTGGAATAGCCACAGCATTTTCCTTTCAAATATTCTATCACTTTATCAGGGTCCTGTAATTGTTTGGCAGTGAAGTCCCAGACCATTAGAGGTGAAAATCTCTCTAGATACCCGCCTATATTGTCCACATACCATACTACCCATGGCTCTTCAGTCTCGAGGCATGTCTCTGGGTGGTAGTCATATATAGTTGTTTAACCCTAAACAAAAACTAAAACACATTCAGGAGACACAGCAATAGGACCAAGCTGGTTTGCTGCTTTGCATGTCCCAAGACTATTCAAAATTCTCAAAAACTGGCATACCCAGCACAAAAGAGAAAAGGGAGGTGAAAGAGCCGGGGAAAGTACACCCCTCACCCCCACCCTATTTCCCCCATAAACGGAGTGTGATTACTAATAAATTCCCTGAGTTATGGGCAGGAGAGCAGTGCCAAATAAATGTCCCAACATAAAACATAACCACTGAAGAGTGATGCTATCATATCATAAATTGATATCACACAGGACAGCAAAATTATAATCCTGATCCCACCACAAGGAGTACATAGAACATGTAAGAATTTATTTAACACAGCCATGAAAAGCAACACTGTGATCAACAACTAGTAGAATAAATGCATATAACAAATTCATTTTAACCCTCTCCTGTCGGATCTGTCGTTATCTCAACCCTCTGAGTGCCCCACATTGGGCGCCAGAAACAACTGGACTGTCGTGGTTTAGCCTCAGACAGCGACAAAGAACCACATGGCAGCTGCTCTCTTGGACCTCCACCACAGCCATGAGGGGACAATCCAAACAACAAAGGCAAAACTCGTGGGATGAGACAAAGGCAGTTTAACAGGACAGCAAAGGGAACAAGAAAACAGCAATTACACTGAGAGGAGAATATACTGCCACAATTACAACACCATTGCTCCCCAACCAGACCTGGGACCTCCCAACCCACTCCCACCTAGGAACTTCCTCCTCCTCCCCTACCCCAGCAAGTTCCCAGCTACCCCCTCACAGAGGGATGGAATAACTGTCCCCCTGCTGGATCCTGGAAAGAATCAGCACAGAGGGGCTCTGGAACCAGGCCACTGGGCATCAGATACATTTTACAACAGATCTGCAACTAGATCTGCTACTGTTCAGCACTGTACAGGTAGCCATAAAAGCTAGAAATGGATAGACTGAGGAATCATAGGAAGTTTGTGTATGTGGTCAAAATCCTCACTAAGGCACCCACTTACCTAGAGACACCATAGGTACATTCCCACCAGCATATCCAGGATTCAACCTGGACCAGCCACCTGATGCTATAAAACAGAGCAGCCAATAGCCTGCACCAAACAAGCCATAAAGACTTAAAGCAGGCTACTAAGCTCTGTGAAAAGGTGGCTTTAAAATGACTGAAGTTATCTTAAAGCCAGATGTTCTGGCTTTTCTAGATGGGCCTCAGTATGTCACTGCAATTAATAAACCATAAAAACTAATTCTTCCCATTTGCCTTCTTTGGCACACATCCATGCATCCTCAGCTGCTTGTGCTATTTAATCTCCTCCAAGCCAGGAAATGACACCAAGGAGGCTGTGGCACAGCAGCACTGTTAACCAGAGATAACTGGGAGGAGTGGACAGGCAGGGAAACAAATATCAGACTGCAACTACTTTGCCAGCAGAGAGCAGGAGTACCAGCAAAGATGCCAACTCTGCCAACGAGGTTTTTCCAGGCTGAACTAGGCTTTCACAGACCATAGCAAAAAAACAAGGATAGAATTTAAAAAAAATATCTAAAACAGTTCTGAAGAAATTAGTGCTTTCTGGAGTTATGGTGGGCCCTTTCTAAGCCTAACCTAAAGAGCTTTTACATTTTTTAACTTTTGTTAATTAGCATCCCCTTCACTACTGGAAACAACATACCCAGGGGAAGGGTAGGGAGGACACTGGAATAAGTTTGTCTGGGTAAGCCTCCAGGATGCAGCCCTGATCTGTGTGCACAGGTAAACTTACATACAGTGACAAGTATGCCCATTTCCTCCTTTTGTGCTACATCAGCACCTACATTTGAAGCACAAGATCCCTGTCCCATGCCCCCCACCTTCTCTTGCCTTCTAATGGCAGAGAAGCCACATAGTGTGGCATCAAGCAAATATAGTTTTGGAAAGCACCATGTCTTTCCTTCACACCCATACCCTATCCATTATAACGTGCAGATGACCAGGCAGGGAGTCTAGAGACAATAGAGACAAGGCAAGTCTAGAGGCAATAGAGACAAGGCAGGTCTAGAGACAATACTTCCTCCTTCCAGGAAACCCATTGTTCCAGAATTCCCCAGTTAAGAGCTTTGTCAACCACTGTGGACAAGACATATAGATACATGGTCTATAGCAAAACAGAAACAGAAAACCTGTTAATATCAGGGAGGTACAGGCATTTTTCTGAACTTTAATGCTCTCTTGGAGAGAGCATCCCAGCCCCCTGCCCCATCCCCATCCTGGAGAGTGGAGCAACCCACAAATGAGAACAGGCACTGGCTGTGCAGGGATGGGGCTGCAGTATATATATATATATATATATATATATATATATACCACACCACTTCCCATGCAGCTTCTTCAAGTTCATGCTTGCTACAGTATTTTGCATGTACTTGTAAGCCTGCTTCAGTCAGCTCTTTCCAGCTGTGGGTTGTATCCATCTCTTTGGAGAAAAGAAGGACTTTCATACCACTTTGCAACTATTATCCCACTGTCCTTGCCATAGGTGAGAGGAGGAAATAATACCTCTTACTGCCCTCTGCACTGCCCCTCCCTAAATACAGCTGCCTAAAGCTGTCCTTAGGCAGAGACCCAGTACAGAAAATGCCCCAGAGGATGAGTGTGTCAGAAAGTTATAGGGAAATGAAACAAAAGTGATTGAATAGAAACTTGTTTGTGACCTCAGTGCTACTGGAATCCAGAGCAGGGCTTGCTTATGACACGGTGAAAGCAATCTTCCTTGTACCACTCACAAAGATTAGTCAAAGACCTTGGAAATTTTGATATATAGATGATATATTCCTAATAAACATGTATTTTTTATTATACATCAAAAAATACTCATGCAGATGACACTTGCTAAACTAGAGCTGTCAGTTATTGATTTCTGCAGTCACTAGAAGTAATGTTATTAAACTATCCAAAGTCATCCTTCAAAAGCAAGAAAAATAAATTCCAAAGTAATCTAAATTAATAAATTCATAATAATAACTGTTAAAGTATTACATGATCTCTGTCTCCACCGCCTTCCAATCCTGTATATTAAACTAGCCAAAGATAAAACATAGTGCAAAGGTTTTGGTGTCTGTCACGGGGGTGAATCTGGAGCCAGTCAATCGCATAAGAGACATGCTCAGCCCCTTGGGCCTGCTGGTGAGTAAGTGACAGTCATCAGTTCCTGAAAACTTCTCTCTCGAAGCTTTGGAAAAACAGAGACTAATTATGGTGGGAAAGGATTTTGGTCAGGCTTGGATGAAGTTGCTCAGGGCCATGGCCAGCTGAGGTCTGAGTGGTTCCAAGTGTGGATGTCCTGCAGACTGTCTGGACTTCTGTGCCTATATTTGATAACTCCCATGGGGAAAGAAGATGTTCTAACATATCTTCTTACTTTCCTCTCTCTACTGATATCATCCCCTTTTCTATGTCTTGAGAAAAGAATTGCAATGTTTGGCACAGTGCTGATGTGGTGAAGGCCGGTGATGGTGACAGTCTTCTGGGTATTATTACTGATTAGCACTAGTGGGAAGATGAAAATGGTCTCTGATGCCTGAGATGCTCCTGAAATGTCCTCTCTTGAGCAACATCTTCCAACACAGAAATCTGTGATTCATGGCAGGATGGGGAAGGCACTTCTTCACCCAGGGCCAGGCAGGTCTTTCACTTCTGAGGGCCCAGAGGCCAACATTTAACCAACTCACAACAAAAGAAATGTCTGGGGCGTGTTTCTGACAGTAGAAAAGGAGGCAGCAGACAAAATCAGCTCCCTTCTTCCCTTTTCTGCCCTTGAACTGAGAGTGAAGCAAACGTTTTGGGCAGATAGTCTTGAGGAACAGAAAAAAAAATAGGGAACAATTATTGATCAGACATGCTGTGTAGTACTACTGCTCTGCCAGCCTGGGGCTTGCTTTCAGACCCTTGAGGACACACAGCAAATTATTAACAATTACCTAGTAATTATATTCGTTGCGTATTAAATCTGTCCTGTGGTGTATGAACTGCACTACCAATATTAACTGGCAATGTGTGAAGTATAAGCACTAATACCCAGAAGTAAGAAATTCTGGTTTCTCCTCTGATTTCTTCACTCTTTCCAGAGAGATAAGGTGGGAAGCCGCTCAGGGAGGCTGAAGCAATTCTCATTTCTGCTGAGCAGAGGGAGGAAAGCAGAGGTTTGGAATGCCCCAGAGCTGTTCACTTGCAGCTTTCCAGTCCCAGCATTGCCAGTGTGATCCATTTCATGCTTTTCAGTGGGAAGTAATACTATCAGGCTTTGTATTTTAGGCTTTGTATCAAGCACTGGCTGGAAGGATGGTCCCAAAGAGTGGTGCTTAGTGGAGTTAAATCCAGCTGGCAGTCGGTCACAAGTGGTGTTCCTCAGGGCTCAGTATTGGGGCCATTTCTGTTCAATGTCTTTATTGATGATCTTGACAATGATATAGAGTGTACTATCAGTAAGTTTGCAGATGACACTAAGTTAGGTGGGAGTGTTGATCTGCATGAGAGCAGGGAAGCTCTACAGAGGGACTTGGATAGATTGAATCAGTTTGAATTGCCATCCCTGAATGTGTTTAATAATCGATTAGATATGGTGTTAAAAGATATGGTGTAAGGGAGAACTTTGTGGAGTAGGGTTGATAGTTGGACTTGATGATACCAAGGGTCTCTTCCAACCTAAATGATTCTATGATTCTATTTCAGTTTTATAGGCCAAGAAATACTCTTAAATGCTTCACCCTTGGCAGGTTTTATGAGCAAGCAGGTATCTTCCTTCAATATTTAGTCAAGTTCATGCACTAACTACTCAATGCTAGTCACACTAACACAGACATTACATCCTTGCATTGCCCTCTGGATTTGAATATTTTTCTATTTCACTTTGTACTATTCCAACAGGGGGGTGCAAAGAACGCCTTTTTCCAGCCCCCATAACTGTAGCCCCAAGCAAGACTCAAATGCATCAAGATTCAGAGCCTGAAGCACAGAGCTGCCAGAGGGAAAACAGAGACTACCCCTCCCACTAGGAAACCTTTGTAGCCTCAAAAGGGAAAGCATTAATAGGGGATTTCAGTTTTACCTTCAGACATGTGTGTGGTCTCATTACATTCAATCACATGCTGCAGGCACCAGCATGCCAAATTGGAACCTTTTTTTGACTGAGGTAACAGGCAGATGAACAAAGCTTAGAGGATGTCTCCTACTAACTATCCCTGTGTGAAGCAAGGCCAGGCCAGAGAGTTCAAGGGGATGGAGAGCAGAATCGTGTGGCATGCCCAGTATGGCTGCTTTTCTACAGTGAGACACTCATGCCTACAAAGAGCTGAGAAATACTGGGCACCATTAACAGATGGGCAGGCACTGCCTGCGAGGCTGTCAGGCTGCCTTAGGAAAAGCCTTTCTTTCACTGAGGAGTTAGTTAATAGTGTGCATCTCTCGTGGTGGCAAGAGATCAGATAGCAAGGTTGGTAGAGTATGTGCACATGGCATCTCTTGTTTCAAGGGCATTCCAGTGTCACCTAGAGACTTCTCTCCATACCCTGCAGGTGGGACATTATCACAGAGAGCCCTGGTACATCTATAGACCATATGATGTTGACAACACCAGGAAGAAAACCCAAATCTCTTCAACAAGGTATGGAAGGTAGTGAAGGAACCGGTGGGTGGCTGCCAGTTCTTTCAGCACAACCATGGGCTGAGTTTTCTGTTTCTGGGCTGCCTTTCCTCTGGGAGCCAAAGCTGCTCGCTGCAAGTGTCTGGTGAGATACTGGCATAAGAGGCAAACCACTGACACAGGTGCCAGTGGGCAAATGTGAGGTGTGAGAAACATCTTTGCTGGGACTCTCACAGAGGTGCCACCCCCTCTGGCTGCAAGCATGTCTGGCTTTGTCAAGCCAGCATGGAGTTAGTGGGTAACATCAGCCGCGGATCAAAATAAGTTTTCCCAGTAAAAGTAATTTTGCTGAAATTAGAGTCCTTAATTTTAGCAATACTCATCAGCATCTCTTCATCTTGATTACAATTTTTGTCTCCAAAAGCAGTTTCCACAGAAATGCTGATTAATGTTATCACACCAACAAGCTGATGAACAGAAACAAAAACACTCTGGAGGAAAGTTGTCAAAATCCCATCACCCTGACATGACTGCAGAAGCAAGGAAGCCCCTGATCCACACTCCTCTTCCCACAGGATGGGAAAACTCCTCTTAATCCCAGAAGGCTAAAAATGACCTCTGGGATTCCCAGGATGATGGAGACTTTCAGGTGAAATTCTGTGACCCAGCTTTCTTCAGATAAAGCAACACTTCTATCTTGGCAGTTCCACTGGCTTGGGTGAATTTCAGCATGGTTTCATGGCAAGGACAGAAACCAGAAGATGGCTTTCTTGTCTACAAAGGAATATCAGGCCATAAATAAAGTGTAGAGCAAAGAAATTTCTGAAATTTGCATATTCAACCATTAAGGGCTTCAAAATCCCCTCTGGCTGCAAAAAGCCTAGCAGAGTGACATTCAGTCATGGCTGAACAAAATCTGCCACTGGGTGTCTGCTCCCAAGTAGTTTGCCATGATTGGAAGCATGCAACTCCGTTCTTTCTGCCTCTCTCTTCCCTTGATCCAGCAGAAGACTGGGAACATTTTGAAACCTTCAACTCTTGCATTGCTGCACTTCAGTCAAATTTGCTCATGTTTTCTGGGACAGATTATTTTTTTTGCAATAGCAGTTGCATATGCCACCTACTTCACTGATGAAGAAAAGAATAGCTTTTCCTAGCTGCGTTAAAGCCATACCTAGAAACCCGGCAGAGTAAGACCTTTGTCTTCTAAGTCCCTCCATGCCTCACTAACAATCAGAATTTGCACCCTAAATCCAGAGAGACACAACAGTGGAAGCAAAGTCTTATCATTTCTGTTTTACTCAGGAATGAACCAGACAGAAAAAGGCCAAATGCTTCTGCTTGTAAACCAGGTTGCCAGGTGCTGATGTACCTGGCCTCGACATCTGTGAAGCAATGGGTTGGTTTTCATCAGATGCAGTCAGCACCACCAGGGCAATCCTCTGCCCGCACCGCACTAGTGTGCTGGCTATGCAAAGCAGATTATGGAATTGGCAGGGGCCTGAGGCTGTAAGCAAGGCATTGTTTGTAGCCAAAGGCAGTGAGTTGGACTGAGCAAGAAAGGCAGCAGGAAAAGCCATGCAAAAGAGAGCTTCCCATTTTCCATTTTCATGTCAAGTGCAGGTTGAGAATGGGGTTTCTTTGATTACTTGTAGTCATACAATTTGAGAGAACGGGGGCTTGGGCAGCGGGCAGGAGTATCAGAGAGAAAGGAGATGAAGAAATAGCTTAGGCCCCAGCATTGGTTAGGGAAGTGAAGAAAGCATGGTGATTCTCTGTGGACCATCGAGGGCCAGCTGGAGAAAAGTCACATGCAGTGCAAAACCAGCACCTCCAGTTTCCAGGATCCATTGCAGGTATGAATTTTTGCTCCCAGACAGATCTTTTGATGGTATCAAAAGATCTGCTTTGATGAATCCCAATCATCAGTCAGAAACAAAGGGGCTGTTTTATGCAGAATGTTCCCTCACCAGTAACCAAGTGTGCTGTCCTTTACAGACTATTTGTGCTATTGTACAGAGATTTCTTGGCTTCTCTAGCATAGTTTCCATCGTGCATTGGGTGCATTTGAAACATATTCTGTTACATAAAGCATCTCATTTTAACGTCACATGAATTGAGCCATTGCCTCCATGCCCTCTGCTTCAGGCACAGAAGCTATGTGATATGTATGAGAGATGTGACTGCACAGTGAACAGTGCAGACTCATATGACTTTTATCAAGCAAATGACAGTGCTATCAGTATGGGGTCTGATCCTGATCAGGTGTAAACTACTGCAGCCACTCACAACGGCATGTTTCCAGGAAAACAAACAAATCAAAGGGAAAAAGGCAGTAGGTTTTTTTCTTCTTTCTTGGCAACCAGCAGTTCATTTTTTTCCAGCTGTGGTTTTCAAGTTTTAGATGACAACCCAAGTATTTTCACTGAAAACAAAACTTTCAGGGAAACCCTCTGTCTCTTTTACTTTATTTCCAAAGGCAAAACTTTCCTTCAAAAAAATTGCAACCAGTGTTCAGACACCGCCTGGTTCCTCTGCTTGTTTCTGCTGGCTGGGAATCTGGCCTGTTGAGACCTGAGGTTTCTAGCAGAGAATTTCAAAATTGTCATCTCTCTGATGTTTTAAATAAATGTAGGCAGCTGTCTGAGCCATCCGTCTACCCTAGCCAAAATGTTGTTCATTCCAAGTGGATTTGCTCCATTCTAAATTGTCTACAAATAATTTAAAAAGTGACAGTGTTTCTTAAATTATCTTATCAAGCTCTTTAAATATTGAAATGCATCAAATATTAATGCTTGTCAATTCAGGGTATCCTTATACCTGGTTACTGCAGCATTCTGCTCAGCATTAGAGCCACGTTCTGCCAACCTTAGGATCTGAAGAGGTGGTACTAGCTAATGGAAAGGTCATGTCCACTGCCTCCATGTGTGCTCAGCTTCAGGGGTGTTATTTGCAGGAGGGAAAGGTGGGATTCCAAAGAGCCAGGGTGGTTTCCTCAGGAGTGGAGCACAGGAATTAGCAGGCACAAGCAGAGTCAGGAGCAAACATATAATGATGCATGCACCATCTAAGTGTTGCACGTTGTGGTTTCCAAATCCTGCAGTGCAGGTCCAGGGTGAGCTGATAAAGACAGCCTCCTCCAATCACTGCCACAAAAGCACAGTGCTCATAGACTTTTCAGTTCCAGTCTGGCCATAGAGCCCTCAAATGTCTCCAGTTACATGCAACTTGGAGCCCATATGGCAATTTCTGAATTAAATATGACAGGGACCAGGCTGCTGTGATCCTCATCTCCACAGCCTCAGAAGTGGCTCCATCAGAAGGCAAATATATATCAGTGTGAGATATAAAAAAGCACTACATGCTGATTTTACGTGTCAGGGATGGAGAAGCTACACCTGTAGAAACCTGTGTCCAAATGAACACAGCTAGAATCAGACCAGCTCCTCCTCTTTTCCAGGAGAAATCCCAGAACACAATTCGAGTCTTTTCTTTTGGAAGCCAAGGAGAAGGTCCCATTTTGCTGACTGAAGTATCTCATTTGAAATATCTCATTGATATGTGTGCATGTTCCCAGGCTGGTGTCCAGTGAAAGGGAGCTGGGGAATTGAGGCAGGATCTCTCACTTCTGTGTGTACTCCTCCCATCCAGGAACCAGGAATTTTCAGGACTTGTCCACCAGCGTGTTGTCTGCATGGCAGATTGCCCCAAACTCCAACCCCTAGTGCTGTTACAAGGCTTGCAGCCAGGCAGATAAATTGGCAGGGGATCAGCAAGAAGGTTTTGGTGGATTCCCTCTTTCCTTACTCCCATCCAACCTCAGCCCACTGTGTAGTATTGGAGATTCAGCAAAATCAACATGTTCTTCTGGAGCATTTAAATTTTGACTAGTCAGGAGAGTTTCTGACAGAAAAATGTTCCACTGGAAAATTCCTGACCAGTACTAATTAGCATTTTTTCTATTAGATTTGTCCTGAAGGCACAGTAATTTATGCCTCAGTGAAATAAACAATCACTTAATGATCACTAAGAATTGGACACTCCCCAGGTTTGAGGCATATTTGCTTACCCTAAACAGAAAAAATCTTATTCACTTGCAAAGCTTTACATACTTAACACAAGGAGAGAATGGCTGCCTGACTTTCTTGTGCTTTGAACCTGGGCACAGACCCAAGTGCATTTTAATCACTTTGCTTTAAAAAAGTGGGAGAAATGGTGGATTTTCACTTGCGGTGCAATAAGGTTCAAGCAACATTGGAGACAATTTGCGTATGTGGAATGAGAGATGGACCATGCTCAAAGAACTTGTAAGATAGACACAAAAAAGAACAGGAAGACCGAAAACACCCCAGGTGCCCTAGAAGTTCAGATTTCCTTGCCATTCCTCTGCCATGTAACTATATCGTACACTTAGTATCTCATTAAATCACAGGATAATTTAGGTTGTGAGACACCCCTGGAGGTCTGATCCCTTCTTAAAGCTGGGCTGACTTCCACAGTAGATCAGATTGCTCAGAGATGTGCCCAGTTTTCACTGCACATAATACCACATCAGTGCACCTGAGCAGCATATCTGAATGTGTTGAAGACATCAGCTGCAGTCTGTCCCCCCGCTCTGTCTTCCCAGCAATCCTTTATTTTGGAACTCTGTGTGAGCCAAATGCAGAATAAGAACAAGTCCCTGGTGGTCTTTGGAAAACAGCTGCAAATGCTGGGCATATGGTTCAGCTTTTGCTGCAGTGAGAATACAGCTACAGGGTCTCTCAGGAAAGTAGGCAGCTATATTTACATCACTCTTGTGAAATTCCCATTGATATTCATAAAAGACACTTCAACACCTCTTTGGTGGCTTGAAACTGCAATGTACAGCATGGGAAAGAGTTCTGGGGGCTCTTTTTGTCTCAAGGCCACAGCATCAGGAAGACAGATGACAGAGGGCACAAAAAACCACAGCCTTCCACAACAAAATGCAATGCCTGGTTCCTGAGAGGAGGGAGCTGGGAAGGATTTTCCCCAGGGAGAGTGTGCATCCCTGGGAGGAGACTGGGCTGGATGGGGTGATCCCCACAGAGGGACCAGTCCTCAGCAAATGAAGCCAGACCAACTTGGTTTGGTATAGGCACCAGTCCTGATCTCACCAGCTTACTGCAAATCTGTTTGGTGCCAGCCCCAGCAGAGCTGCTGATGACTCACCACCAAAGATGGGCTTTCTCCC
Source organism: Jacana jacana (assembly GCA_013400555.1). NCBI lineage: Eukaryota > Metazoa > Chordata > Aves > Charadriiformes > Jacanidae > Jacana > Jacana jacana. Next base: position 80,514 of record VZTM01006602.1, on the reverse strand, counting down.
ACCTGTCATGCTTGTTTTGGGGAGGAAGAAGTGACTCAATGGGCATGAAGAGCGATGGTGCTTTATTTCCATCTCTCTGTGTCCCACTATGGCAACACTGCTGCCTATTTTTTCCTTTGCTTTAGGAACATGTTTTTTCACCTTATCACCCTCATACCCCGATACAAACGTCACCTCTCCCAACATGGCCGAATGGAAAAGCTCTGAGTGGAAAATATGAGAATCTCTTTGACCACTCTTTCAGAGGGTGACAGGAGGTGGCTGTGCAGAAGGGCAGATCAAAGCCAGAGAACAGCCTACCCGCTTGGTCTCGTGGCTACCAAAACTCTGAATGCAGCATTATCATGTTATTCTCAAAGCCATATAAGTTTTTCTTCAGTTATGCACACCTGTGGTTTTCAACATTTTCTTCATGGAAAGGAGGACACATGCAAGGAACTGAAGCAACAGTGTTGCTTTCCTTAGCTCACTTTGATTAGCCACAATGCTTCTTAGGAGCAACACATGGAAGTCAAAAGATTTGTGTAAAACTCAAATATGTTAGTGCCAATTCTTGTTTGATTTTTATGCTGCTTTGTTGCAGATTCATGTCCATATCTGGACAACCTAGTAAAGCATAGAAATAAAATCACATGAATGAGCCCAGGGAAGGTAAAAGTATTGTTCAATATTTAAAATTAAGCAGGAATTTAAATGCTTTGCTGAATCATGACCTTATCTTATTTGTACTAGAACATAGACCTCCTGAGTCACCAGGCCCATCTGACAGGCACCAGTGGCATATGTTCCCCTTCAAGCACACCCCTAGAATGAGCTTGGCTTCTGCTCTTGAAGGCTGGAGAAACCTGAGGACAGATTTCCAGAAGTGATTGTTCTCCTCCCATTACTTCCCACCACCTGAAATGGCAGGCATTGGTCATTCGTCTGGCGTGGTAGAAACCGGTGGGTCCCTTTCATAATTACACATCTCTTTTTTTTGCCAAGGGATTCCTTGGCAAAAAAAAAGCTGCCTGTTTTACGCTTTCATGGGCCTTCTGCTTACTCTGGAACGCAGGGCTGTGCTCCCAGGGCAGCTGCCTTTGTCCTAGATGCTGGGTATTTGCTGGAGACCTCCCAGCATCCCATCTGTATACACCACCACCCCCCCCTCAAATTCATGTGACACCAAACAGCTGGAGTCAAATATGTCATTTGACATATATTGTCATCAAGTGGTATCTGCAATTGGGCAATTTGTAACGTAAGAATGAAATAATGTCGTTTATCATAATCATAGAGGTGGAGCCAGTGAGCTCTTAAAAAAACTTGTATTCTGCCAAGTGACGTCAATTTAGAAAAAATCTCAAACAGTCAGTGTCATTCATGTGTGGGAATATACAAGGAATTTCCTTCTCCTGCAATGAGTCAAAACCACCAAGACTGAGGATGACAGTTTCAATGGAAGTAGCCCAAGTATGGACACCTACATTCAGCCTTAAATATCTAACTGCCTGAATGTGTCTTTCACCTGTTTTCTTTCACCCAGGGAGCCCAGTCTGAAGCAACAGATTATGTCCCTAATATCTTCTTTACTTCCAGTTTCCACTATAACATAAAATAATAATGACATACACTTAGTCTTGCCCTTTCACTGGAGCCCTCAAACCTCCCATTTCCACAGAAGAGATAATGAAGGACAGACTTAAGGTTAATTATACAACTAATTTTCTGACCTGTGACACAGGGCTCCTTGTACATAATTTTGTCCCTTATCAGCCCTTTCTGAAATGGAAACATAGGAAGTATTGAAGGTGTAAGGAGAATGAGGAGTGATTTATTCATAAATATATCTGCAAGGAATTTCCAAACTGCAGCTTCCCCTATTCAGTGTATCAGGCATGTCCCACAGTGGCTGCTGTAGTGTCAGAGGAATGCTTACTCCTGCTACTGCTGCTAATCTGGGAGCAGTCACGTGGCTCTTCTATAATCTCTCTCTCTCTCCAAAAATTTGACTCTTAACCTTCCCTTGCTACAAACATGATGTATATTGCTTTGACATGTTTCCAAGCAGCAAACATGCAAAACCCTGACTTATAAGGAAAGCAAAGGGGAAAAAAATCCCAATATTTCTAAGAATAAAATTATGTGAAATCTGCTTTGGTCTGTTTGCCCTCACCTAGGAATTACTTTGGAAAAAAAAAAACAAAAGGTTACTCTGGGGAAAAAAAAAAAAAAAAAAAAAGAAAAGAAAAAGAAAGGTGCTCTGAGGTGCAAATAATAATAAAAAAAAAGGTAGTCAGCAGAAAAGATTAGGTTTTATTTATTTTTGCTCATTTATGTGTCAGATGAAGCTGAAAGCTCCCAGATATCTCCTTTTCAACAGCTTGAAGTTGCTGTTGGGAACAGATCCATGTATGGAAGCAAAAGCAGAAAAGCATAGATAAGCTGAGATCCAGCTATGCAAACCATCTTTAGAGACACTTAAAGGACAAGCGCCCCAGCTCCTTTCTTTCTGGTAAATTTAGAGACACTATGATATGAGGGGTTTTTTCCATTCTGCTTTACCCACAACTGCTGAGGCTCGGATGGGGTAAGTGAAAAGCAATTCAAGCACTTTTTGGGAAAAACTAGGTATTTGGTTAGACTGACATCCTGAGAAAAGCCATAAATCTGGGACTATGGGATGACTCCAATAGCTGGATAATGGTTGTGCTCTCCAAGTAAGGAACATGACATATAACAGCTTTGCCACTGGAGGGACAAAACTTTCCAAGTGTCTGAGAGAGGCAAGAGAAAAATGTTGGAAAACAATCGTTATACCACTCACAAACTGGATATATAGGCTGACTGATGTTAGATCTTCAGCAAACAGAGGAGCAGGAGGGATCTGTGGTGGTTTCCAGTGTCTGAGTGTTTTGATTTAGAAAAATTCATAAAAATAGTCAATGGTTTCTTAATCTCTGGTCTGTCCTACTTTCATTTTGAGAAACACGCCTCGTTTGGGTTGAGCTGACTGGACATTAGGAAGAGCTTGTTGTAAACGACTCCTGTTTTCCTTGGCACTTGAAGGCAGTTTCTCAATGTTTCTCTGTAGATTTGAGGTTGCTTACATCCTGTGTAAGGATTTTTTGGTACAGTTTTAACTGCCATTGCAGTGTTGTGAAAATCGACTTCAGCGAAAACAGCTGTGTACTATTGTGAATATTTCCAAAGCACAGAAGTAATAGCTCTCCTTCAAACCAGCACTGAAATGTCTTAGCTCCGTGAACCAGGCACTGTCAAAGAAACAGAGTATACCCTTGGCAGAAACGCTTTCTCCACTGAAGGATTCTGTTAAAAAGAACACAAAAAAAGCTTTTTGTAGCTCTGGCTTTTTTAAGCTTTGGCTTGTTGCTTTGAGGTGGTACAGTTAAATGTGAATTTTTTCTTTCAAATCTACAGTATTTGAGTAACAGTTTATGTGCTTTCAGGTGTTATAATACAGCATTCATACTCCCACTACAAAGTGCTAGGTAAGCTTTCTCATTTTTCAGGTGGTTAATAGACTGGAAAAAATGTTAGAGCAGGTGAAGTGAAATTATACAGAAAGAACTGAAAATAATATTGGGAATATGAGTGAAATTGTAGGAGTTTTCCAGAGATATGAAGGATGATTGTAAGCGGAAATTACTAGATCACAAATGTCATAAGCATTTCCATTCATGAAAGAAAATGCTTTCCCTTTTCATTACATAAAGTGAACATAATGCAAGTGTTTGCCTGTAACTCTGTAGTAGAATCTTTAATTGAGAGGGATCATGCATACAGTCCTCGTTTCCCCTTATTTAGCTATCGTTTCCACCAATATTCCCACATATTTTTACTCACCGAAATACAAATCTTATCTTTGCCTGGTTTCCTCTCAAGTACTGAAAAAAAATAATCAAAATTAAGCTGCAGTTGAAATTTGTGCCAGGCAAACATTTTTTTGACATATATCTTTTAAATATGTATCACCCATCTATAGTTATGCTAGTTCTGTAATTCTAGTACAGAAATTAGTCTTTAAGTAGTAGGGGTCAATAGGTAGCTTTTTAATTGCTATTGGGTTGTTAACTTTTTGCTGTTATTGCTATAAAAGAACACTTCTGCATTTCACTCTTTCTCAAATTGCTTCTATTTTCTGTTGGATATGGCTCTGTTTTATAGGTTGCTGTAAGCCTGCTGACAAAACCCCTTTCCCTAATTTCTCTGCCTCCCTGCCTTATTTTGTCTCTTTGAGGCTCTGTGCATATCTTTCTCCAGAGGCAAAGACCAGCTGATGTATACAGTCCCTGAGCAAGGCACTACCCATCAGTTGTGCTGGGCAGTTCAGGAAGAGGATGGCAGGATGGAGCTGGAGAAGCTGGGGCCTATTTAGTTTGCTCTTCCCATTTGGCTCAGGGCTTGAATAGTGTGATCAAGTAGACAAAGCCCTGGTGGCAGGAGTCCCCAGCCCCAGTGCAGACCTGCCAGAGGACTTTGTGATTAACGCACCATTTTTGCCTCCTTCCTTCCCTCTCTCTGTCAGAAACATTTTCCAGCAGGCTGTGTTATCACTAATGTTTATTTTTATTATCATCGGTGTATTATCTATTATTAATATTTACTATTGATTAGTCATGGGCGTTGCTAGTGTTTGTTTGGTCCCTTGTGGGGACTGATGGGATCTCATTCAGAGACCCTAGACATGAGTATAAATAGTCATAGAAAGCATCAGCAATAGTATCACTAACATGTCTTTTAGAAGTGACTAGTCATTATGAGTGCTGCAGTCTCCAAGCATCCACCACGAGGTCCTCCCACGCTCTGTTCTTTGCCAGAGTGAGGGAGGGGAGGGGGAAGGGGGAGCTCTGCTTTTTCTTACAATCAGACAGAGCAAGGCTGCAGAGCTGATCCAGGAGACAACAAACAAGGGCAAAACTGAGCATAGGTATTATTTTTGCTGGGCGTGGACAAGGGTAAATCTGCCCTCACCCTGGTGGCACTTGGAGAAAGCAAGAAACTGTTGAGTGTCTCCTGCAAGGAGCCAAAGGCACACAGGACTTCTAGGCACACTGGTGGTTTGTGCTCCTAAATCTTAGTGGCTTTCAAAGCAAAAGCCAAACACCCTTGGTTTTCAGACATAAGGTCTGTAGAAGTCTGCACCAGACATCCACAACTGGACCCTTGAATTCAGACTTTCTTGTGTGAAGGAAAGGACATGTTTGTGGTTTATATTGCTCTGAAGAAGAGAGCATCCTCAAAATAAATCACACAGAGGAGAGCTACACCCTGAAGTCACTCTGTAAGGATTTCAGAAACTGGCTCTGACTTGAAGTAAGCCCATTGTATATTCTTCTCCTTCAGACAACTTCAACATTGTTATGGTGATTTCTGAAGGATGGAGTTTGGATACTATCTCTGTCCTTTCTCTAGTAAGACAGACAATTGGAGTAGATTCTGAGGACACATTGACAGACTGATCCAATTCTCTGGCCAGATAAATTTTATTGCCTAAGTTCTAGAGAAATGGTCTTTTTGTGACAGGTCTGCTAACATGTTCCCAGCCTAGAAACATTCAAACCAAGGAATTGTAGCCTGAAGAATATGATATTCAAAAAACTACCTGAAAATGGACAGCTATCGTCTTTGGTTTTCTTGCTCCCAAAACATCTTCCTATTTTTGTCTCTCTTTCTTCAGGGTAAGAGACAATGGTCTATATGGAAAGGGTTTCACCAGAGGATTCACAAAGACATGCAGTTTTCTAGAAGGAAAAGCATTTTAGGGAAAGTTTGTGTTTGCAGGTTGCAAGCACTATATATAAGTACTACAGCATGCACCATGGCACTTGCTGCTTGCAATCTCACATGTAGCAGCACCAGTATGTCCGTTACATTCTGTGCACATGTGGACATAATCCTTTTGAGTAAAAGTAGAACTTCAGATGGGAAGTGTTTTAGATACAGATGGACTGTGTTTTAGAGAAACTGTGCTGCCATTTTTGTTTAACTCTGGGCCATCCAGCCTCACAAACTACTTCTTTATAAAAATTCTGTGTATAATAGCTGACTGCACAGCATGGAGACATGAGTAAATAACCCTAAATGGACTCAGCTGGTCTAAATCCAGCTGTCATTTTTGGTCACTTACAGACATGAACTACTCCTTAATTTCCATCCTGTGATACATGTTGTCTCTAATGCCAAGCTTAGAGTCTAGGTTGCACAAATTAACTCTGGATGATACTAACTTTGCAGGTACTCAACATCTTACTAGAAAACTGAACCATGGTATTGATGAATTGTGTTCACACAGGAGGAATCTTGATGCTGGAGTTCATAGACAAGGCATTAGCAAATGGAGAAAGCCTCTTTACAAATGCAGGAAAAAATAATCTGAATTCAGAGTTGCATGCCCCTGAGCTAAAAAGCTCAGTTTTACAGGTGCCCAAAACAGTTTCCCTAAGCAGTTAGCAAGATGTGACAGCAGGCTGGCTAGGGACATGACTGCAGAGATCTCCTGTTCCCCTGTGCTTCAGACGGACTCCTGCTGTGAGTGTCACCCTCCATAGCCACCACCTCCTGATCTGTGCTGCTATGAGGAAAGGTAACATCATGAGAGCTTTAAACAGTGGTGGTGTTTTCTGCTAATTTACAGGTAAAGCAGACAATTTTTGAGTTGACATTCATTTTGGAGTTGGTCCTCTAAGAAACTCAGTATTATTCTGACAATACATGGGAAAAAATCATAGCTACGATACAGTAAATCTGGAGGTCTTCAAAACTTAGTTTATTCTTATCTACATCTTCAACTCTCACTGTGATCCTATCACAAATGTATTCTTATTGCATGGGGCCACTGCAGTGCAAAGCCGAAGTTGTTTTGATTTCCATACTTCAACATATTTAGTTTTCTTTTACATCTAATCTTGGACTTCCTCCTGAGCTTGGGATGTTTGGTTTTTGTTTCCCAAATCCTTGTAATGCTGAACTCTAATGTTGCTAACATAAAATTCAGGTTTCGATTTGTGATCTCTCTAGCTGAGCCTTTTTCAGATGAGGAGAGGAGAGGAGAGGAGAGGGAAAACTGCATCAGTTTACTTATGCAGGAAGGTGGGCATAGGTAGGAGGAAGATACTCACAGAAACAGGATTCTGGAAAATGGTAGGATATGGATAAAGCTAAAGTGGAAAGACATATTCCCTGGACCAGTTTGGGTTCCATTCATCTTAACAATGACTAATTACTTGTATGTAAACACCCAATGAGGACAAATGTTTGGGAACTTCTGCCAAGGAGTGCTGCTTGGATGCAGGCTGGGAGATTCAGTGCTTTGGTTGTTTTACTCCATGTGGAGTGCAGTGTACAAAGCCTTTTTCCTACCCTCATTCCCCCAGTGCTTTCAAGCCCCTCATCCTATGCAGGATGAGTTTCACCAGAAGTTTTGCCCCTGAGATGTTTCCCAGGTTATTCCACAGACTACAGTGTGCCCTGGAGGTTGCACACTAATCCCATGTGACACCACCGCACACTATTTCCTGCTCTTCCAGCGAGTTGTCGTTCCTTTCATTGGAGCATCAATTTGGCTTTTCTGTCCATCTTATATAAGCAAAAGCAGGAAACTAGAGGAAAATGTGAAAATGGAAAAATAATAAAATGTGAAGAATGTGGCCTGCAAAACTGTTGCTGTCTTTCAAGCCTTGCCTTCGCCAAGGCTTCTTTGAGTGCCTATTGGAAATGTCTGCACATGAAATGTTCCCTTTTTTGCATTCTTCTCTACCTTGAGGTGTATCAGACACCCTTCCATTGCAACATGGCCACAACAGCTTTGTGGTCTCCTTTTTGTCAGCCAGATGGGCCCCTGCAGACTGCCTGGAGGCAATGAGTAAGGAGACAAATGGCATGCTGCCATCATGGGCCACCTCTACAGCCCCTAACCCACTGGGAGATGGCCTGCAATCTACCTGAAAATGCCCCCCCAGCCATAGGGAGATCTCACCCAGATGATGAGTTTTATCAGCAATATTAAACAAGCATTAGGAAGAAAGGGGCAGGTCATGAGCTTAGTAGAGGTGGTGGAAGGTCTCGACCCACAGTGATTTGGGTAGGGCTTCAGCATGTCAAACCTCAGGTAGAAGAGTCCTGAAGAGTCCTGAAACAGTTGAGGGGTTGTGATTTTCCACCTGAGGCAGCTCTGACCACTCTCAGGCTTTCTGCAGGCATCTAGGGCTTAATGGACCAGTCTTCTTTCTTGCCCTGCAACCTCTTCACCCTTCCAAATAAGCTTGCTTTGATGCCTGTTTTCAGAAGTAGCGGCTAAGCATCAAGGTTTAGGCTTTAGTGTGGGAGCCAGCCCTTTAAGCCAGTCTGCTCCCATACTGATTCCCAGCATCAGCAATTACTATATCTGCCCACTGGAATAGGGAACAAAACCAAGGTGACAACACTGTCCCAGCATCTAATTCTCAGCTCATTGCTTTTGCTGTGGTTTGGCAAGTATGTTAGAAATACCCCATGTTATCTTTTTGGCTTACAGAAAGGCTCCAAGTGGAGATCTTGTGCTTCTGCTCTAGATGCAGCAATAAACATTTGGATTTGCTGCTAGCGTGTTGAGACTATCAACATGTACACAGTAAAAGTAAACCCTTGTGGCCATAGACCACAACATGCTGGTGATCCATGATATTATCCTGTTATTTAGTGAGTCATTGTGGCTGCTGAGAAATACGCATAATCAAATAAGTTGCTAACAATAACACAATGTGAGAGACAAGTGTTTGCTTTACTCTGGTGTAACTTATTCCATATGATCCTTTAAAACACGATAAATTTTAGGTCGCTTTGGCCTGACAGCTATTATTTGAAGATGGCCTCCCAGATTTAGCCTGCTTTTGAGAGCATAGCTATTTGAAACAAGGCTTGAAAAGCATCTCCTGTCCAGGATAAATGCCCAGTTCAGGAGAAAGACAGATGTTTTGGATTGCCCTATCTTTAGCTGGATAAGTAGGTGTCCATTTTTATTGATTTTCCAGCATAGTCATGATGCCTGCTGAGATACCTTTCAGGTGTAAGCCACATGTTATACCAATCTTCTGACACAGGGCAGAACCTAAATCCTGACAGACCAGCAAATATACATTTAACTTCTAGTCTTTACCTCCCATGCATGTTTTTCCAAGTTGCTGATGAACCAAATCTTTGTGGAAACCTTCTAGCAAGTTTTCCAAATCTTCTTGATAATGTTAATTCACAGGCAAAATATTGCAAAAAGAGAGATATGCAGCTGTGACAGGCATCCTTGTTGCAGTCTCTGGCTATGTTATTTAGAGGTTTAGCACAATGGGCTCTAGAACTACAGTGGGCCTTACGTGATGTCCAGCTCTTGAGTTCCTGTCATGTCCTGTACTGGGCCTAGTCCACAAAAAAATGCATTTAAAAGTTTCTATCTTTTTTTAAAAAAATGCCACTGATTATGGAAAATAGATGCACTGAGAAGCATCTTGCTCAATAACTGAGTTATTTGCCTTTTGGCTTGAGCTGATTTGATCTGACGTGAATTTCTGAAAACAAGAGTACCCAACACTTAAGAGCATTTTAGAACCCTGCTGATAAGCTCATCCTTCCCCTAAAGTGTAGCATATCTCCAACTTAACCTTGAAAGAAGAGTTAATCTTGAAGGTTCTCTTCTGTGGGTGTGTATGTGGATCTCTCTGATTCTGTGGAGAGCAGTGTACAGAGCATGCCTGTTTTATTTTTGGATAAAAGTTCCTACTGCCTGCCATTTAAAATCTTCCTAGTGGAGAATGATTCGTCCATTCAGCTACCAATCATTGCGTAAGATTTTAGAAAAATTAGTCCATTCCTTTCTAGACATTTGAGAATCTCCATTATAAATCACCCATGATTCAGTGAAAGTCCTTGAATTTTCAGAGGGTGGGCCAAGCCTGCCTAGGTGTATACCTTGCCTCACATGCATCTGCAAAGTCCCTTAATGTGTTAAAATGCCTGAAGATGTACCTCCATGATAATGCACTAGAAAAATTTTGGCCTTTGACCCTTACTTTCAATGTTCTTATCTTAAAAAATAACCAGGCAGGCTATTTTTAAGCGTGCTTTGAAGCACAGAACTAGAAGAATGCTACAAAACAGGAGAAGTTTGTAAGCATTACAAGCGGTGCCACTACTCCTGTTTTTTAGATGTCTCCTGTCCCTGTTGATAGAAACATACTAGATTTTAACATTCTTCTCTTTGAAACAGACAGTCTGATTATCTTGAAATGTGCATGCCTTGATGTATGCAGTCTATGGAAAACTACAGAACAAGACAGGTTTGAAAACTCTAACCTTAATAAAGCTGATCTTTTTCTAGCACAAACTCCCCACCTTCAACCTGAGCTGTAACTTCATTTCTTGCTTTTGGAGTGTTTTTTCTTTGACACATGTCCTCTCTTCTGTGGCTGTGACTTGGCTGAGACTTCACCTTAGCTAGTTCTTTCCCCTCAAAACCATTAACAAGAAGGCACTGCAATGAGTCGGGCTCTTTGAAGACCTGGAGCTGTGCTGAATGTGGCGGGGCCTGATAGACTTGGGTACTGCCATGTGCACATGTAGTTCATTTGTTGTGTGGTTTAGCCCTGGATTAGTCCTCAGCTATTGAACTTCTACAGTGTAAAACTCTATACTTAAGAACCAGTGCAGGGCCAATCAGGAGACGTGGGGACTTGAAAGACAGTCAGGCTGCCAAGGAAGGGAAACATCCCCTTCAAGTGTTTTCTAGCCAGTCACAGGGAAACAGCTCTCAGTAATCCCAAAGCTCCTCAAGTCCCTCCTGACCATGAAGGAAAATTGGACACAAGAAAGGTGGAAACAGCAGGTTTATTGTCCTGCTTCAAACTGGCATAATTAAGCACGAGGGTGACCAACTGCTCCCAATCTGTCCTGAGTATGTCACTTGCTTTAATTTATATTCTGGTATTATTATTGTTATTATTATTATTGTTGTTGTTGTTATTTTGTCCAGGTTCTGTGCTTCTTTACCAAGTCTCTCTCATCCCAGACAAGCAATCCACTTGTGTTTACTTTCCCCTTGCTGGCCCAACCTTTCCGGACTTTACACACTTTGTTGGTACTCATGATATGGTTGCCTTGGAAATTTCTGCCTCAGCAATTAAGCTAGTACTCTGCTTTTGTTATATGCAATGTTTCTCTTTTCTACCATTTTTCATGCTGCCATCTAGTTACTGTAACTACTGGTCAAGGGTGGTCAGCTGCATATATAGTACTCCTCTTAGAATTTGCAGGTTCTGGTAGCTTTTCATCATGTAATGTCCCATTAGTCAGGGTTAACCTGACATTATTTTGTCATTGCCATGGGGAGTGCTTATATATGCCCTTGTGCTGCTGTCCCAGCAGTGTTGTGGTTTGATCAGGGGTAAGATTTCTCTGCACAGCTCAACTTGCAATTCACAGTGGGACAGGCTCCCAGCATGTCAAGTGAAAGGGACTACCAAGGCAGGAGAAATATCTCCAACAAAAACCTTCCTGTGCCACCAGCTCCCAAGAGCATTTGGGTAATCTTCAAGGTTCCTCTGGCTGAGCACAAAAAAACTAGCAGAAGAAGGTTGCTAAGTGAGTTACATGGCTATGAGCCTGGAACAAACCTTGACAGGATGAAATTCAAGTGGGATATACCATGGGCTTCAAAGCAGCAACAAGCTCTCTTCCCCAGTGTCCCACTGGTTAAATGGCTCATCTGCCTAGGAAATTGGCTGCCAGCCTGGAACCAAGGTCTGTCTGCTCCAAGGTTGTGTGAGCTTGGATAGCATTGCCACCTAGATCTGCTCTCCCAGCACGGCGTAATTTCCAGTGCTGTGTTTTCCTAGACCAAATCTTTGTCCAAAGCCTAAAGGCAGGTTTTCTTCTCTTTTACCCTTCTAACCACTACAGTGTTTTTCTTTTTGTCATGTGCTGAAGGTCTCCTGATTGTTCCTCTCAGATACATCTTCCTGATGAAATGATGTTGAGAGCTAGGTCACCTACACCTGATCTGAATTCAACAGAAGTTTGCTCATCCTGATCTTAAAACATTTCCGTGATACAGACTTCTCCGTCTCTGCAGACAGTCCAACTGCCTACACCATTACGCCCATTGATATAGAAAGCTTTACCTCATGCCAAACATCAGTCTCTCTGCCTGTAGTTTAACCTCATGACTTCTTATCTTATTGACAACAGGAATGGAAACATCTATTCTTTCAGATTTGCAAGGATTTTTTGACGGGACAGTCTGCATTCCTACAATGTTTCCTCTTGAATCATGTACTCCAGACCTCTTACATCTCTTATTTCTTCCCATTGCTGGCTCTGTAGATGTTGCCTGCCTTCCTGATGCCACCGGTTATGTAACTACAGGTTACTCGCGAGTCTACTGCTTGCAAATGCAGATGCTATTAACAGTCCTGGCACAAATACCAAATACACTGATGTCTTGAGATGCAGGGGCCATAAACTTTCTTGGTGACTGAGGTGCACACAGAAAGGAGCTGAATGAACAGGAAAGCCTGCATTCCATCAGCCCTGCTAAGGCACACTAAACATACAGCTGCCTACACACCATATCTCTGCTATCTCCCCATATAGTCATGCCTTCCCATCCCTGCCTTTCCCTCCACACCTGCCACTGCACTGTTGGAACAGCCAGAGCAGGTGGCACAGCAGCAGCTGGGGGATGCTTGAACCCCACAAGTCACTTCTCTGCCCTGTCCCCACAACTTCTAGCCTACACATATACAGAGACCACAGCAGCCTGCATTCCCAGACTGCCAGTTTCATGCAGGATATGGTCTCACCTGCTGAAGAGAGGGGAGCACTCACAGAAGAGCAGGAGGTCAGCTCAATAAGTAGAAACACAGCGGGAAGAAGTCAGAGCTTGCACAGTCTGCATTAGGAAATACCTGAATGCATGTATGCATACACACACACATGCCCCTCCTGCACATACAAGGATACAGCCTCAGAACCTGAACCTGAAATCTTCTCTTCTTACAAGAACAGCTTCCCATAAGAAGAGAAGATTTTTATGAGACTTGGGGATTTCTAACCACAAGGCAAGTTTCAAAGCATCATCACAATCCAGAAAGACATGAAAAAGCCACTCAGCTTAGACCAGCTTTCAAACAGGCAGTGTTTGAAATTGCAGGGTGGAGAACAAGCTGGCACGTGACAGTATGGGGAGTTTGAAAGGCAATCCGGTTTCACAAACGGTGCAGTTTCATTTCTCCAAAATCCCCAGCAAAAAAAACCAAACCCCAAACCATTAAGCAATCTGGAAGTTAAATCTGGTTTTCTTACGTTTGTCTCTGTTCTGTTTAAGTCTCCTTTACATTCAGAGAATGCGTTACTGTGTCTAGATCATATGGCACTGAACATTGCCTCACCACTGCTTGGGCAAGCATCATTAGCCTGAACATCATTGGAAGTGCAAATAGAGCAAACTGTGCTGAAATAGCAACATCTGTGTGTGTAGTAGTGGGAGTCCCCATCCGTTGGACTCGCGTCTAAGGTCAGGTGAGAGAAGGGGACTAGGATAAGAACCCTGCTGCTGCCTCAGCTGTTCCAGGGGCAGAGTCAGCCTGGAGATAGGGCACACACATTCTCTGAGGTGCCTGGGGGAAGGCTGAGGAGCACAGAAATTCCCAGTCCCGTGAGTCTGTGTGGCCTAAAATTTGACTACTGCATGCTGGTAACAGCTGGCAGCATGTTCCTCATCTCCACTGTATCTTTGGGACTCAGAAGTCTAACGACCAGCAGACTGGTCAGTGCTGGAGGGACACCTAGCCAGGCAAGGCCACTCGGAGGTGAAACAAGGCAGAGGTGGGGTCAGTAAAGTCAAAGCAGCAAGGAGGCAAGGAATATTTGTGACCATCCTGCAACGACAACTCATTATAGTGAAAACAAGTTTCCCTTTAAGCTAAGTAATTTCACATCCTTTTGCCTAACGGGCTTGGTTTTTGCAAGGTATTCCAGCAGCTTTCTTGACCTAGAATATATAAATAAAATATAAATAAGGTGCTCTATGCAGCACAGGTCAGTCACTTCTCACTTTTAATAAAAAAGTCTACTTTTGCTGGAATATTCAGCCTTGCTTAAGGCTGGCAAACAGATGGTACAGAGGAAGGCAAATTACCTTCACAAGTAGGGGCCGCAGCCGGAGGCATGCACTACATCCAGTTCACCCTGTGTCTCCCACAGAGAGCAATGGGAACCTTGCACACAGATCAAAAGAGGGATGTGGCCTCATGTGACACCAGAGCTGCTGAAGAAGCCTCAGAGTCCTCACTTTGCAGGGCACAGCTCCCAGACCTAGCCACATAATCATGGCATTTGCGTATTTATTTTTTCTTAAAGTTCCAGGTCCTGGAGTCATGTGTTTGCATATCACTATTTCACCATTTACCAAGTAAATTGGAAAACATCAAACCTCTAGGTTTCAAGAGGCAAATACATATAGGACAACATTTGTCACTTTTTAATTATGGATTTCAGGAGGCTTGTTTTTTTCCAGCCAATTTTTTTCTTGGCCAGGGCAGTCTTGGGACAGTGGTAAAAAGCTGGAGCATCAAGTGGAGAGTGCTAACGGCAGTGTGGTTGCAGTGATGCCCCAGCTCTGGCATACTGCAGCTCCATGGCCCCTTGCAGGACACCCCTCTTGAGGCAGTCAAGTCCCTAGGCTACTGCTTTCACTGGGAAACACACTTCAGTTGACCTTGCATCTGTATTTTTAGTTCCTGTATTCTGCAGTTTTGTAACAGCAAAACAAAGCTGCTTTTTTTTTTTTTTTTTTTTTTTTTTTTTGGTGGGACAGCTAAGGGACAGCAGTTCAGCAGGGGACAGCTGGCCCTTCATTTTCCAGTGACTCAGGCTAGGAACTGGATTTTGCCTGTGAAATGGGGATGGGAGTGAGGTGCTAGTAATAGCATGCACTGATGTTGAGACAAATGACAGCTGTCAGAAAGCTTTTGAGTTTTCGAAGGGCAAGGAGACAGTTTGCACCTTGGATATCTCTTACATTAAGCCAGGGCACCGAAGTAATTCTGTGCACATATTGAATTTTTCTTTTTTCTTGTATATCCCTGATGACCAGAANGAAAGAAAAGCGAGATTTTGAAGCAGAATTTGAAAGGAAGAGGTGTGGCTTGTTTTGTGGACAATGTTTGCAAAATACATGTAGCTCTCCCAATTTCCAAGCTCTCTAAATTCATGCCTAGCCTCTATAACTAGTTCTGCTTTCAATCCCTACATGGCAGGAGGTTTCCAGTGCAAATAGTCTTCTGTGTCTGCCACATGCAAACGGTGCAAAATTGGGCCAGTCAATGCTTCTTCCAGGAAAACTCTCTCCCAAGCTGTTAAATGCTATGCTCATCAATTAGTGTTCCAGATTTGTTGCTTAAACCTGCATAAAACGCAGCATAGAGCAAGCACTTGGGGGAAAGCTTGACAGCAGCACAAGCATGGTTTCTCCAGTTACCTCTGTGGGGTCTCAGATCATTGGGGTGAGCATACCATACACTGCCAATTTTTCACAAACATGTCCAAATATCCCACTGAGCACCGTCTCTCAGTTTTCCATGAGCAGAAGACACCTTCCACATCCAAGACCTCTGGCTGGCCAATGTACAACTCTCATGGGCTCAGACCTCCCTGGGATCATTAGGACTCAAACTGTACCAATTACTTGGAAACAGCTAAGGAGGCTGGAGTGCTCAAAAATGAGCGTATCATGTCCAGAATACAGGATTGACCTTCCTATTCACTGCTGTGGCCCCTCCATCCACCATATTTCTAAATGACTGATTTCTCCTCAAAGCAGGTTTGAAGGTGACAGTGAAAGTGAATGCTCAAATTGCTGAAAACTATATTTCTGAGCATTTTTTTTAGAAACACTACTCTCCAGAATCTCCAAGTCTCTGCCAAGAACAGGCAGATGAGAGCCAGAGAAGGTTCAGTGGGTGCATGCTCAAGTTTGCTACAGTGAGGAGCAAAGACAGATGGATGGCAAGACAGAGGTGACATCCCATCTGCTCCTGCAGGATCCTGCTGGCATCTCCTGAGGGACTCAAGGAGAATCACAAACAGAGATAACTAACCAATGATGATTCCTTGGTTATCCTCCAGCATTATCTAAATCCACAAAAGCTGAAGCAGAGACCAAAGCATCCCACTGAAGAGATGCTCCAGACAGGACCAAGAAAATATGGTAGAACAGCTGCTCAGAGGTGAGCATGCTGTGGCTGAGCTGAAGCCTGACATTGTCCTGGCCACTTATCTTTTTCACAGGGAACATAAGGTGGGAATTTTTCAAGCAAGAAACACCTGAGGGTTTGTGTCCCCCTCCTCTAAAACTTGCTGGAGCTCAGATGAATTTTTTTCACAAAGCATTGAGCAAAGAATTGACCTGCACCATTCTGTCCTGCATCATTCAGTTCCTGTGCACAGTTCACTAATTCCATTCTTTGCAGGGAGGAATTGTATTTCTGCTCTGCATATGTAGACAATACCCAGAAACCTCCTCCAGCAGCTCCAGAGAGATGCAGACTGCTGTCAGAGCAAGCTGTGGGTGTATATGAATGAATGAATGAATGAACCATTCGTTAGCATTGACATGAGAATCTCCATGATTTCGAGACTACTAATTAGTGGTTGTAAGCATGTTTGCAATGGTAGGTGTTCACTCGCATGACTGCAAAGAGAGACAGGGGAGGAAAGGTAGATGGAGCAAGCTGCCACCTCTCCCAGTACAGCCCAGGCAGTGATCATGATGAAGCACGGATGTGCCCACACTGCAACAAACTTGCTGTGTCAGGACATCAAGCAGCCTTGTTGCATTTTTGCCTGAAGCACCAGGCAGATCACAGGAGCATTTGCTCAGCTTGTCCAGCATGGGCAGATTTCACAGCCCATGCAGAGCTGTATGCTGTTACAGCTACCGCTTCATCTGGCTTGGCTGAGAAAAAGCAATGACAACCAGAGCCACTGCAGGGTGGAGCAGTCCTATCACACAGCATCTCCTCTCCCCATGTTGGCTCACTGTCTTTCCTACTCCCTGAATTCCACTCCTTTCAGAGCTTAACTCCACCTTTCTCTTAGGGACTGTGAGAGATGAAGGTCTGAGTGTGCCTGGAAAGAGGTGTGTGAGGCACAGGGGAATGAATGGTGGACATCTCCCAGCCTCATAGCCCTTGTAACCAGTCATTTTGCAAGCAGATGAAAGCTGCTATTAGGTGCAGGTGGGATAATGCTGCATCTCTGTTTCACCTTTTCTGCTCCAGTGCCATTAAGCCAAAGGCTTCATTCGCATGGACTAACGAGCATCCCCACAAATGCTGACAAACTCTTGGGTTCTGCCCTCAAATGTCACAGAAATCCCTCAGAGGAAGCAATCTTTCTGAGGGTCTCACCAGGAGGCAGTGGGAGACAGGAACACATACTGGAGGCTGCAGAGAGAGGTGAGCTGGGGGGAGCTGGGGATGTGCCTGGCTCTTCACAGAACAGCTCACCAGTGGATCCCCATTAGCAGACTTAATGTCTTGATGCTCCAGAGTAGTCGTGTACCCTATTCGGTGAAAGAGCTGGGAAGTAGGTCAGCAAAATAACTGAGGGAAACAGGGAGCTTTAGGCAGAACTTCATAGCTGACAGCTAATTAAAATCTGAGTTCCCGTGCTTACTGTTGCAATTATTAGATTTCAGTGTGCAGGGTGAAAAGCACCTGCATGTTTTCTGCAACTATGCCAATTTTTTCTGTTCACACATTTTGCCATGGCAGCTTTGCACCCTGCAGCCATTGCCAAACCAAATGCCAGTGATGCACATCCACTGCTCCACTCAGGTACTGAGCAGAGCACAGCACTGTACATACTGTACACATTTAGGTGTACTTATTTTGGTGTACACATTTGTACACATTTAGGTGTACTTATTGTAGCAATGGCCCTGCTGGGAGAATTGAGTCCTACCTAAGTACTACACATGGCCAGAAAGAGCAACACTGTCCCTCCTCTGAAGAGTTTTAAATCAAAAGAGGTGAGACAGACAATCAGAGCTAGCTACTGAACACAAAGCCATGGCTTTTTCAAAACCAAATTCTTATTTGGAAATACCTTTCATCCCATGTGTAGGCAATAAACTCTTAAATTGAGCTCAAACAAAGTTATAGAACATGGTGATGGAAAAAAATATTAAAAAAAAAATAAATAAATAAAAGAAAAGGAAGAAAGGCACAAATGAAATCCAAGTAGGTTTCACCACTCTGAGTTACTGTCTTGACAGTGATAAAAATTACAGGTGTGGCTGACAAAGTAAGAGGGAGAATGTGTAAGAGGGTGCAGGAGCTAGAATAATGGCTCTGCTTCTCTCCAGTTTTTGTTGCACTCAAGGATCTGGGCGTAGAGGGCTACTCAAGGTTGCTGGGTACTACCAAATGTGTGTTATTAGCTTTGGTCCTATTTTAAGTTCCTAAAGCCACAGAGTTTTGCCTGGAGGGTGGGACAATGGGTTCATCTGCTCTTTGCTGGAGTCAGTGAAGGGTGGAGGAGTTGTTCAGGCATGGTGAAAAGGAAATTGCCCACAGGAAGGACACTTGGGCCAGCCTGAAGTGCAGCAAGTTCTTCTGTGCCAGGCTGCTGGCTTCCCACAGGACCTCCCCATCCCTGATGACCTGCAGTGGGGTCAGGAGGCTCTGTGGGTTCAGGTGCTGAACTGGACGTAGCCAGATGCAGGAGCCCTAGGTGACCCATATAGAATCACAGAATATCAGGGATTGGAAGGGACCTCGAAAGATCATCTAGTCCAATCCACCTGCTGGAGCAGGAACACCTAGATCAGATCACAGAGGAATGCATCCAGGTGGGTTTGAATGTCTCCAGAGACGGAGAATCCACAACCTCCCTGGGCAGCCTGTTCCACTGTTCAGTAACCCTCACTGTGAAGAGGTTTTTCCTCATATTTATGTGGAACCTCCTGTGTTCCAGCTTGCACCCATTGCCCCTTGTCCTATCATTGGATGTTACTGAGAAGAGCCTGGCTCCATCCTCCTGACACTCACCCTTTACATATTTATAAACGTTAATAAGGTCCCCCTCAGTCTCCTCTTCTCCAAGCTAAAGAGACCCAGCTCCCTCAGCCTTTCCTCCTATGGGAGATGCTCCACTCCCTTAATCATCTTTGTGGCTCTGTGCTGGACTCTCTCAAGCGGTTCCCTGTCCTTCTTGAACTGAGGAGCCCAGAACTGGAATATACCCTTTGTCTGTCACCCCATGCCCCCACCCTGTCCTCTGCAAACAGTAGAGTTCGGTTATTTAGGTTATTGGTGATGTGAGAGGGAAGCAAATCCCAACCCAGGGCACCTTGGGATGGTCCTGGCCTTCTGCCTCCCCTTGTGCAACACTATGGGGGCACAGTGACAAACGCAGCAGGGCAATCCTTGCACCTCCTCTCCTGCTTCCCTTATCATCTCTCGCAGGGCTCACTCCCTCCTGCAGGGTACAGATGGCAAACAAAGGGCTTGTTCTGGCAAGACTGCAAGGTGGCCGAGGGGTGTGCGACGAGCCATGGTGGGCAGGACCGGGAGATGATCGGGGACGGCAGGCAGGGCAGTGCTGGGGGTTGCATCGGCGGGGCAGGCAGGGCATGGACGGGGATCGGCCCGGGCAGGACAGGAAGGGCTGGGGGCGTGCAGGGTAGGGCTGGGAACTGCCTCAGGCAGGGCGGGCAGGGCTGCTGGGGGTGGGTCCGGAACCAGCCCTGGCTTTGAAAGTCCCTCGCTCCGAGGAGGAAATCGGGAAATATTCCAGCAGGAGGAGGCGGAGGAGGGCTGAAGCCGCCACCACGGAGGAGGGACGGCGGGTTTCTCCCTGCCCGCGCAGCGCCGCGGAGGGATGCGGAGGGAGGGGAGGCTGAGGCTGCCTGCAGGGCGGGCCGGCTGATCGCATCCCCGGGCGCGGTGCGTGTGTGTGTGCGTGCGCTCCTC
>VZTM01006602.1:36456-60427 GCA_013400555.1 Jacana jacana | reverse complement strand
TCCCCAGCGCGGCAAGTCCCCCCACGCTGCTTTCTACCCCGGGGATCCCCAGCGCCGGCGGTGGATAGGGGAGGTGGGGTGGAGAGCTCGGAGCCGATGGGGAAGCGGCGGTAGGATGCTTTTTGCAACCTAGCCACGGCGCCTTTAGGCAGGCGATGGGGCTCGCCCCCCTCCCCCCGCTGGCCAATCGAGATATGTCGCGACGGGAAGCGCAGCTGCGGCGGAGGGGTACCTCCCGCCTACCCAAGGTGGGGTAGGGGAAGGGGCTGGAGCAAACCAGCTTCCCCCGGGGGGCTTACGGGCATCCTCACCCCAGCGCCGGGCTGGGGTGCCGTGCCTCCGCCCGGCGCGAGTGTTTGTGCCCCCAGGCAGGGCTGCTTTTCCTCCGGCTCGGGGGATTTCTGCCTTGAAACGGGTTTCGAGGTGAGTGGTCGGAGGCACCTGCAGCCACGATGAAAATCCGATTTTCGTCTCGATCTGCGTGTGTTATTAAGGGCTGGCATTAAGCAGTGCTCATCACGTAGGCTTTGTCTAGGTGGAAGCATGGCTGGGGCTCTTCCGTCATCTCGAGTTTAATTCTTTAATCGCAGCCTTGTTGCTTCCCTCCCCGCCGAGCTAAGCAACCTCACTCTCAGCTCTGTCTCCAGGGTGAAAAGCAAACGGCCACATTGTTGTAGAAATGCAGCAAGCACTAGGGAGAACTGGAGCCTAAAAATGAAAGCTATAGTAAAACCAAAAGGTCACAGGCATGGGTGCAAGTGTTTGATTTCAGGGCTCCTCTTTGCTTGCATTTCACAGGAAGCTGTACCTCCAGTCCCAGATGTTGGAAATCCGTGAGTCAGGCAATGGAAATGGGGGCTGAGAGAGGCTGGAGTTCTCTGTGCACGCTCCTGACACCTGACTGGACATTCGTGTGCTTTTTCTCACCATCACAAAGAAAAGAGGTGCACTTTTATATAGAAAAGGGAAGCTGGGACACTTGCATGTTGATGTGATGATGGCAGCCAGGAAAAAAAAGTGCTGTGCTGCATGGCTTTGGCTGGGGCAGTAGGCATCACCAAAGAAAGGCATTTGGGTTCCCTTGGGTGCGTCTGATAAATGTTTCTTTCTCTACTTTTCCTTCCAATTGGTTCTTCAATAGTAGCTTTGCCCTTTTTCTAGCAGAGGCATTTAGCACAAATAGGGAATAATCTTGCACTTCTAGAGCCATAAACTACCAGCCAAGCCATGAACCTCTACCACCATCTCCCCAGGAAAGTGGATGCATTGTTTGGCTCCTCTTATACCCTACCAGCTCTGTTTCTCTGGAGTCATAAACAACTCCTAAGCCAGTGCTGGGGAGCCACGTTGCTCATATCTTCCTCTGTACCATGGTTGATGTTCAAGATATTTGAGGAGACTGTATGTGCTCTTTATGCCTAGTGTCCCTTGAATGCCAACACTGAGTAGCAGACTTTTAAGCTGACGAAACTTTGCTTGCTTCTCTCTCCCTCATTTTCACTAAGCTTTTTCTGATCTTTGGGCTGTGAATTGCTCCTGAGACTTAATTATTCACTGTCCTGCAGCTGCCCAGGCTGCACCTGGTTTGCTCTCCTAGCACTGCTGTACATGGCACAACGTGAACTTGGCTCATGTCCTTGCTTTTGGGACCTTGCATGATGCTGTATTGGCACAGCCATTTCTCTGCCTGTTTGGGCCTTCAGAAGTGTCCTGGTCTGCTCAAGACTGTCAGGATTGCAATTTTCCAAAAGTGTGTCTTGGGCAGAATTTGTTTTTCTGCTGTGTTTTCTGGTGGATACAGTCCTACTGGCTTAATGGAGAAAAGCCACTGTTCTCCAGCACCCTAATGAAACTCAGATCGTACAATAAAGTCCAGTGTCCCCCAAAGCACGAACATCACTCAGCAACCAACCAACAGATTGGTCACAGACAACACAAATTCTGGCTCTCCTTCCATCTAGTACAGTGGACAACCTGGAGGTCTTCAAGCTCAGGGTACCATGACCTGCATATGCTCCCAGCTCATGGACCTTGGTGCCCACAGCTGTGCAAATCCTGGCTGTGCCTGGGTCTGCTGTAGGGTGCTCAGGGTGCTGAGCCCTTAGGACATGAGTTGAGCTCACTGACCTGTCTTTCCCTCACAAGAGGTGTGAGTGGTATCTCTCTGGCTGTTTTCAGGAAGCTTGCAGGAACTTAGCTTTCTACACTGTCTCTATCTCTTTGGTGATTTTAGCTGAAATTGGGAGGGGGAGAGGGGTAGCGATGTGAACAGACAGACAGACATGGAAAGTGTGATTTCATATGCCTGGCTTCCTAAGGAAACCTTGCTACAAATAGAAGCAAGATTTGTGCTGCAAAGAACTCCTGAGGAGACAGAGAAGATGGGGAAGACCAGGGTGGAGGGATGGGTGATTAACCTCACTTTTGAGATAGGCAGCCAAGGGCTGGCTCGCAGCTGGGTTTAGGCTCCCCTTGCTGAGATCTAGTGGTCTAAAAAATGGGGATCTTTTCAGCACTTGTGTTAAGCTCCCTCTAAAGTTAGCTGTGCAAGAGCTGTACCTCTGAAGAGGGACTCTCCTGGAAGGTACCACCACTATGGCTAGGCATCTAGCTGATGGATGGAGCCTGACAGGGTCGGCCTCCAGCCCGAACTAAACTGCCCAGCTCCTGTTTCAGACCATGTCCAAATTGCCTAGGTCCTCAAACTACCTTTCCCACACTCTTTCCCTACACATATTCCCAGGGACACCTCCCACCTCTTCATCCATGGATGGCTGCAGGGAGATGGGGCTGGGGATTTGTCTCTGCTGCCTTGGAGCTTTCTGCTCTTTCCTCCCGCAGAGCCCAGGAGAGCATCCTGCAGCACAGGAAACCCACACACAGCTACAAACCTAGTGCAAAAATGGGTCCAGAGGGAAGAACAGACAGGCAGATAGAGAGGAAAGCAACAGGCCTGCTAATTCTGCTCACCCTATGGGGTATCTCTGGGCAGGTGGTTCCTCCCCAGGCTACCCAGGAGCCTCAGGCTTATTAACAGTGTTTTATTCTCCCAAAACTTGTGGGAGGTGCTCTTCCCATTTTACAGAGAGCACAGGGAGGTGAAGGGCTGCCCTGAGATTGCAGAGGGAGTCTGTCAGCAAAGCACCCTGAAAGCAGGCTTGCAGGAGCCAGCCAGAGAGACCCTGCTTAAATCAGCAAGGGAGATCTGCAGGCACAGGAAGGCATTAACAGCCCAGGAGGAATAATGGGGAAGAGCCCAATGCTACTTGATAAAGAAGAGACTAAAAGCAGGTGGTAGGGATAGAGAAATGGTCTGGAGACAGCAGTGAGTAGGAGGGGAGATGTAAAAAAAAAAAAACAAAAACAAAAAAAACAACCCCCAAAGCAATGTAGTATTTCTCCCTTGCTTCTTGTTTTCTTGGCATTTTCCTTGACGAGATATTGAATCATGGGGGAAAGGTACAACTTGCCACTTAGTCTCCATGTGTTAGAAGCAAGGCTGGAATCTTCCTGACAAACACTTCCAAGCTCAGTCTCTACAAGCTGCCCCCAAATTCAACCAATATGGCTGAAATTTTATATCGGGGATGTTTTTTTTTTTTTTTCTCTATTTATCTATTTATTTTGGAAAGTTGCTGGGGAGATTGTGGGAGGAGTTTGGATGCTTCATTGAAGAGATAGGATTCTTGGAAAAATCAGTTACAGACTGATAATTGTTCTAACTTTTTAATGTTTGTTACAGAAAACAGGATGGCTTGATGTGTATTTTACTTGATTGGCTTCATGGAAGGCTAGTGCCTCTGACTATATTAGAAAAGATTTTGATTGTTTTTTTGTAATGATGCAATCAGGATGCTGATGGCCTGGAAATCATCTTCCTGATGTGAAGATCCAGAGGGTCATGGGCAGGGGATGCCAACAAGTCTGAGCCTGTTTTGAGTGGCAGAGGTGCATGGAAGGGAGAAGGAGCTGAGCAGAGCCAGAGCAGGGCTGTGAGCCAAGGGTTTTCCAAGCTGTGTTTAAAGAGCCATCATGCTGTGCAGCCCTGACTGTCAGCACAGTATATGGACATAGTAGCTTTCCTCCACAGGTCCGGATGTACAGCCAGCATGGCGGCAGGGTCCTTCTCCTGCTTTGATGGGTAAAAATCACGGCTGGCAGGAGCTAATTTTTACCAAAGCTGTACCACAAGTTGGCATCAAGATCAGAAATGAAGCCAGCAGTGGTTGTGGCTGCCTAGAGAAATCTCCAACCACCCTGCACCTTGCAGGGCTGTTGGCATCTGTTTTGTGTCCCTTGGCTGTAGGAAGCTGGACCTAGGCTCTTAGTTGGTTAACTGATTGATGGTCAGAGACTGGACAATTTGCTTAGGATATTTTTTTTTCCTCCAGTCATGTCTTTTCTCCGTACAAGCTCTGCTGGAGCTGCTTGCTGAGAAGCGGGTTGCTGCTTTCAATGAGGCAGAGGTGTACAGGCTTCAGCAGGGCCAGGAAGGGACAGACAGAGAGGATAGGTGTGCTAGCCCCCTGAGGATGGGGCAGTGGGTATGCCTCACCCATGGAGGTGAGGTATGCTGCACTTTCCCCAGGGAAGACAGGGTATCACTTGCAGGGGACTCCTAAGTGCTGCTCTCCTGCAAGAGAAACGGGAAGGGGTGCTGTGACTTGGAGACTTCAGGTCTGACCTTGGTGTAAGAGCATAGGGCACATCACTTTATAGAGCCATTTTGCCAGGGCTGAGAGGCTCTTGTTGGATAGGAGAGCCTATCCTCTCACTTGGGGTCTTTCCTGGGGGGTTGCTGTCTTTTCTTAAGGGACACTGACAAGGGAGTGTGTAGCTGCCTTGATTTTGAGGCTCTGTTTCTCTAGCTTGCAGGCTAGCTGTTCCTTCCTGTAGCTACTAGCTGCTCCTTTGTCAAAGTTTCTGGCCCCTCTGGCTGACCATCTTTCTCCCACCTCTGGCATCAGCAAAGGAGGTTTTGAGCTGCCTTCCCTGTGCACTATCATTAGGAAAAGCCCTTTATCTCTGTCTCTGACTATGGGTTAGGGAATGGGTGGCTGGGAGTTCCCACGGTGTTGGGAACACTGTTTGTGTCCCCATGGCATGTTGGAAAACAGCCACTTGCTCTCACGTGAAGAGCAGACCTCCTACTGCCCCCTAGGAAGTGACCCAGGAGGTTGCTGCTCCCATCACCCACATACCAGTGACATGGCTTTGGAGACACCCTCTGCCACACAAGCTGGCAGTAAATTCACAGTAATGATGCTTATTATGAAGCTGATGTCACAGTGAGGCAGGCACCATCGGCTGGTGGCTGTCATGGTCTGAACAGTGCTGTATTACATTACAGCTGCTCTGTACAGTTTTTCTCCCCTATGCTGGGAAAAAAGATCCCCAAGGAAAGTCTTTCACTCTCCTTTTGTGTGGTCCCCCATTTCTTGTGAGCCCAGGCCATTCCCTTACTTGCCCAGTCCTACTGTAATGAAAGTTTCTGAGCTAGTTTGTTGTTTTTTTTTCAGTACCCTGAAAAATAATGGTATTACCAGCTTATCGCAGATGGTCATAAACCCATGTGTGTTACAAAGGTGTTAAAAAAATAACAGGAAGGGTCTCACAGTAGATATTTGAAAGGTGAAGTGCCCATATAGAGATGGGACATCTTGGAGGCTGCTGCAAAGTAAAAGCTATGCTTTGTTGAAATGCAGAGAAGCTTTCAGACTCACTTTGCATGCAGCAGCCAGCCACCCTGAAGGAGTGTTGCTGCCAGGGAAAGGTCAGAGCAGAGTCTAAAAGGATGTTTTCTCCCCATCTGGCAGCTCCTGAACCGGGGTGCTGGAGCATGAGCTGGCAGCAGGAGTTCTCTCCTACCGATTTGTAAAACCTAGAGCTCCCATGCCCAGCAGGGAGGCAAGAATCTTTGCAACGCTCCTAGCCCTGCTGTGGGCAACAGCTTTCCTCCAAGGGCTGGGATAAAGGCTGGACAAACATCCTTCGTCCCTTGGCTGGGAGCTGCATCAAGGCAAGCTGCCCTTGCCTTGAAGAGACGATGCAACCTCTTTCCTATGGAGGATGGACTGTGCAAAGCCACCTGCTAGAGCCCTGGAGCAGCTTATCTGCAAAGGAAAGGGGCACAGCTACGACTTGAGGAGAGTCCTGGTTAGCCTCAGATCCACCTGAAAGCCCTCAGCTGGTCCCAGGGAGCCCCAGCTCCCTCGGTGGTGGAAAGGGCTCTGGGTGCTGCCCCTGGGCATGGGGTAGTGCTCACAGGCAGGGCTGTGCTGGCCAGCACCAAGCCAGAGAGCAGCTTGCATCCCTGCCTGGTGCTACCATGATAGGTCTGACTCGAGAGGCACTGATGGAGCTATGCTGAAGCCACAAGCACCATGGCAGGCAGAGTTTGCTGGGGCTGCTAACCTGGCATGCTGTGAATCAGCCACCGCATTTGCTTTTATTGTTGATGGCTGGGATGGGAAATGCAATTGAGACACCTTAATGAAAAGCTAACAAAGTCGGGTTTGGAGGCAAGGCTGGCAGTCTGGTAGCCTTACTTCTCGTTAGAGAATAATATGAATGATTTGTCTCACAGTATTCCTACCACCGTGCCTGCAGCAGCGCACTGAACATGGGCTGAGACCCTAAGTCTCAGAGTAAGAGAGTCTCTAGGGACCAAGCTGTTTATTTTGAATTATATGAATTAAGAAATGCTGCTAATTTTATAGCAGCTTATTCTCAGAGATATTATGAATGTTGGGCTCTGGTTGTGTATGTGTAACTAGCATGTTGCAGCCAAGCATTTTCTAGGCCCTCACAGGCTAGTGTTAATAACACTCATTGTGAATTGTTTCAGGTATCACCGAATCACAGAATTTCAGAGTTAGAAGGGACCTCTAGAGATCATCTAGTCCAACTTGCCTGATAAAGCAGGATTCGGGATTCCTTAGGGCACATTACTCAGGACTGCATCAAGGCAGGTCTTGAAAACCTCCAGGGAAGGGGATTCCATGACCTCCCTGGGCAGTTTGTTCTAGTGCTCTGTCACCTCACTGTAAAGAAGTTTTTCCTCATATTTGAATGGAACCTCCTATGTTCCAGCTTGTACCTCTTGCCCCTTGTCCTATTGCTGGAAACCACTGAAAAGAGTCCAGCTCCTTCCTCTTTCAACCCACCCTTCAGATACTTATAAGCATTAATAAGATTTCCCCTCAGCCTCCTCTTCTCCAGGCTGAAGAGTCCCAGCTCCCTCAGCCTTTCCTCAAAAGGGAGATGCACCAATCCCTTAATCATCTTTGTTGCCCTACGCTGGACTGTCTCCAGTAGTTCCCGGTCTCTCTTGAAGTGGGGAGCCCAGAACTGGACACAGTATTCCAGTTGTGGCCTTACCAGTGCAGAGTAGAAGGGGAGAATGACCTCTCTCAAGGCTGTGTGACTTTTGCTTGATGACTGCATCCCAAAATGCTGAAGGAAGTCCAACATACAGTTGGGGGTGCTACTGCTGCTCCTAGAAGGCTTGTGGCACATTGCCACAGTTGGTGGGTTTTTCTTCCAAAGCTCCAGCTTTTTTCCCCCCATCTGAATTCTCCAGAAAAGTTCCATGTTTCTTATTTCCTGCCATCTGAGGGAAAAATGGTTTTTGTACTTGGAGAGCAGGACGGGAAGGCCAGGAAGATGGTTTACGCAGATGCAAGCCTCCAGGCCTTTTTTCCTCCTGGGACTTCATCTAAAAAACCCCACAAACAAACCAACAAACCAAAACCAATTTGTATTAGGATGTTTGAAATTGAAGAACATGGCAAATAAAGTTCAAGTGACTTATTAATCTGATTTAGTGGATGTCTTCTTTTCTGTCTGAAACTTCTAGTGCTTGAATCCTTTTAAGACTGTAGAGTTGGTCCAAAGTGTGATGGGATTCTCCTATTCTTTATGACCTAAATCAGTGACCCAAAGCATAATATTTTCTCTAGAACCATCTGTTACCTTTTCTTGCCAAGGGGATTTCACAATGCCTGGTTGGTCTGAATAATTGTACATGTGCAAGGATATGACTTGCCACAGGGAGAAAATTAACTGAATAATGGCAGGTGAATGCTCTTGAGTTTCCTGTTGAAACTACTACTGTTTAGAAAGAGAGGGTGAAACACCATGCTGCTGAGTAATACTTTTTGCCCATAATATGTATTTTTTAAGTCTATATATTTAAAAAAAAATCCAAAACTACGCTTAGGAGCTACCTAGGATAAACAGAGTAGATACCAAGTCAACCCATGTTTTGATAGCCCCTTTATCAAATGTCTCCAAAATTTGGTTTGGAGCAATGTGAAACACAGGAGTACAGATGTTGGGTGACTAATTCATGCTTCAGCTAAACTTCAATGACCATGAATGCACATCTGTTTTAACTTAGCTGTCTGCCAAATGGTCTGCAACAAGGTATATTCTTCATTACAAACATCATGTTTTCAATTTTTACTTCAGATTTGTAAGCGGTGGCTGCGGCCTGCATTCTGGGAAGCAGATAGTACCCAGGGACTGTGATCAGGGGAGCAATGTTCAGGGCTTCTGATTGACAGTCAGAGCTTTTTGTAGCATTAGCAGGATTTCCAAGACAAAAAATTCCTTTCTTTTAAATTTGTCTTCATACAGGAGACTTGCTTTTTCTTGTTCACCTTATCTCTTTTTATTACCCAGCTCTCTGCCTTGCTCACTTCCTGCTCTGTGTATATTTTTCCTTTTCTTAATTAGAAAATTGGGAGGAAGGGGAGAGGCAGACCAACAGTTCCTGTTGAGGAAATACCATTTGTATAAAACTGTCTTCATAAATTCTCAGTATTATTCTTCTAGCCCGATAATTCCACTACAACATCCATACATAAAGGCAAATGGAGGACAGGGCTTTGATCCATCATTACAATGTCGCTTGTGAAGTTAGTCCTGAAACGTGGCTTCAGGATGGTAACCATTACTGCTTCCAGCCAGTTCATCACTTGCATGAAGCCTTGTCCCTGCATAATATGTCCTTGTCCTAATAAGGAGAGGTGATTTCTGTCATGGGATGGAAGGAGATGGGTGGTGGTGACCAGGTGTTTCTCTTCAAGAAGGCACTGGTGTGTCCCTGTTTAGGAGGGTTTTCAAGGATTCTCCCTAGGAGTGTCTGCCTGACTGTACTTCTGCAGTCATCGATCACAGAATCACAGACTGGTAGAGGTTGCAATAGACCTTCGGAGATCATCTAGTCCAACATCCCTGCCAAGCACTGTCACACAGAGCAGGTTGGACAGGAACACATCAGGGAGGTTTTTAATATCTCCACACTCTCTCTGGGAAGCCTGTTCCAGGGTGGAGGCACCCTCAGAGCAATGAATACAGCATATGTAACTGCTGTATGGCTGGACACACAGGTAAGTTTCCAGCTGTGCTGTGAAACAAGCCCTCTTCCAGGAGGAAGAGAGAAGGTGTTCTCAGCCATCCTGCTTGGGTTACACTCATTATGACTGGGCCCAGATGACAGCTGGGAGGCTGTCACTGGATGCAACCTTTAGCATGGATGGGAAGGTCTGTGTCTTCCAGTGCATGAAGCTGTGTTTGCTGGAGACCCTGCAGATGGCAAATGGTAGGGTGAGACCTATCAGGTGTTGCAGTGGCTGGACTTCAGGAGGTGTTGACTGGGTCTCATGCTTGTGTCCCATCTCTGCTATGGGCCTGGGAACACCATCTTTCTCTTAAAAGCTGGAATCTTTCATGCTTTCATGGCTGGGCTCTTGTTTTTTTTTCTTTCTATTTTATGGTTTTTTTAATGAGCAAAACCAGTTCAGCCTTTTGTATTCTCCAGCAAAATACAGATATTGACATACTAATTTTCTTCTCTTCATAGAAACATTTTTAAGTACTGTGTGATTAAATTAACTTGGAATGGAAAAGTGTAGTATGGCAAAGGCTCTCCTTGAGGAGAAAATATAGCTTTAATAACTAGGAATCTGGTTTTTATTGGCTAGTAAATTTGAGAGTGTAACACTGAGCATGCTCAACTTTTTGCACTGAGCATCTCTATGTACTTAAAGGCATCTGTTCTGTCGGTTTATGCACTGTTAACTAACTGCAAACCTCTTTAACAGCTCCTCTACACTGCTGGAAAATCCTGAGGCAGGACAAGGGCAAGTACTGCTGTCATGCCTGATGACTGATGTTGTAAATGGAGTGAGAAAGGCCTTGAAGGGGAAGCCGTCAAAGCTGACCTAGTGGGAAAAGAGTGCAGGGACAGGTTTCCTCTTGAAGCATGCCAAGACAGCCAGGCTTGGACACATATGGGGATCTTTCCAGTTTCAGGAAGGTGCAAAGTGATGCCCTGTGGAAGGAATGGCTCCAAAATCATTAATTAAAGACTGCCCTTCTGGTGCACCTTATGACCAAGTTGCTGTTAAGAATAAGGTTTTGCCAGGGCCTGAGCATACTTGGTGCAGTTTTAGGATGTGAAGCAGATGCCTGGGAGGACTTTGAGTAAGAAAAGGCTGTGAAATACATGGTTTACAGTGGCAAGTTTAAAAACATTTTTTAAAATGATGGAGGGATAATAAATTTCTCTGTCCTCTCCTTCTCTTACCCTGAACTCCAGTGAGTGAGTGCACTGTAATTTTGAAATGGGAAACACTTCTTCCAGCTGTGAAGTAGAATGATGGGTTTTAATTAGATGAGAAACAAGAAAATGCAATTGAACAAAGAGGCTTTCAGCAAAGAGAAAGAAAGTGGCATTAAACATCATAGTAGCTAAAGGGGTAGGTGCTTTCCCGCTGATAGCATCTGAATATGTCCTTATTCAGATAACTGAACTAGGTGATTTGTACTTGGGAAACTGCAGTAATCATAACACAAATGGGCTCACTAGATGGTCTTCTTGAGTAACAGGGTAACTTGATTATATGTTTGGGAGAGATGGGAAATAAACAGGGTGTAGAGGAAAATCTATTCTCTCTGGTCAGCTTCACTTCATGTGTCTATCCTTTTGTCTCTGCAGCTTGAGAATGTTTGGGACCAGCCCAGTGGAAGCAGCCATGTTGCGAGCAGCTCATCCACCCACCTTCCCAGTGAGCTTCCAACTCCTGAGCATTACACTGGTGTTGCTTTTCCATGCAGATGGCATACATGCGGAGAGCCCCAGTGAACTGCCTGTGAATGACACTGAGGAGTGCGCTGGCTCATACATCTGCAAAAAGGGTGTGATTTTACCAATATGGGAACCCCAAGACCCCTCATTCGGTGACAAAATTGCTCGGGCAACAGTGTATTTTGTAGCAATGGTGTACATGTTCCTGGGAGTATCTATCATAGCTGACCGCTTCATGTCCTCCATTGAAGTCATTACATCCCAAGAGCGGGAAATAACCATCAAAAAGCCCAATGGAGAGACCAGCAAAACTACAGTGAGGATCTGGAATGAGACTGTTTCCAACCTCACACTGATGGCCTTAGGCTCATCTGCCCCAGAGATCCTCCTGTCTGTTATTGAAGTGTGTGGCCATGGTTTCACAGCAGGGGACTTGGGGCCAAGCACAATTGTGGGGAGTGCTGCATTTAACATGTTTGTCATCATTGCGATCTGTGTCTACGTTGTTCCAGATGGAGAGATAAGGAAGATCAAGCACTTGCGAGTGTTTTTTGTTACAGCAGCCTGGAGCATCTTTGCCTACACTTGGCTTTACATTATTTTATCTGTATCTTCTCCTGGGATTGTGGAGGTTTGGGAAGGTTTGCTCACCTTCTTCTTTTTCCCCATCTGCGTGGTGTTTGCCTGGATAGCTGACAGGAGGCTTCTATTTTACAAGTATGTCTACAAGAAATACCGAGCTGGCAAGCAGAGAGGCATGATCATTGAACATGAGGGTGACCGGCCCTCCTCCAAAGCTGACATAGAGATGGATGGAAAGGTTGCTAATTCTCATGTGGAGAACTTTTTGGATGGGACATTGGTGTTGGAGGTGGATGAAAAAGACCAGGATGATGAGGAAGCCAGGAGGGAAATGGCTCGGATTCTGAAGGAACTGAAACAAAAGCACCCTGACAAGGAAATTGAACAGCTTATAGAGTTGGCCAACTACCAGGTCCTGAGCCAGCAACAGAAGAGCAGGGCCTTTTACCGCATTCAGGCCACTCGGCTCATGACAGGAGCTGGCAACATCTTGAAGAGACATGCTGCGGACCAGGCCCGCAAAGCTGTCAGCATGCATGAGGTCAACAGTGAGGTGGCAGAAAATGATCCTATCAGCAAGGTCTATTTTGAGCAGGGCACGTACCAGTGTCTAGAGAACTGTGGCACTGTTGCACTGACCATCATTCGCCGAGGAGGTGACTTGACCAACACGGTGTATGTTGACTTCCGGACAGAGGATGGGACGGCCAATGCTGGCTCTGACTATGAGTTCACTGAAGGGACAGTGGTCTTCAAGCCTGGAGAGACCCAGAAGGAAATCCGTGTTGGCATAATTGATGATGACATTTTTGAGGAGGATGAAAACTTCCTGGTCCATCTCAGCAATGTCCGCGTGAGCACTGAGGGCTCAGATGAGGGCATTCTTGAGACCAATCGTGTCTCAGCACTTGCCTGCCTGGGATCGCCATCTACTGCTACCGTCACCATCTTTGACGATGACCATGCTGGCATCTTCACCTTCGAGGAGCCAGTAACACACATCAGTGAAAGTGTGGGGACCATGGAAGTGAAAGTGTTGCGAACCTCTGGTGCACGAGGAAATGTTATTGTGCCCTACAAAACCATTGAAGGCTCAGCAAAAGGTGGAGGAGAGGACTTTGAAGACACCTGTGGGGAGCTGGAGTTCCAGAATGATGAGATAGTGTAAGTGAAGGTTTTATTGGTTACTTACAGTCTCTGGTTCTTCTGAAATTAAATCCACATGGCTTCTAGAGCTGCACTGGAGGTGTTTGGGTGCCAGTGCATTGCAGTAAGGCATGAATGGTCTTATGTGCTTTGGGGATCCTGAAATACCATGTTCCTGCCTTGCTAACAGACCGAGAGTCATGCCTACTCAGGGGCACTCCACTTTTGCATCAGTGGGGAGGTGAGCCCATTTGTGAGCCCAGCCTCCCTCACCCTACCCATGTACTGAGCAGATCTCTATAGGCTCAGCTCTACAGTGGAGCAGAGAACAAATCTGAGCTAGCAGTTACCACTCAGTCTTAAGGACCTGTCTTGTAAAAGGCTTAAACTGAGGGTATGGATTGCAGTACCTACTTCCCCTTGCCTGTTGAGGGTCAGGTCATCCAGGACTGGGCCACAGCTGGTTTCACTGATGGGCTCAGTTCAGGGCTTTGATGAAGTTCACTGCCCCTCCTCCTTTTCTAAAGGCGGCAGACCTGGGTCATTGTCCAATACATGCCCTGGAAAAGTATTGTCATGCAGAGAGGCCTCATAGTTAGAATGCAACTGCAGGCACATTTGGCTGCTTGTAAATATAAAAGAGGCTGAAAGCTGTTGGAGGCTGCTCCTGAGTGTTGCTAGGTGGATGGTGGAAAAATTATTAGTGCTTTTCAGCCTTTTTATTAAATTATGTGGAGGATATATATTAGCCCCATAAATCGTGGTAGAAAACATCTATCCTTGGATATGTCATGAAGACATTTCTTTGCCCATTTGATGCTCGGGGAGGAGCAAAGGTTGGGAGTTGCCATGTTCTGGTCTCAGGCTTCTCCTACAGTGAAGTTTGTGTCTGTAGATGAGTCCCTGCCAACAGCAGACTCTGTAGCACAGAACCCCTGCATACAACTGAGAGTTAGCACTGATAAAATGCACTGCTGTGTTAAGAAAGAGCTAAATGTCAGCTTGAGTTTGGATATCATGCAACTGGTCTCTTAGATGCTAAGACAGACCCATGATGAGTGCCAACAGTGGGCCTTTGGTCTGTTTGTTACTTGTGACTGCTTGTGTGCACAGGGAGAGTGAAGCAAATGGAGAAATCATAAAAACTCTCGAAGAAGGGGAGGAAGAAAAAAGTGATTTGTGTATTAGACCAGTTGGGGCTTTGACACAGGAAAAACTGAGCAAGAACTTCACAGCCCTAGCAATCTGGAGCCCAGACATGCATGTTCACACAAGGGTAAAGAGTACACAATATGCCATTGTTCCTGGCTCCTGAATGATAACTGTAGTAGAGAGAAATGGAGTTACTTGGTTTGTTTTTTGTTTTTTTGGTTTTTTTTTTTCATTTTGGGAGAAGGAGGGAGCTGTCTGCAGAGATGGAATAAACTAGGCTCTAAGGATATCCCCTGGATGCTCTTTATGTTGTAACCAGGTCACTCAGTACTAGCAAAACCGGGCTACTGGGAGAAAGACTTTGATGTTTGATCTCGGTTCTCCTGAGAAGTGGCATGTACATGGTGGGCCAAACACATGGCCGCAGGCTCTGCAACTGCACTCAGAGAGGCTTGGGCTTCCCCTTGTTTTGGATCCATCATTCTGGCCAGGATCTCTGTACTGTCCTTCATCAAGACAGGCAGTGTCACCTGTATTGGCACTTGCTGTTAGTCCTCGGTCTCTGATGTGGGGCTTGCAGTGGGACATTGGTGCCTTCTCCCAGTGTTGAGCTAGGTCCTGCTATGCTGTGCCTCTGCTTGTGGCCGTTCCTCCACTGTGGACTTTTGCCAACAGCTCAGTAACCAAGGGACTTGCTGGAAATGGGCTGGCCACATCCTGCCGGAGCTGTTGCCTGGCCTCCCAGAGCGTGCTGGTCTGCCTTCCAATGGCGGCAAGCCTCCTCCTTCCTTTTCTTACTGGCTCTCAGAATGTGCACAGCAAGCAAGAAATGGGGGAAAACAGCTTTCTTAGAAAGCCAAGTGTGTATTTTCTGTGCAGATGCCAGGGCATTGCTGTCTATTGCCTTTAAACTGTTTCTCCCCGGAACTGCAGGGAGGGCATCATAGATGGGAAGCATCACTTCAGGAGTTCACAGCCTGTTGCACTTGAGGGCTTGGGGAATGGGGTGTGTGGAGGTGGCAGTTGCAGGGCCATATGTTGACCAAGGGGCTTGCTCCATTCAGGTAGGAGAAGACGTGCACATACTTCTGGGAGAAGGATGAAACTGGTTGTACAAATTGCAATGTATTCATGTGCCTGGAAGGCAATAGGTATTCATCTAAAACTTAGCTGCTACAGTCCATGTTCAGGTGTTGGACAGTGCAATCTGACTTGCAGATTTCCTGGAGGTCCACGTTTGCCTGAGCACCAGTTTAGAACAACCTTGCAGCACAAAGGTGGTGTGGTCCTGAAGCTCAGATGCTGCTTAGAGGCATACGCCCTTGGAATAATTTGCTCTAATGGGAATAGAGAAGATGTGCTATCACAACATGTGCATTATAGAGCTAAAACCTGTTTGCTTGTCATTGCTTGTTAGTGATGTGCTTCAGCTAAATCACAGCTATGTAGAATGGCGCAACTCCTCAGCACATTTTATTCAATAAAGTTCTAAAACTTCAGGTTTTCCCATGCTTTTCTGGCCAAGAGGTGGTTTTGCTGCCTTTTCTAAAAGTCTTTAGTACCTCTTTATCTCTGCCATTCTTGCCTTCCTCAATCCACTTGAGAAAATTGAGTACAATGTGTTTTCCTGGGGCACTAACAACAAAGGTAGGGCAGTGCAGGGGGACACAAGGATGAAAGAAAACTTTGTACAAGCCTGTATTTTTAGAGGGATGGCTTGCTGGTAAGTCCCAGTAAAATTAGAAAGCACTGGGAGGACCCTGATCTTCTGGAGAAGACCTTCCTCCAGTTCCCAAAAGGCCCAATTATGTAACGTGTTGTTTGTTTGCAGTGTCCAGAGAGACTTTTCCATTTTGCAGTCTGTTCGTGTCCCCTTTCTCAAAGCACAAAAAATAGCTATATAACTGCTGAAGCTATGCCACTCCCAAGCATTTAAACAAAGAACCCATTCCTATGCTACCAAAAAAGATGTATAATGGAGATGATGTTGGTTCTCCTATGGAACATTTTATCCCAGCACTGCCTAGTAGCCTCTTGGAGTGATGCTTTTCTGCTCCTTGCTCCTGAAGCACAGCTTGTGTATTCAATGGGTGCATGATGGCAAGTGAAAGAAACAGCAAAAAAGTTTTTTGCAAAGGGGTTAGCTGTGTGGGAAAGCTAAAGATGTCTGACCAGGATCTCAGCAAGGTCAATCTCAATGATGCTGCGGGGATACCTTGGGGCTCTGAGACTATAAGACACTGTGCTATGATTTAAAGTGTGAGAGTCTTCCTGGTGGTGACTCCCAGCCTTTTCTTGAATCTCCATTAATGATGAAGCTTTCTTGATAAAAAAATGGAGAAAATGTGTAGTTGCAGGCTCTTCCTGCCCATCCATCTACCACAACTATTGTGATAATAGAAGAAGTCACTGGGGGGATTGGACTGGATGATCTTTCAAGGTCCCTTCCAATCCCTGATATTCTGTGATTCTGTGTTCATCTGGCCAGGGTAGTTTTATCTCCTGACCAAATATCAAATAACTCAGAAGCAGTTGAGCCTCCTGTCTTAGAGGAGGAAGCAATTCTTCCTCCAGCTGATAGCTGAACTCTTCTTCTTGCTCTCTTGAAATATGAGGAGGGCCTGATATTTCTTCTTCAGTCACATATCTTCCAGATGTGACTGACTGCAAAAGTGTATGAAATCTGTGTTCCTTCATGTTCAAAAAATAGTTGTTTTTCTAGAGATGGCATTACAACTACAGATCTATTACAATCTGCATTCCAGATATATGAAACGCCCCCCACCAAAAAAAAAAGTATTTACTGCATTCACAAGGAAGATGGTACCCACTATTATATGTATAACTGATTAAACTTTCAACTATGCAGTTATGCCTGTGACTGCATGGAAAATCTTATGTCAATAGATTTTGCTGTTCATAACATATAGTTTAGTTGTTTTTTTTAAAATGTGTCTGCTGCTGGTTTAGGAAGGAACACTCTTGGCCCATTGAATTTGACTTGTCCATGCCGGCTTTGGCATTTCTCTGGAAGCATAAATCCAGGAGCAAAATGCTACAGTGACACAAGCATCAGTTAAATCCTCTGATTTTTCAGGTTAAATAGACCACATAGCCTCCCTCTCAAGAGCCCTTTCAAAATGTCACTGTTGATAAATATAGATCATGGAAGGGGGGAACCAAGTTGTAAGGTCCCCCTTTCTTTTCCAAAATAAATTGGGTGAGATATTTCTAAAGAAATGGCAAAAATAAAATCCTGACTCAGCCTGGGACCTCTAGCTCAGTTTTGCATCCATGGCCTGCAGCTTCAGAGAAAAAAATGAAACCTCCAGCATGGTCAGCCTTGCAGTAGGATGCAGTTGAAAAGCAGAGAATCTTCTGGTGTGGCAGAGAGGCTGCTGTAAACTAGACTGAAGGTAAAGCAAGAAAAATTTCCCTTTTTTATGGTTCATCTTCGAACACAGGATCTCTCTATTTTTCCATCCTGCTTTGTTTGCCTGGATCAATGCATCCCCTCCCTTGCAACACCTGGCTTGTGTGGGGTTAATGTCTGGAGGCACAGTGTGAGGTACTAGAACAGACCAAAAAAAGATTAACTCTTATTTGGCCTGCTTCCAATGCCCAGCTTGGTTTTGCCACCAGCAGTCTCACCTGCCCCAGTGGGACTTGCAGGCGGCTCAAGTACAGCCACCAGGCTCTAGCTCTTGGTCCTTGGAGGAACACCCAGTGCCCTGTGTCCACCTTATAAGAACTGGCCCTGGCGCACAGCAGAGAGCTGAGCATGCATGGCCCACCAGGCTGGGGCATGGCATGGGGACCTGTTTCCCTTTCATGGGGAGTTTTGTGGAGAAGCTGGAGAAGTTACCTGGGGCTGAAATGTATTGTTGCCTTGAGTCCTGAAAAAGCCTTTGGCTCAAAAAGCTGGTTGTCCCCTCTTCAGTGGAGAAGATAGAGCTACAACAGGGTAAGCTGTCTTTTCTCCTCTTTGTGCACACAATGTTTATTTAGGCTTTCCTGAACACCCCTAAAATGTTAGCCTTAATACCTCCCAGCATCTCTCTTAAGCGGCTGTGATCTTATCTCTGTGGCACTGGACAACCCCCTCATTTCTGTTAGGAGACAGCAAGGAAATATAGCCACATGGTCTTTGCAGATCTTACCCTTTCTCCTGCTCCCAGGTGCTTGCAGGCACTTGCTGTTATCCTGTGCATGCAGACACAGACATGGTGTGTACTGAAAAAAATCATTCCCAAGTGCCATGTCAGGTCTTAAGCCTGAAAAGTGCCTACTCACAACTGTATCACTGTTTCTCTGTTTTGTGCATTCATTTGGTCCTCTCCTCTCCAGGGTAAGGCCAGTGGGTGTGCTCCTGCGGTACGTGTGGAACAAGTCCTTCTGTAGCTTGCTTCGGGAGGCTGAGCACGGGCTGCAGTCTGCACCATTTGCCCAAATAAGTCATGAAATCCAGGAACTTGATTTCATGATGTCTCCTGTGGAGGGGATTAGGCAACAAGGTTGTGTTATTGGATGAAGCAAGTTGTGCCAGCACATCACTGGGGAGAATGGGGGCAAAAAGGGTGAGGACAAGAGTGGTTAGCTCTCACTGAAGAGCTGACATGGTTTTTGTCCGTGAAAAACCAATGTTTCCTTATTTGTAATGAGCTGTTGTTATCAATTTACTGCTGCCAGCTGCATCTCTGTGGTTGATTAAGGGAGCCTGGATCTTAAATATGTAATAACTCTCTGAAAGCCATTGAGAGGCAGTTATTAGCTTCATCAGGGCCTGTGTACACATCCGCTGTACTCCTTTATGAAAAGGCTACCTATTAAATGTATTGTAGTAATTTATAAAACACAGGACCTAGGCTTGTTTTAAGAAATTAAAGCAGCAAGCCTAGTGAAGCTCGTTGGCATGGAAGAGTTATCTTGGACTGAAGCACTGCTCTGCAGTTCCTTGATGGGGAGACAAAAGTGGGGGATAGGAGGAGCCCTATCTACCCTTGCAGGCTCTCTTCTTTCCCTGGCCTGTGCTTGAGCACCACTGGCAGCAGCATTAGCATCAGCTGTGATATACAGATTTTGTCAACAGAGCAGGGATCCATCCCTCTCCCACCTGCACCCATGGCATCCTGTACTGTGGCAAACCCTTGAGCCACAGGCCACTTGACAGGTAAATAATTTGGTACACAGGACCCCGATGCAAATGCTGAGTTCATGTTGGGCATCACCTTAGGAACAGGCTTCTGTCCTCTGAGACTTTGCCCCCAGATTTGACCCTGGTAGATGGCACTCAGGAGTTTTCTTCCAGCAGTAGAGCTGCATCTGTAGGCTTAAAACAAGTGCGACCGACAGAGCAAGAAGCAGACAGCTGACCACAGCTGGCATCCAAGCATCTGTGCAGATGGGCAAAGAAACATCTGCTGTCATCCAAAGCCAAATGGAGAGGAGAAGCTGGACCTAGCTAAGTCAGAAACTGACCATCCCTGGGGAGGGGGAAGGGGATTGAGCCTGGAGGCTGTGAATGGATGGGGTACCATCACCCAGCTATGCTGCAGAGGGATGCCATGTCACCATGCCCTTGACAGGCAGGCCTATTGAGGGTGATGCACAGTCTGCCATCTCTGGGTCTGCCCTGCGCACATCCCTACTGGCTTTGCTCACACCAAGGACAAAACTGCACATTATCTTGACAAGACAAGAGGAAACAGGCACAAACTTGAACATAAGAAGTTCCATCTAAACATGAGGAGGAACTTCTTCACTTTGAGGGTGGCAGAGCACTGGAACAGGCTGCTCAGAGAGGTGGTGGAGTCTTCGTCTCTGGAGATGTTCAAAATCTGCCTGGACTAATTCCCGTGCAACCCATTCTAGGTGGATCTGCTTTGGCAGGGGTGTTGGACTAGATGATCTCCAAAGGTCCCTTCCAACCTCATATCATTCTGTGATTCTGTGACTAGCAAAGACACACACATCACTGCTGTTCAAGAGGAAAGACACCTATGTTGTCCTTGGTCTCTGTTCCTTCCCCTGTTACCCAACACCACAGGATAACTGTATGAGCTTAATCTTCGGAATCTGATCTTACTGAACCACCTGTATTTCTTCAGTACTCTCAGATGAGGAACTTTGACTAAAAGTTAGTCTTTCATAGAATCGTAGAATGGGTTGGATTGGAAGGAACCTTAAAGACCATCCAGTTCCAAGCCTCCTGCCCTGGACAAGGGCACCTCCCACCAGACCAGGTTGCTCAAAGCCCTGTCCAACCTGGCCTTGGATGTTTCTGGGGATGGGGGCATCCACAGCTTCTCTGAGCGACGTGGGCCAGGGTCTCACCACCTTCATAATGAAAAATGTATACCTGATACCTAATCTAAATCTTGCAGTTTGAAACCATTATCCCTCATCCTATCACTCCATACTCTTGTAGAAAGTCCCTCTCCAGCTTTCCTGTAGTCCCCCTTCAGATACTGAAAGGCTGCTGTAAGGTCTGCCTGGACCCTTCTCTTCTTCAGGCTGAACAAACCCAACTCTCAGCCTGTCTTTGTAGCGGAGGTGTTCCAGCCCTCTCGGCACCTCTGTGGCCTCTTCCAGACCTGCAGAGTGTTTCACAACCAGAGTGTGATGGCCAGGTGCAGTCTAGGTGCACTGGTACTAATGGGTATGTTCTCTGCTTTGCAGTCTTGGGCATGGATGGAGTTAAGTTCAGCCCTCTCCAAGTCATAAATGCCATTTAGCCTGAGGACATCTTGGGAGATATCAAAAAATCTACTAATAGCACTTCTGACACTGACATTGGAGTCATTGTACCGATTTCCAAGAATGGCAATGCTGGATCCTGGGTGACAACAAATAATCACAGCCTTCTCTGTTTTAAAAATATCTTAGCGTAAGAGAGAAAGTATTCCCACTGCTGTGCAAGTAAGAGGGTGACCAGCATATGCCTCCTCCATCCAGTCCCTATATGGTTCCATTTCCATAGTGTCTGGCCTCCTTCCTACACAAAGTAACAATAAAATGTGTCTGGCAATAAGAAACAAAGGATTAATGAAGAATGGGGCACAGATTGAATTGGGTGCTGGAAGGAGAGAGACGGAGCTGATGGCATACGCCTGCCACATCAGAGTCCTTTGCAGGGGAAAGTCCTCTGAGTGCAGTTGCTCTGAGACGGCTGAGGGTAGGGATGGAGATGGCTTGAGTGGAGTCCAGTGCAGAGATACTAGTGTTGGATTCTTTATAGAGATGGTTTAAATTTTATGGCATTGTTGTCAGGAAGCTTCTTTGCTCTTTGGAGTGCTTGTGTGGTTCCCCTGGTTGTTTGCTGCTGTGTTATTTGCTCCTGGTGCATGCTAGTCACATACTGCACTATTCTGGAGTCATGCAATGTGGTTCTAAATTAACCACTCTCCTCTCTGAGGAGAGTCTTGTCCCAGAGGTGCATCATCCCCAGGTGACAAAGCAGTTATCTCACTGGGTGGAACATAAGAAGAACATTAAGTTTCTTGCTGGGTCCAGGAAAACAAAGAAACAAAAACAAATAAAAAGGAATGATTTGCTCAGTGTTCTTTTCCAAACTCTGTTGCCTGCTTCCAGCAGAACAATTTGGAGTAGAAATCTATCCGTCCATCAGAGCAGTCATCAGCCCCTCATACCGTCCTGACTGCACAACTGACAGCTCTTTCCCTGCCCCTTCTCCTCAGTGCTCGCCCTCCCATCTCTGCCCTGCTCTCCCGGCCTTGGCTCTGCCCTCCTTGCAGCCGAGCCCTTACCTGGGGTGCCAGAGTGCAGGGCTGTGACAGATGACTTACCCTGGCATGCCTTTAGATACAGGCAAGAGATGTGCCTGTCTGGAGACTGTGGACAAGGTGCTGGAAGGGCTGTGTGTTATCAGCCACAGCCCTCCTTTCCCTCTCAGAAATACCGTGCTGCAGTCCCAACTCTGCTGTCCTAGGACTGCTCAGCTCTCACATGGATATGCAGCCTTGTCACAGCATATGAAGCAGAAAAAAGTCTGTTCTGCAGGGAGAATGGAACAAATAGAGCTGTGATGAGCAGGGGAGAGACAGAATATCAGGGACTGGAAGGGACCTTGAAAGATCATCTAGTCGACACACTGGTTTCATCTAGAAAGACACACTGGTTTCATCTTGAAAGATCATCTAGAGACACACTGGTTTCAGTGACAACAGGAGGCTGGATCCACGATGAAACTTGTTGCTTTGGCTTGAGCAGGAGGGGAACATGGCCCAGAGTCTGCACAGGGCTTTGTATTTGTTTAGTTCAGTAGCATTAGGTCTGATTATTGAAATGTATACTCCTCCTTCAAATCATAGAATAGTTTGGGTTGGAAGGGACCTTTAAAGCCCATCTAGTCCAACCCCCCCTGCCATAAGCAGGGACTTCTTCAGCCAGATGAGGCTGCTCAGAGCCCCATCCAACCTGGCCTTGAAAATTTCCAGGGATGGGGCATTCACAGCCTCTCTGAGCAAACTGAGCCAGTGTCTTACCACCCTCGCAGCAAAGAATTCCTTCCTGAGATCTCATCTAAATCTCCCCTCTTTCAGTTTAAAACCGTTCCCCATCATCTTATGGCTCCCCTCCCCAATCAAGGGTGCCCCCCCCAGCTTTCCTGAAGCCCCTTTAGGGACTGAAAGGGGCTCGAAGGTCTTCCCTTGTCTTCTCCAGGCTGAACAGCCACAACTCTCTCAACCTGTCCTCAAAGGAGAGGGACTCCAGCCCTCACAGCATGTCCGTGGCCTCCTCTGGACCTGCTCCAACAGTCCACGTACTTTCTGTGCTGATGGCCCCACAGCTGAATGCAGTGGTCCAGAAGAATAATGCAAAAACATGAAAACGGGTCAGCTTAGAAGGGAGGATTGTAACAGAAGTATAGGAGAGTTGGGTCAGAGTCAGGAACATGAACTGAACGAGAATTAGAGGGGATGGAGATGTCCTGACCATGCCTTAGCAGCACAGAGGGAAGGGAGCTGAACAACAGGTTCCACCAAGTAGCAGGTCCCTCCATGGACATCTCTGCTCATGAGTACAGGTGTAGGACAGAGATGATCTAACTGTCCTGGCTTAGCCTCAGAGGGCAACAAAGAACCACATGGCAGCCACTCTCTCTCAAGCCCCTCTATAGCCGGGAGGGGAAAATTGGAAGAAAAAGGCAAAACTCATGGGTTGAGACAAAAGCAGTTTAATAGAACAACAAAACAGTAACACGGATAAAATATAAAAAAGTATAAAAACACAATTATGATACCAACCCCACCCCAGAATGACCCCTGGTACAGCTTGTCAATCTTGATGAAGTTGCTGGGCGACAGCTGCTGAGGTTGGTTCTCATCCCTTCACTGCTGCACTCGATTCTTCATCAGAGTTCATCTCTGTTGAAATCTAATCGCCTATTAGTTTCGGAAATACTATAGTACAACCAATAGCAATTATAGAAGTAAGAATGTACAGTGGCAGGGTCATTCAGCAATTATCATCATACCATTTTGTTCATTGGCTATTCTTGCTCAAAATCAGATCACCATGAGGTACACGTTGTATGTCCCCATCCTTCTGCATCACTCACCAAGTGCACCCTGGTCCTTGCTCATGGATGGGTTTGCCTTTGCCAAGTCAGGACTCACATAGACAGTCTTCCTTAACGCATTCTTCATGTGCACCACAGGGACTTTATCACCCTCCACTGGAAGTGGAACTTTTGATTGGGCAGG
Organism: Jacana jacana; assembly: GCA_013400555.1. Classification (NCBI taxonomy): domain Eukaryota; kingdom Metazoa; phylum Chordata; class Aves; order Charadriiformes; family Jacanidae; genus Jacana; species Jacana jacana. The sequence continues at coordinate 36,727 of VZTM01006602.1, read as the reverse complement.
GCCAGCTTGGTTGGTAGATCCCCTGGTGTTTACTAGCCAGGTAGCCTTTGCTAAATGTGTATCCCAGTGTTTCAAAGTCCCACCACCCTTTGATCTCAGATCCTTCAATCTTAGCAGCTCAATCCTCCTGCTGGTTGTTCTGATGTTCCTCAGTGGCCCAGCCACAGATCAGCAGCCCAGATGGGTTTGCCTCTGCCCTGCCAGTTGCTCTGTTTCCACTGCTGTAACCACCCCCACAAGGCATTTGCCACCATCCATGAATGGGTGTAGA
>VZTM01006602.1:0-35962 GCA_013400555.1 Jacana jacana | reverse complement strand
GTACTGTATCTCTTGACCTCACTCTGTTTTATGGCAAAACAAGCTTTCAGAAGGATTCAAACTATTTTATTCCCCTTCTCAAAAATTTCTTCTGCTGTGTTGCCCCATATAATGATGTCATCAACGTACTGCAGATGTTCCAGAGCTTCACCCTGTTCCAGTGGAGTCTGGATCAGTCCATGGCAAATGGTGGGGCTGTTTCCACCCCTGGGGCAGTCGATTCCAGGTGTACTGGATGCCCCCCAAGTAAAAGCAAACTGGGGCCCACAGCCTGCTGCCAGAGGGATTGAGAAGAATGCATTAGTGATATCAATTGTGGCATACCACTTGGCTGACTTGAACTCCAGTTCATATTGGAGTTGTAACATGTCTGGCATGACAGCACTCAGCGGCGGTGTGACTTCATTCAGGCCACGACAGTTCACAGTTAGCCTTCTCTCTCCATTAGATTTTTGCCCTGGCCACATGGGACTTGTCAAAGGGTGAGCGAGTCTTGCTGATTGCTCCTCGAACCTCGAGTTGGAGAATCAAATTATGTATAGGAATCAGAGAGTCTCAGTTAGTGTGATAGTTCACTGAACAGTTGTGGTAGTGATCGGCACCTGTTGTTCTTCAACCCTCAACAACCCCACACTGAAGGGGGTTGTTGAGAGGCCAGGCAAGGTAGACAGCTGTTTGACTTCCTCCGTCTCCAAGGCAGCTATGCCAAAAGCCCACCGGTACGCTCTTGGATCCTTAAAATACCCTCTCTTGAGATAATCTATACCAAGGATGCATGGAGCATCTGGTCCAGTCACAATAGGATGCTTTTGTCTCTCATTCCCAGTTAGGCTCACTTCAGCTTCCAGTACAGTCAACTCTTGCGATCCCCCTGCCACTCCAGATATACAAATGGGGTCTTCTGTTGTCAAAGGGAGATTAACCAGATAGGTCTGCTTCTGTACCTAAAAAAGCCTAGAATAAATCAGCACATTATTCGTAAGTACCTCAGAGATAACAAATTGATGTATAACAGCCAGCATATTTGTCAAGAACAAATCTTATCAAGCCAATGTAATTTCCTTTTATGCCAGCTTTTTGGGTAAGGAAGAAGCAGTGGTTGTCATGTCACCCAGCTTCAGAAGGTCTCTTCATGTTGCCTTTTTCAGTATTGTCATAAGGAAGCATTGGCTAAATGGGTCACTCTGCTGATGGCTACAAAACTGTCTAGAAAGAGAAATGTGGCACAGGATGGGGGTGAAACAGTGTTCAGCAGGTGCTTGTCCTGAACTGGAGCTTGTTGAGCATGGTATATAGAAATTTGGTGTTTAAGCATGCAGATAGAAAGAGTAGAGTGACCGGAAGCATTATTGAAGATAGGATGGGGATTTACAGGGATGGACTGGAAAATAGCCTGAGAAGAAGCAAGACACTGTAAAGTGCTTATGCAAGAATAGTCATAAGCAGAAATTTCAGTGGGAGGGGAGTGACTGAGTCAGGGGGTGCCATTGTGACCTGGGAGCCAAATCTGAACTTACATCATGCTCTTGCAATGAGTGAGACAGATGTCATCCTGAAGGTATTCACTGGGAGTGCAGCCATCCTTAGGCTCTCTCTACCCAGCTGTGTCTAACTCTGAGCACTTGATTCCGGAAGAAGTCGGGAAGAGTCCAATGGAAAGCACAGAAAATGACTGGTGGTTTGAGAAATGTGGCCCAAGGTGAAAGACTGTGAGAACTGGGGCTGTTTAATGTAGAAAGACACAGGCGTAGGGAAGGTCTAAGGCAATAAGATGCTCTCTGTGTCTGCAGAGTCTTGAGGAAGCAACAGAGGCAATCCAGATTAGACGGGTGGGCAAATTTCCTCCTAGTACAGATGGGTCCACTCAGGACCAGCTCAGGGTGACTTCTGTCAGCAGCAGAGGACAACTTAGAGACACTGTTCAAAAATTTACTGAAGATAGGAGGTGTATCATCTCTTGTAGGACAGGATTGGGTCAACTGAGAGTTCTTTAGAACTCTTCCTCTCCTGTTATTATATGCTAGCCAGGCAAAAGTGTTTATCACAGGAGTTGCACTTCAGATAGGTGGCCTCTGTTGTAGATGGTTTTCTTCTGCAAACGTATGATGGGATAGCATGCAAAGCAACATACAAATGGAGCAGGAAGACCAAATACATGCATACACATGCAACCTTCAGAGCTTCTCTGTGGCCAACCAATCTGGGCTCTTTGCTCACAACAGATATCTGGGACAGGGCCAATGCTCACCTACCATCTGTCTCCTGTGCTAATAATTAGATGCAATCCAAGCTTCCCTGCGGGAGAGCCCTGTTCCCATGGGGAAAGAAGCAAGCTTGCACATATTAAGGAAGCTAATTAGAGGGGAAGAGAGCATTGGTACTGAAACCCCAACAGTAAACTTTGAAATCTAGATAGGGGAGCAGTATTTAATTATATACAATTAAACCACTGCATTTCAGACCCTTGAGAACGAGCAGTCTTGGAAAGCCCTGACAAAGGTGACAATGAACAGATCTGAAGTCAGTGGTGGGCTAGGGGCTATGCTTCACCTGGGAAACACATCTGAGGAGCTAGGAAAATTCCCTTGGGCCACCAGCTCACTATGTGTGTATGTGATGGGAACCCAAAGCTCCTGCACTGAAAGAGAGATTGGTCTGCTCTTCCATGTGCAGACCATTGCAGACACCTGTGCAAAGAGAGGCTGTCCTGAAAACATAGGGGAAATTGGAGAGGTTAAACATTTGCCCAGAGAAAGAGAAACAATCTTTGTGCTCTGCTTTCCCAATGCACAGGAGACAAAGCTCCTGCCCCTGAGACTGCCAGCCAAGGACCTCCTGGTACCTCCAGGGAGCACCATGTTCACGTTCCCCTTTGCTCTACAATCTTGCAAAATTATCTTAGGTTATTTTCCCACAAGTTTGCTCTAGTCACTTAAGCAGCTATTTCCCCTCCCTACTCTTTTGCCGCAGCACATATATAGCCCCTGACTTCTGATCCTTTAGCCTTCCCTCTCCAAGCCAGAAGTTCTGATTTTCCTGTAAAGTGCCTGTCTTGTCTTCAAACATTCACTGTTGCACTCTGTGCCAGCTAAGCCAGCAAGCTTTGTGAACTGCAGCAGTAGCTTTCATCCCATAGCTGTTTCTAGGTATTAACGTAGTAAAACCATGATGAGGGAAAGCTTGGACAGATTCATGTAATCTGGCAGAGTAAAATTGCAGAACCAGCCTGAAGTTTTCCAAAATTCCTCTTCCTCAGCAACTTCAAATCCTTAAGGAAGAATTTATTTCATCCTTGGGTGCCAAAGGAGGTGGTGCCTCTTTTAATTTGTAAATATAAAGTGCCTGAGGGCTTCTACCTCCTGAAGGCAGTAACTTTGAAAAGTACAAGCAAAGGGCTAGAGCTCCTGTTCCTATGTTCTCTTGTTCTCCTGTCCTGCTTCTCTTGGTATTCCTCTTTTGTCTGGTCTTTACCCTGACTTTCTGCTAGGTCCACACACAGAATGCGTGAGTTGCATCTGCAGTGTTGTCACAAACAGCTTCCCTGGTGATTTGGTTGCTTAAATTGTTATAAGACCTGAAAGTGATGCCAATGCCATTGAGGTTCATTTTATTTGTCTGAGCCTTTCTGGTGATGTTTTTCCTCTGCCGTGCCAAGAGCTAAAGCCCCAGGAGATTCTTCACTCATTGTGTTTTAGGTGAAAATTAAATTTCTTGTTGAATCCCAGACCTCCAAGAGCTGGGGTTTTAAGAAAAATGCTGACTAGCATCTAGAGTGCCCCATCTGGCTCTTGATGTGCCAAGGGAGAATTTGCAATGCTTTGGGCAGAGAATTTCTCTCTATTGTCAATCCTACAGAGCTGGAAGGGAAGATGGGAGGCTTAGGTTGCTTCTCAGTTCAAGTCTTCCTAGACCTAGTATGAATGAGCATGTTGTAGTTTCCTGCAAAAAACCAAATAGATTTCTACATAGCACTTGCTAATGAATCAAAACAGCAGTTTGTCCTTTCAGTGATTTATGGGGAGTCAGTAAAAGACTCAACCTGGAGAGCTCATTACACTGCTAAGTAGTGCATTTTTAGTGTAGCTGCTGGGAATCCGTTAGCTGCTGGCTGTGATGCAGGGTGAGAGGCTTGGCAGCCCTGGGAGTAAACCTGCGAAAGATGTCTGTCGCCTTTGTGGGTGCAAGCACGGGGCTGGCTCGCCATGGGGGCAAGGCAGCTGGGACGTGTAGGTCAAGGGCAAGAGGCAGTTTCCACTCCCAAGGCCAGACTGTGGGCACATTGATATTGTGCTGGGGTCTCCTGTTGCAGGTGCAGAAGTGGAGAGCGGAGCAGCAGCCTACTCTTAGACACTTAGCCATGTGCATGGTATGAAACAGAGACCTTCTGGAAAATGCGGTCAGACTCTCAGAGCTTAAAAACCAGGCACTTAATTCTGTGCATCGAAAGGAGTGTGGCACTGCTCAGCCACAGCTCAGCTTCACGGGCACAGATCGTTTGTCACCTTCAGTTACTTCACAGCTCAGCTACAAAGCTAATTTGCACTGCTGCCCTTTCCTCTTGGTGTAGGTAGATGCACTTACTCTCACAGCAGCTGTAGCTATCTCCAGAAGGGATGCATATATCTCAAAGTGCCCATATAGCTATGGGTTGTGTATGCCTATGCCTCAGCAATCAGAGTTGGTGACAGACCAGCCAGGCAAGTGCACATATGGGAATGCGGCAGGGCAAAGTAAAACCAAGGAGAATGCATGATGGAAACTGGAAAAGAGGAGTGGAAGGAAAAATTAAAGGGGAGCCAAAATCACAATGGTTTGTATGAGTGCTTTCTCTCAGCTGCTCATGAGCACTTCCACAGCCACAGCATGCTCAGGGTCATGTTCAGAGGTCCCTAGTACCAACCCTAGGTTGGGTTGCTCAAATTTGTGACAGGAAAAGCTGTTTGTCTTCTGCTACATAATGAGCTCAATGTCCATGTCTTAAATGCACTGAGCTGATACTGTACAAGTTTCAGCTTCAGTGTGCTTGCGGGAAGAGCCCTGGCTTGACACTAGGCAGCAAAGGTAAAAGCAATGAGAAAAAGGTAATTATTCTGGGCTTGCCAAGAGAAGTCACTGTGCATGGAAAAGGGAGAATAAAATTAATCTGAATTTTCCTGCTATTGGTCAACATTCTGGCACCAAGGTGGATCCTTGTACTCTTTGTGCATGGGTACATGCATGTTAAGAGCAGGAAAGAAAAAAGGTTACACAAAGAACTCCATGTTTAAATATTGTGTTAATCCCTTCTCTCCCAGCTGGATCAGAAGTTTAAAATTCCTTTCCTGGACATGATGGAAAATTTACTGATCTGTATGAACACTATTTAATTAGGGAAAAAAGCCTTACCTTTCAGGAAAGTTGCAACTGAATATATTAGTTTGGAAGTCTGAAGAAATTAATTAAGTCTAGGGTTGTGGAGTTATTTATTTATGTATTTATTGCTTCACAGAAAATTCAAGTTGCATTTTGAACCTAACTTTCCTTCATTAACTCTGGAACTTAAGCCATGGGTTTCAGGCCAAGTGTTTTGAAAGCCCTTGCTAACAGTGACTGTGGCAGGTGAGTCAACAACACTTCAGCATCTGAATTTCTCTATGAAAGCCAGTGTGCTGAAAAGGTACATACCAAGTCAGTGCAACAGCTCTTTGCAAGCAGGGAATTGCTTCTTGCACCCTAGTTATGTGACGGAAAATCCTGCAAAGAGGCGGGTGGGAGTTGCAAGGCCACATGCCAGCTTTGGGCCCAGCGCTCAGCATCATAGTGATCTTCACCAACAGCCATGAGGAGTGGGGCATAGTGTCTGCCCTCTGGTCTTTCCTGGTGTACAGCACCCTTTGATTTAATGCATGAGGTAAATTCATTTATTTCTTTTTGAACTTAGGCACATTTGCTATTTAGAGAAGAATTGGAGAGTTCTGTTAACACATTTGAACATGGGTAGCTTTAGGCTTGCATTTGGGTCATTAAAAACAAAGTAAAATTATGTTCTCTTTGCACCAGTTATTATGAGCAGGGGCCTTGATTTGGCAGCAGTTATCTCCCCAACACCACTGCACTGATGACTTCTAATGCAGAAGGAACAGTGTGTCATTAATGCAATAGGGTGGTATGAAGCCACTGTATGAAAAGGAGAGGCTGAGACCTCTCCCATTACAGAACAGTTATGCAGCCCGGGCACTTACAAGTGACAGGGGAACCAGCATAAGGACCTCTCTCCAGGTTTTGCCAGGAGAGATAAAACCCTCCCAGGGAAACCCAGCTCATATATCCTGAGCATCTTTTCTGCCTCCTGTTGTGTCCAAGCAGCCTGGATGACCTTGACCTTGAGCAAGGTTTGCTTCACTGCTCTGTAGGATCTCTCTTGTAGCTGCAGTGAGGTTTTGCTTGAGATGGAGGCCATCAATTTTTAAATGTAAATGACAAGCGGTAAATAAAGGCTTCATCTCACAGCTGGTCTAAACTATAAATACAACATATATGTCAAAGCTGCTAGAGCTGGTCTGTAAAGGTCATTTGGCTTTCCTCCCTGTGTGACAGAGGTTGTACAGGCTTGTTTGTTGTCATTCCTACTACAGCTAGAACTAGGATAATGTTTGATTGAGTATTTTTCCCTACTGCATTTTCTACTCTCAGTGAAAATGAAGAAAATGGGAAACTCCAAAGAAGCACACCTGTTTTTCATTTAAAAAGCTGAAGGTTGGGAGAGATGGCTTGGGAAGACACCCGGGATAAATGTCAGTTGTGCCCACTTCAGTCCTTGATGACAAAAATCCACATTGCAACACTAACACTGAGTGATCTGCAGAGATTTACTGTGCTGGGAAGGCCCCAGGCCATGATCTTGCTTTAGGGGTGCAATCACTTTGGAGAGGGAGGTAGGGGTTTGCTTGCAGTCCATGACTGTGGAAATAGTTCACATCTTTTGAAGCTGCAAAACAAAATTACCTTCATTTTTTCTGCTGCTTTCTGTGCCCTGTAGCAGTACTCTCCAAAGGTGGTTGCAATACAGGCATAAATAAAATTTACCACGCACTGGGACTACACATACCTGGAGCCATAACAGCAACCTTAATGAGTTAAATCAGAGCTTTTATTATCTAATTTCTCATTGTCAACCAGTTTCTCGCATCTCTGTAGATAATTGATGTGGTGGAGAATAGTTCTTGCCTTCTGGAAGTTGGCTGCCTTTTGAAATGCTCCTATCAGAGATGTGTTTTTCAGGCTTGTACTTCTTCCTTCTCATTATCTTCTCAATGGGAGCTTTCTTTGCACCGACTCCACTGACTGGAGGAAGGAGAATGAACTGGCAATTTTGGTGGATGTGGGCCCTGAGGCCTCAGAACCAGCTCCTGCTGGGTGAAGGCAAAATAATTCCCCTTTCTGCTGGAGAAGTTGCAAGGTTGCTTGGCAGAGGGAAGCCAGCTCAGCCATGGCTGTGGCAGAAAACGCCTTGAAGCAGGAGGCTTAGTCATCTGGCCACTGCTCCTGTTGGTATGGGTTCCACAGCTGCTCCTTCAGCAAAGGAGCACTTTTCAAATCTCAAAGCGGACCAAGGCAGTGCATTTCTAAAGTCTAGAGGAGTGTAAAAGACTGCAGATAAACCTAAATAGTTTTCTCTAATAACTAAACTCCTGGGTAAAATATGTTGAAATAGCTAAGAGAAGGTCCAACAAATATTTGTCACACTCAGGTTTCTACCGAGGATGCTTCATGATCACCTGGAAGAGTGCAGGTGGCTCTTCCCTGTAAGCTAGCGAGTATAATTGACTGGGTTGCAACTGCATCAGTCTGCATGCAAACATCACTGCTCACTTCTGGGGTTTGGTCCTTTTCCTTTCTAACCTTGTGGGTGGTCACATCTAGCAGATGTGCCTGCTTTTTCAGATCTCTTCTTCCACATGTCCTATCTGGTGTTCACAAGCACCACGCATCTGGTTGTGGCATGCAGGTAATCAGGCCTCTGAGGCATGCAGAATGAAGGTTGACAGCAGGGTGGCTCTGGAACACAGGAGGAAGCTGGAAAGGGTCAGGAGGCATCAAGGTCTCTCCTCAACACATCTTGTCCTTCTCTGGGCTGAAAAACCCCTTCTTCCCACAGAGACCTCTTCCCTTTCCCGATAGTGTCCCTGTTTACCTGTGAGAAACTAGACATGAGACCCCACTCTCCCCTCTGCCCTGTCACTCCAGCTCACTCTCTGCTCATCTTCTGAGTGTCATGGGCTCAGGGGAAGAAGTCTTGTACCCTGCCTCAAACGTGCTGGGCCTGGGTCATCCTGCCCCTAAACATGCTGTTGGTACCTACGCAGATATAATGTTGCTTCTGGTGTAACCTCACAGGCTCCCTGCAGAGAGAATTAATGTTCTGCGGAGAGAACAGAGAGTCCAGTGGGCTTAGTCCTTGGGTGTCAAAAATTAATAAATGACCTGTGTTTTACTGGGATCTAAACCAGAATGCCTCAGTGCCCTTTGGGCACATGCCCCAGGCTGCACCAGGATGTGGCATGTGGGTGCAGCCTTGTGCTGTGTAAGATGCTGTGAAGGCACCAGTGCTGGTTAGAGAAACGAAATACACACCTTGATACCCTGATACCACAGATAATAACTACCAGCAAAAGCGATTGGGGTTTGTGTTTCAAACTGCAGTTCTCAAGCCTGCATCTTCTTACTTGCCATCACGGCAAAGACGTTTGTTGTACCTGGACAGCTGTTTCCACCCTGCAAACTCACCATTTGCTATGGTGTTACTGCTGCTCTGGCACTGACTGAGACCAAAATTTGGTTGGTTGGTGGTTTTCTGGCCATGCCCTGCAGAGACACAGCATGAGCTACAGAAAGAGAAACAAAAGAGGGTTTGTATTTAAATAGAAATGGTTCTCATGATTTTGTCACCACATATGGCAGGGACATATGCAGGAATTAATTTGCTACTGTTTGCCTAGTAACAATAAGCAGGTTGAGACAGTATGTTAGATCTCACAAAAGGAAACATGACTTTTCTAATCTCTATTTTTTAATTCAGATGTTCATTGCTGTTTTCTTGAAACCGAGTTGCAAGTAATGAATCGGAGAGGGGGGGGAAGGCATTCAACTGCCATGGAAAAGGGAGGGGCCACCCCAGAGGTACATGGGTTCCTCTGCCTGTCTAACGGCTTTATGAGATGTCCTCTGCAGAGGCTGGTCTCTTGGCGAGCATTGTGAGTGAGCATTGTGAGCTCCAGCTCAAGGTTTACTGTTGGGGAACTCACTGGACCAGTTTGCGATTACTGTTACAGACAAGCTGTTCAAAGCCGACATGGAGCAGACTCGGGGCAGGAATGCCAGCTCTTTGCTTCTGGGCATGAGACCAACTTGGTGGTGGAGTGAATGTGCACAGCAATGTCTTGGAGAGAGAAAGCACTTAATTACACTATCAGGTCTATGAACCTATTCTTCCTCCCTGTCCCCTCAGAAGGAAAATCTACAATGCTGGTTTTCAAGCCTGTCGGTCTGTGAGCATCCATCCCTACTCTGTGTCTCAGCTAAGAGGCAGTATCCCTGCCCTCCCAACAGCACAGCAAAGCCAGAAATAGTCACTCTTCCAGCATTACAGTGAACGTGAATGCTAGGAGGGAGGCAACAGTTTGCAAGCTGAAGGGGAAGGGAGGACAGAGCTGACATCTGTGGTGTTAGATTAGCAAACGCTCAGCTAAAAGCAGAGGAGGGTGACAAGAAAACACCTCTGTCCCAGCCAGGCTCCAGCTCATTAATCCCTTGGCAGTGCAGAAGGACCTTGTGCAAGGCTGTGTGCCCCACACTGTGAGCATAGGCACCCCTGGGCTGTTGCTGCTGGAAGCTGTGGGAACACACGCAACACATGAAGCACCCCTCTGGGTAAAGCTCTGCAGCCCATTCCCTGCTGGGGAATAACATTGAGGGGAGTATTAAAAAAAAAGTTGAAATTTTAGGGGAAAATGTGGATTTTGGTTGTCAAAAGAGCTTTTTCACAGAAGTTAAGTTGTAGTCACTACTACTACAAGTCTCTGAAGCAAAGCATTTCAAAGCCTTGGGATTTTCTAGGTCTATTTTCGTGAAGGAGTTGTTTTTGCTCTCATTTCTACAAGCAGAAAACGCCACTCCCCTGTTTGCCAGTGGGCATCTTGTACAATTCCCTGCCCCTGCTTGGCAGTGCTTTACTCCAGGAGTGCAGTGGGTCATGTGCTGACTTTGCAATAGTTAATAATGACTTTGCAATAACAACAGCCTGCTGTCGAAGGCTGGCGAGGTGGGGGATGTCACTGCGTTTCCAGCATGTTGCACCCTGTCATACATGTGAGAGATAGCGTGGCATGCTGAGATATCTCCTGGAGAGCAGAGCTCTTAATGCAGCAGTGTGAAAATCATGCTTCAAAGCTGACTGACAACACAGGCTTGTTAATTTTACAGAAGATAATGGATCTTGTTGGGGCCGCGTGTATGAGAATTGCTATGGACTTAGCATCTTTTTCTCCTCCGTGTAGTTCTGTGACCATATATAGCCAAGGTATCAACTTACAGGCCTGGGGATTTCAGCTTTCTGTTTAGATTTTAGATGAAAGGCTGCAGTTGGAAGTGATTGTTATAAATATTTCCTGCTATCTGGTAGCAGGCTGACTTCAGTCCCTTCTAAGGAATTCACTGTAATTATCCTTTATAACAGCTGCAGTGAAAACCCTGCTTCTAGTGAGGACAGATAACTGGAGGGTGCCATTCATCTGCACACTGTGCTGGAGGGCTCACTCAGGGCAGAGCCAGAGGTGCAGGCAGAGCTGGGCCTGCAGCTTGGGCACAGGGTGCTCTGTTGCTCTGCTGCTAGGGTAACCCAATGCATGATGTCACGCGCTCCAGCAACCTTCACAAGCCAAAGAGAGTGCGTGCAAAGACCATCAGGGATGTTTTTAGAGTCTTTGCAAGCACATAAAGAGGGGAAGCTGCTGTTCCCTTTGCAGGCTCGAACCTGGCCAGCTGCTTTCCTCCTCCAGGCAGCATTCTGCTGTCCAGAGCCTGGATACAGGGCTGGTGGGCTGGCCCAGTTTGCAGGAGTTAAGATTTGAAATGCAGATGAACCTCCATTGCCAGTCCTGAGGCTTGCAAAGGAGATGGAAGTGTTCAATAAAAAGGGCCACCTGCATCCTCTCATCAAGGCTTATCAATGGAGCCAGACTTTTCTCAGTGGTGCCCAGTGACAGGACAAGCAGCAACAGGCACAAAGCAAAATGCAGGAATTTCCATCTGAACTTCTTTCCTATGAGGGTGCCAGAGCCCTGAAACAAGCTGCCCAGAGAGGGTGTGGAGATATATATGCCAAACCCACCTGGACATGTTCTTGTCCAACCTGGTCTGGGTGATCCTGCTCTGGCAGGAGTTTGACTAGATGATCTCCAGAGGTCCCTTCCAACCCCTACTGTTCTGTGATTCTGTGATCCTCCTGCAGCTTCTCCAGGTGTGGCACCACAGGAGATGGGAGATAGGGCTGAGCACTCTCTCCATTGTGGGAACCAGGGGATTCTTCACCCAGGTTCTGTTCTCCACTGGCCACCAGCGAAGAGCTCCCTGTGTCTGGGAAGGAAGGGGGAGAAGGTGCTATCCCACACACCATCTGTCTGTCCTTACTACATGGGCTGATGTCTCACCATGAGAGCAGCTCATAGAGGGCATGGGCTGGACATTCCTGGAGGAAACTTTCTACGATTTCCATTTAGGGAAAAGTAAGAGGAAAGTAATGCAGAGCATTTGCTGCTATCATGGCTCACCTAGAGAAGCCCTGGGGCTAGAGTCTGAGTCACTGCTTTCCCTCTTTGAGTTGACCAGCCAGCTTTTTCCTCCAAATGCTCAGAGTAACAGGGAGGAAGAAGGCTGTCACCCTGCCCAAGACTCTCCCTTTTTCATTTTCCCCTTTTTTGTTCTCTCTTCTGTCTTTAAAAATGTCTTCACATATCAAAAACTCCACATCAAACCAGCCAGAGCTGCTGCTCTGTGCAGAAGGGCTAAAAGAAAACCAACAATCCAGCAAGATCAGGCAAAAATCCCAACTCCGAGGGCCTCTGGAAATTTGTGCGACAGAAATGCTGCACTGTTGTGCAATTCGGTGCCTCTGAAGAAGAATGAATCTGCTTTCCAAAAAATCCATGTGCATATTGCATATATTTATAGTTAGCTGCAAGCCTTTCCAGTGAGAGCTTTTAGAATTTATTTTAAATTAAAGTGACTAGCATGACATACCAGTACTTAGCCTTTTAACAAAAACATTTTAGTTGTATAAATACAGTTGCTATTATTAAACTCTAGGGAAAGACAGCAGGCTGCTCCAAATAACATCTCTCTGGTTTGCCTGTCTGAGGTCTTCTGTCAATACTCAGAACAGAAGCATTTGAACACCTTGATGGAGGCCAGGGGTTCATTTTATTTTCTGTTTCCCCGATGGTTGTGAAAACTTGTTTTAAACTTTGTTTCCATTTTCTCTGCCCGCCTGCCCCGCCCCCCCAACCCCTTTCCCTTTCCATTATGTTATTCCTTGCACCTTTTTACCTTTCCTTTAAGCCTTGTAAATTTTTTTCCTCCCTCTCCCATCACACAAGCAAGCCAGAGTCCCAGTGGTACTTTCTGGCCTTTTCTCTGAAAGCAGTCAGAAACCTGTCTGATAAATCAGTTACTTGCACTGACTTGAAGGATGGCCTAAGTTGCCATCTGGGTTAGCAGAGAGTAGAGGTATTTCTGTGCACGGCAAAATGCCTGTAGATGAGATTGTAGGAAATCCCTCTCCATTTGTCCTGTCTGTATTTACATCCTTCAGAAATACCAAGCAGGAGAGAGTTTTGAGCTCTGGAGTAAATAACACCAAACACAGTGCCAGCAGAGCTGGGGGCAGGTTTCAAGCTGTGATTGGTCCACTTTTGGGGGATCTGCCTTTCAAAGAGCTTTCTCAAGGTTAAAAGACAGGCGGACAGTGACTAGGGCCAATCCCTTCTCCTCCACATTGGTCTTCACCCAGTTCGTTTCCGAACAAGAGCTGAGCAGCTCTTCCTCATGTAGCCTTTAAGCCTGTGTGACTGCTCAGAGAGGGAGGAGGCAATAAATCACTTGAGCCAAGGGCATGGTCCCATCCAGTCACTCAATTAAGGACGGCCTTTCTCCTTATTTGTAACCTCCTTCAAAAGCAAATGAGTATGACTGGTAATGAAAGGAAACATAAGCAATAGTTTAAAAATAGATATCTCAGGACAGTGAGGAAAATCTTTGCCCTGTTGCATGTGGCTGGAGCCAGTATCCAGCATCACCTGTTTGCCTAGGACTCTGTGAATGGGAGTCCACGGGGGCTGCTGCCCCAAAAGCATTCCTCTCAGGCTGCTGCCCCTCAAAAGCATCCCTACACTGGCATCGTGCAAGGAAAAAAAACAGCCAGCTCCTGCTTGGGTACCCATGCCAGTGCAGCAGTGGCCCATTGGGATTTATTCAGCCCAGCCTGACTCTTCATGCTGTGTAATGATCCTGTCTGTGCTGGGGACCCCCCAGGGCTTGCTAGTCCTCTTGGTTCATGCAGGATCCTTCATACTCAGTGTGTTATCAGCTGCCCTTGAGCAGTTTCACCACAGTGTGCACATATGGGTCACACCCAAGATGTCTCTGCTGTCCTTCACCTCTTCTGCAGCCTCATCACCATGTGAGCCACATGCTTTTGTCCCCCTTCCCCAATCTTTGTGCTGTTCTCTGTCCTGTGTACCAGCTCTCTGTTCCCTCTCTCCCAGCGCCCACAGCAACTTATCACTTCATGTGATGGAGCAGTATTTCTGCACCCAGGGACCAAAAGCAGAGCCCTTCCATGACATAACACTATATCCTGGCCAAAATACTTTGTACAAGCCTAAAAAAAACCCACAGATCTCAACCTTGTGGGAGGGAAATGGAGGCACAGGGGTCTGGGACCAACCTGCAGGAACCTCCTGGTGTGCATCAATGCTCCAGCTTCTCTGATAGCCAGTGGGCTTTGGGCAGAGCTTTCTGAAATTCAGCAACCCCCAGGTGGGACTACATCTGCTGGGAGGAGAAAACCACCAGCTGTGGTGTGTGTGCCCACATCCTCCTCCTGCCAGCTTCAGTCACCAAGTGTTTCTCAAGGGAAACCAACAGACCTTCATAGGTTTTCTAAGCTGTTGCTGGACCAAAAGGCTAAATTCAGCTCTCCACGCTGCACTTCAGACCTGAAGTCTAAGCTCATGGGTTTTGGACATGGTTTGTTTGAAATGATTAATTGAGGTTTTTTTCCTCTTGTTTGGCATCTGCTTCCTCAGCAGTCAGTGTCTCTTAATGTGCAGTGAAAGGACAAAACTAGGGCAGGCCACTCACCTCTTGGAGATCTTGAGCCATGTATCTGGGAGACACAGGGCTTTCCAAAAACCTGTTAGCATTGATTCACTGGTCCATACAAGGGCATTTCTGTATCAGGCAAGATGGGCAGGATGCAGACAGCAGAAACATAGGGTATAATTAGCCAGTGTGGGTCCTTAGCATCCCTTTGCAAAACCAGGATTTTCTGTCTATGACATGTGCTGGAAGTAGGAAAGTTTAAGATTTTTAGCATTTATCTTCCTCTCCAGCACAAGACATTAAGAGGTATCAGGAGGCTTCTGAAAACATAATATCTGTTTGTTTTGTCCTTATTCCAGGTTTTGTTTCCTTTTTTTTCCCTTCTCAATTAAGACAGTTTAAAGGACTGTAAATATTATGCTTCAGAATTAAAAGCAGACAAACTTAGGTGGTTGTGCTCTGAAAATAGCCAGAAATTTGCAGTTATGGGGCAGCAATTCCCTCTGTACCTGTCTAAGCTGGTCACTTCGACACCTCTCACCCATCCTGCCTCTAGCTGCTGCTTTTCATCCCGTGGGGAGGATCTTCCCCCAGGCTCATCTTCACCTGCCTCTCTTCTCATCATAAGAAATGGGACCTGGCAATGCTGCTGTCAGAATGATTAGTGCAGTTCTGCATGTTAATCGGGAAAAAAGTAAACACTGAAGCAAGAAGGGGGGTCAGGGGGAATCATTTAATCCCTGTGACAATCACTTTATTGTTGCTTTTTTGACCCTGGAGTTTTTCTGATGGTTCAAGAGACAAAAAATGTTTTTCCGTCTTATCTGCAGTTTTTAGTAATCCCTCATTAATTGCATTGGTTGTAAACTGTGTGGAAATAAGCAAGCGTACAGCTTGATGTAAAAAGCAGAGCTAATATGGCTGAGGGTGCCAAGCAATGTGCAGTGCAGAAGTAACCATTATTAATAGTATGTGTTGACTTAGGCTGATAATGCCCCAGAGCGTTCATTCTCCATATCTCATCAGCAGTAAATGGACAGGGGGTGCAGACAACAAATACCTTGTAACTAGGAAACTGCCTGTGCCTAGACATCCTGGAAGTAGAGTATCCTTAGAGACAGGGGTTCACTGGGATGGAGACTTTGGGGGGTCCCTTGAGTGGAGGGAAACCAAAATGCCGTGCCAGGGGATAATGCCCTGTGTCTTACCATTTTCTTCGCACAAAGAATTATGGAACCGTGTAGACACCATGCACTCTGTGGGCAGGAGTGATGCAGGTTGTGTCTAGGGAGGGCTCTGTCTGAGTTAATTATTCCCAGAACCAGAAATAATTAGTGCTGGGCCCTATTCTTGGAAGCAAATGCAAGATGAGCTACAGAAATATTAAATAGGAAAAAACATTGTGTAGGCTGAAGGGTAGAGCTGATTGAAGGGGCGGGGGGTGGGGGGGAAGAAGAAATAAAAAAAATACAAAACTTCACAGTGTTGAAATAAGGAAATCATAGATTAATTCGGGAAAAAACCCTAAAGCAACCCAAAATCTAGAATTTTCACCTTTTTTTGCTTGCTGGCTCTCATTCCATCTTTCCAAACAGGACTATAGGTGACTGTTGAGTCACAAGCAGGGTAAAGGAAGAAATTCTCTCCTTTCTTTCTTTCTTCTACTCTCCCATCTTTTCCTGAATTCCTTGGGTATTTGAGAAGAAATCTCTGATATGTCAAACAAAAAGTAAAACCATGACTGTGGTTATTCTGTAGCATTTCACAATTTCATCAGTTTTAGAAAGCCTGTTTAGCAAAAAGTGAGAGACCAGTTTTTCCTTTTTCTCCTCCATTTTTTGACAGTTTTGAAAAATTAATGAAATTAAATGGGTAGGAAACAGCAGCAGTGAGGACTGAAAGAAATGGCAGGGAAATAGGTCTTTCCTATTATATAATTAAAATTAGTAATAAAAGAAATCTAATAGTAATATTAAGATAATATTGTTAAAATAGGCAGGAAAAATGTGGTGTTCAAACATTTAATTTGGAGGATAAGAGAGGGCTTGAAATTTTCACTAAAGAATTGCAAGATTCTGTGGAGGAAAAAATCTTTTAACGAGACATTTTTGGATAGCTCTGATAGTAAATATTATTCCTCTAAAGAGAATTGTGGACATTTAGAGGAAATAAAGAAATTTTCCTTAAGCCAGCACAGCAAGTAGGCTCTATTCAAATGCAGTGATTTACTTAGCTTTGCTTAAGGATCTGAGATCCCTTATATTAAAAGAAAAAACAAACCTGGGAAAAACTCCCACCATAACAGCAATTGGTAACTTCAGAGATGAATTTCAGAGCCAAAACTCTCAGAAGAAAAGGTACTTCTGATTGGAGGGCACTACTCACATCATATGAGCTAATACTATAGCAGCTAAAATGTGAACAATGGTATTTAGATGCATGGAGTGGGGATTTTAAGGGGTTGTGCCAAACACTAGGATGAAATTTCACATCATAAGAGGTCAGGAAATATCAGATGCAACACAGGACCATCGGCATCTTGTTTAGTGAAAGTTTTCATAAGGATTTCTCTAGCCACCCATCTTGTCCTGGCTAAGGCCTCTGACAGGCATATTTTTTTGCATCTGAGTGTTGCTTCTTATGAGCTTTTCTCTCTTCTCCCCAGAGTAGGGGAAGCTGCAAATATGTTGATACATGTCAAAATGTCAATGAAGAGTTTCATCTAGATGGAAAGGGAAACAGGAGGTCTCTGCACCTCAGCAGGGTCAGCTCAGCCATGGGCGACTCCGGCCCCATATGCCTCATTCCAGGTTCCTACTTCTCTGTAACCATAGGGTTGTCCCTCTCCACCCACCAAATATTTACCTTGATCTAGGCTAGATTGCTTAGGAAACTTGGGTCTCTGTTGACCCCAGTATTAGGTTGTTATCAATGGCAATCCCACCTTGTCTAGGGATTGGAGCTTGTTGCCAACATTATAGGGTGGACTTCCTCATAGCCATAACCTGATTAGGGTTGTCATGAAGAGTTTAAGTTTACCAGAAGCTTCACCCTCTGACTAGGAGAAGTTAAATATAGCATAGTCCTTGTACTCTGTTCTGCATGTTGCTGTGGTAGAGACTGATCTAAACACCTTGTCCACTCCTTCCACTTAGAGAAGAATGGCTTAGGATATGTTTGTAGGTACCGCAGACCAGACTGACATCCATGGCATGGCAGAAAGTCATGTAGGTGTCCCTGTGGCTCATGCTGCCCCAGCTCCAGACCACAGTGATGCCTTGCAGAAACACCGGGTATGCTGGAGAGAGAAGGCTTGTCTTCCTCAGTTGGACTTAGATAAGAGAAATATCCTTGCTGAGATGTTTCCAGGATGGAAAACCATCAGGGAATTACATTTGCAGTCTCCTTTCTGAGCTCAAAGCACATGGATGTGCAGACACAGAGTGGTATGTAAGCAGTAAATGTGACCTACACCTTCCTCCTGACTCTTCCAGGGTATCTGTGTGTGTATCCCACCACTAGAGAGACTTTTTTTATTGCAAGACTGGGGAAAACAGGGACCTTGGCAGTACGAGACGGAAAACACAACCACAGACCCAGCATAAATACCCAGGAGCCTCTTCCCTTTTGGATAATGAACAAGAATTAACTAAAAATGTGTGCTTAGGAATGCACCACTAAATAGCTAGAACTGCAGTTGTAATGGTGGAAGTGATTTTTTTATTACTTAGATTTCTGAAGTAGACACTTGGATCACAACATGGGTGCCCATGGTCAATGGAAATAAAGTATTGTTTGGGGAGCTACTGAACAAGTGCACTCTTTTGAGAAACTTTCACATTTGAGGATAGGTGATTGGTCAAGCATCCAAGGCCATGAGAGGCCATAGGAAGAGGCATCATTGGTTTTCCCTAGTTAAAAACAAACAAAATTGCTTTTGTTGCCGAATAAGTGGTTTGTATCTCATTTTCCCATTGCATACTGTACTTTGCGGACTAAAAAAGACATGAGAAATAGAAGTGACTGATTTTTCCATTCCTTAAGCAGTCTCCACGTGGGTTGATTGCTCAGGGGATTTCAAGGCAGACTGAAACACAGACAAATGTTGGCTTCATGTACGCTCTTAAATATTGTTGGGGTTTGAATTTTATTAGAAACTTGGCAGATTTTGCTTAAGCTCTAACTTCCTTTTCTGCCTTCAGTTTATCAGCTGCCATAATTTTAGATGCACAATCGCAGTGTGCAACCATAGCCCCCAGGACATGTGAGCAAGGGGAGGACTCTAAGAACACGTCTGCTTAAAGTATTTTTTGTATTAGTAGCTGGCAGCCAGGGCAAATTAGACCCAAACTGGTACATTGCACAAGTGAGGAAACCCATTGTCCAGCATGTCTTGTGATATCAATCCTGCTATGCTTGGACAGGAAGCTTAATTGCTCAGGAAAAGGCCAGGATCTTCTCTCAGCTATGTTCCAGAGTTCTGCCCAAAGACAGCTTGGGCGTATATATACTCAAGGGCATATATATTCAAGGGAGAGGATGTGATAAACACATACATCTGTCAGAAAGTAAATACAGCCTCATGATCATTCTGAGCTGACTGCAGCTCTAAATCCTGCTCAAGTCCTAGTTTAGCATGGGAAGAAGGAGTTTTACCATTGCTCCAAATAAGCCTTTGACTGATTAAATCAGTGCTCTCAGGTTTTCCTGCAGCATATCCTGTTCAGGGTCCAAAATGCAAAATGGCAGATGCTGCCGAATCTGGCCATGAACACCTTTGAATTGGCCAATTAGGTCTCACAAACCCTTGGAGATGTGAAGACATATGCAAGTTGGGGAGAATAGAGGAGTGCAAAGCTCTTGTCAAAGGAAATCAATCCATTTGGAGCAGCACCAGCCCTCAACACTTTGGTGACTGAAAGGCAGGAGAGAAAAAAAGCTGATTGATAAATGGTGAAGCTATTAATGTGACAGGTTGTTTTTTGAGCACGGTCCAGACCACGGCACATTCGGGAGTCGCTGGCAGCTTGCCACCTGCAAGGGAGATATTCACAGTCTCCATCAGTGCAAGAGGAGAAACTCCCTGTTTGCTTTTCTGTTTCCACACAAACAGAACCTATGCCAGCTGGTGTGCAGAATCTCCACTGGTGAGGGACTGAGATGCACCTCTTTGGAACACCCTGGTTTTGTAAGGGAAAGGTATCTTTCTGATGTTGAAAAATCTCCTTGCCTTGAATTTCCTCCATCACAGAACAAGCCCTGGTGCCTGGCGAGTATGACCCAAGGAAATGCTGAAGACCAGGGCATGGCTGTGACTGGTTGGAGACGTTGTACATATCCTAATCTGAAGAGGTCCCACAATCTGGAAGGAGTGCCGGTTATGACTGAAATTAAGGTCTTAAATGGAGCAAAAATGTGTGCTATATCAACCCTCCACCTGGAGTAACCACCGTGGGGCTTGTTTGACTCCATGAGAACAGGCAGATCTGCTGACCCTGTGCCCATGCCAGCACCAGTCTCTTGGTCAGGGCGAAGCCTTACAGGAGGATGGTGCGGGTTTGCTCCCAGTTGGGCAGTTTCTATGTTGGGCAGAGGTCTCCTCTGGAGCCTGATTTCTCCATGCCCGTGGTAACCCCCTGTGCCACACCTGAAGCAGCAAGTCAGAGGGCCCACCTTTATCCTCCTGTCCCTTGATCCTGATGGCAGGACATCTGGAAATATGCTTGCCTGCTGTTTCTTAGCCTGTGCATGCCAGTGCAAATGGAGATCACCTCAAAGGTGGGGACCTAGTTGTGCTTCAGGGCCTCACAGCACAGATCCATCTCAAGAGAAGTAATGGCTTCACCTGGAGTGGATGCCACAGCTCTCTGGAGCAGTGGTTTCATCACACCACAGAGGAAGCACTGGGGAAATTAGCCTGGCTTCCAGTTAGTCCATCAAAATGCCCATGTTGTCTTGTCTCAAGGCAGGTGGAGTAATACCAAAGTGGAGAAAGGCAATCTGTACCCAGAGCATTTTTAATATGTGAAATTGAAAATAAATCACCACAGAGGTGGTGGCTCATGCCAGCACTCGTTCATGCACATTCTCTCTCTCTCGATTTCCTTTCATCCTGCTAATTGCTCTGCTGCAACACATTATTATCTTGGTTTATTAACCAGCTGTTGGAAGCTGGGGTAGTCTCCGAACCTGCCTTGGAGAGGAGTTACACTGGAATGAACCAGCCAACGTCTTTTCCTGGGAGAATAAATTAGTAAATAAAGAGAACTGGAGTGCTTGACGTGTTTGATGTTTGATGGTGCAGGATCAGGCATATCTAACTGAGCAAGCAGCAGAGCAATACTTGCCTGCCCCTGCTTTCCTGTGACCACCTCAAAGCCTGCTGTCACAGTGCCAAAAGGCAGCTCCCCAAAAAGGGGGTCTCTGCAGCCTGCCCCTCCCTCTCTTCATTCCTAAGAAATTAAAGCAAGTTCTGGGAAAGCAGCCGGGTGTTGGAGACCTTGAGAGATGTGGCTCAGAATAGAAACTCTCTCCCTCGCCATAGCTCTCTTGGAAGCTGTCTTTCAGCTAGGAAGGGTCTGTTCCCCTCTCCTTACTAAGAAGCAGTAGAGCAGGAAAAAGCCATGTTTGCACACTTCTCTGGACAGTTTTGGGGTTTCCAGGTGAAGGGGAACTGTTTACACCTTGTTTTTCACCGTCAGAGATGTGTGGTTTTTTAATAGCCAGCAGGAAGTATCTATAATGATTAGAACTCTGACTTCTTAATGTTTCCTAGAATATGTCTTCCCTGCTTTTATGCTCTTAATAGAGGAGTGTGATGGCAGTGATACTTTGTGTAGCATGTTAGTTAAAGTTTCATTCATAGATAGATGGAGAACATGTCAACCAAGAATAACACCTAATTTTTCACATGGTAAGTGATAAGAAAAAATGAATACTGAATGAATACTGTCAGAGATGTGGCTCTTCGTTTTGAAGCAGATGGATAGAGGGAGCAAAGCACGGGTTTTTCATGGTCGTGAGTTTGCCAGGCAGACTGGACTGTGCTGTTATTTTACTGTGCTTTGAGAAACCAGACTTCTCCCTGGGTATGGCTTGGCATGCTCCTGGTCTTGCACCCCCCAGTCTTGCTGTGCTTGGAAACATCAGCTACAGCACGAGCTCTACCCGGTCCTGTCCAGCACTCCACACTCCAGCAGGACCCAACAGCCGGCCGCTACAGGGGCTGCTACCTGCAATCCGCCAAGAGCAATGGCAGTGTAGGGTTAAATAAAAACCCTGTTGTTATCTGTTTGATTGCTGTGAGGGTTTTAAAGTTACGTTTTTATCAGAAGCTCCCAAGCACTTCTGTCGTCCTTCATAACAAACCCTTCTTCTCTAGCAACTGGGTGATTCACAGGGTAGCAGTTTGTGGCATGGTG
The DNA here is from genome assembly GCA_013400555.1 of Jacana jacana. Lineage (NCBI taxonomy): Eukaryota > Metazoa > Chordata > Aves > Charadriiformes > Jacanidae > Jacana > Jacana jacana. Next base: position 14,183 of record VZTM01006602.1, on the reverse strand, counting down.
AAAACCAACCATTTCAGGCTTAAAATCACCTCTTGGTAATTCTGAACCACCTAGAGCAAGACGCGCTGGTGTGATGGGGCAGCCTTGAAATGTCATGGTCTGGAGAGCTCTACTTCAGGACTGACAGTGAAATCTGCAGCCAAAAGCCTGCTGGCTGCTGCCGAGCATGAGCCAAGAGAGCTTGTGGGGGCCAAAGGATGTTGGGATGGTGTCTGTGCTACAGCAAGCAGCAGACCACTATGTGAGAGATGGATAAGCTTCAGGGAGTGGTTCTTCTTTGGGTGAGCCAGGACCTGTCTCCATATGCCTGAGGCATGTCAGTAATGCCAAAGTGCACTCAGGGCTTTCTCAGGTGGTGGCACAGGGGAATGCAGAATGGAAGGTGGACGGGGCGACCCTCCCTCAGCAGAGTGGATTGAAATGTTAAGGCAGTGATCCAAAGTGTTTTGAAGATACCATCTCCTGGTGTCTTTCAGTTTGACATGAACCCATCTCACCAGGGAAGAGCCCAGAAGTACATTGTTACTTGGTAACAGCTCGCAGGAGTGTGGCAACGAGCCAGCTTGTGCTCAGCTGGCACTCCAACCCCACGCTTGGTGACAGGAGCTGCTTACCCGCCTGTCACGCAAGGGGGAACGGAAGGGTGTCCACGGGCACAGCATAGCCTGGGCTTCACTAAAGAGTGAGCCACACATGTATCCCTAACTCAACCCGCTCCAGGAATGCCCCAGCTCCTCTGGCCAGATCAACGCTCCTTGCAACAAAGGTTGCAAGTCCAATTAGTTTGTTTGGGTTGCTTTGATGAGCAACAGTTGGGGGTGGTTGCACTCCAAATGCTTGGTCTCTCTGTGTGACTTGCAAACCACAGATGCCATTTCCAATAGGGTTTGTCTTCCTCCTCAGTAGTCTCTTAGGTGCTGGGCTTGGACTGCAGCAATCTTCTTCTGCCAGACAGGATGGCAATACATTGTCCCTGTGCAAACAGAGGAATGGGAGTGCTGGGGCTGAAGTCCCAGGAGCCTGCTAGTCCAGGGTGAATGCATACAGTTCACTCACTGTAGGAGTGCTCTGCAAGGAGTCCAGTGCCTTTTGGCCATATCAACCGTGCTGTGCATTTGCAGGTGGATCTGCAAGGAAGCTCCTGCCTGAGATGTAATGTGTTCTGCATGCATGTGCAGCAGAAGTTTCCTTGTAGAGGAAATACTTCAAAGATGCTGACCCAAATCCTTTAGGCAAGTTCTTTGTTAGCTTGTCCATGTCTTTACATGGTTCACACAATTCAGAGTAGGGAGTAGATTAGTTGGGCATCCCTCATGAGAAGCCAGAATGGAGACAGCCTTAGGAGAAATCCTGGGAGAGTAGGGAAGCCAAAGCAGTAGGATACCCCTGGGCTTCCTCCATTGAGGAAGCATAGTGGTGTGTTGGAGGTGGTGGCTGGATGGGGTCAGACCACTGGCTGCTTGTAGCTTCTGCACCTGACCTGTAGGTCCATGACCATGAGTCCCTCCTTGCAGATATTTTGGTCCCTGAATTTCAACAGTATTGCACAGGGCAGGAATCAGTGCAGCTATGTAAGATGTGAGTCAGTTCCCCTGGCCAAATCTTGTTTTGAATTTGGGAACAGCTATCAGCCAATGTGTCCCACTTCTTGAAGTTTTCACAGTTGTGTGTCCATTAAGGGCTTTGCACATCTCTGCATATCAAGTACTCCCCAGTTATAGAGATCAGGCATGCAGAATCACTCACCTTTTTCAGGAGTAAGTGAAAAATTTGCTTTGTGTTGCCTGATTTTAGCAGCTATTCTCACCCTTTTATTTGAAGCCCCTGAGATGTCAGGAGCAGGAATCATTCCTTGCACACTACAGATGGGCTGCTGCATAAGGACAGAAATGAAATGATTCTTGTTGTGTGTAATCCAGAAGCTCAGCTGAGTTACTCATCAAGTCCTTTATAAACCACTTTGTAGTCTGCTGCTTCTGCTTATTACTTATGATATCGTTCATTGTCTGATGAGTTACAGTGTTTTGCCTACTGCTTCTTCCATCACTTTGCACTATTGGCTGCTTTAGCTTATTAGGCAGCTTCTGCTGGCCCAGTGAAGCACAGCCATGATGACAAGCAGTGAGCAGTTGTGAGATGCATTGAGCAACCACTGGGTACCAGGAAGCTAAAGGATGTGGGCTTCCATCATACATAGGCAGTTTTCATTATGGTGGTATGTGGGTAAGGAATTTTCCCCAGCCATCTCTGTGTTTTGGGCCTAAGCACACATCTGGCCATGATGGTCATGGTTGGTCATAAATGAGGCACAGTATCTGATCTGCAGGGCATTTAAGTGCAATAGGATTTTACATGTATTTTCTGAAGCTGTGGTTTCCATTTTGTCATCAACAAATAGAAGCCTGTGCAGGAATGAAAAGCAGTGAAATGCTGGAGAGGAGTGTCATGGAAGCTACGTGGGACAAAGGTTTATATGAAAGTATCGAACTCTGGCTCATCACGGTGTGGTGAGGCTTATCACCTAAGGGTAGTCCAATTCTGGGCTTCTCAGTTCAAGACAGGGAAATACCGGATAGGGTCCAGTGAAAGGCTACAAAGATGATCAAGGGACTGGAGCATCTCCCTTACTACGGAAGGCTGAGAGACCTGGGACTGTTTAGATTGAGAGGGGATCTTGTCAATGCTGATCACTATCTAAAGGGCGAATGTCAGGAGGATGGGCCAGGCTTTTCCCAATGGTGCCCAGTGACAGGACAAGAGGCAACAGACACAAGGCAGAATGCAGGAAATTCCATCTGAACATAAAGAAGAACTTCTTTCCTGTGGGGGTGCCAGAGCCCTGGAACAGGCTGCCCAGAGAGGGTGTGGAGATATATATGCCAAACCCACCTGGACATGTTCTTGTCCAACCTGGTCTGGGTGATCCTGCTCTGGCAGGAGTTTGACTAGATGATCTCCAGAGGTCCCTTCCAAGCCCTGCTGTTCTGTGATTCTGTGATCTGAAAGTCTCCTATGCTGTGTGCTAGCTGTTTCTGCTATTTTTTTTTCTCTTTAGAAGTTGCCAGAAACTTCTCTGTGCAAGGGGAAAATAGTGTAGCTGCTTTCTTTAAAAAGCCATTCCTCCTAAATGGCTCCAATGTCTGGCAGGCAGGTGGTGAGGTACTCTGAATGCATCAACAAAACCTCCTCAACACCATCAAAATCATTTATGTCACATCTGTCTCAGTCATGGTGGCACACTGAGAGACAAGCCTGGATGGTAGCATAATCCAGTAATTCACTTTTTGCTTTGGAAGATGACTCCTGCCATCAACATCTCCAAAATAAATCACTTGGAACTTCCACAGGAATGGGGGGTACAGCCTACCCACCTGACCCTGAGCTGCAGCATGATTTTGGACACAGTGGTGCTAGATTTGGGGCCACAGCCATCTGCTCCAGGGAAGAGCTGCTACCAGAGGAAGGGGCCACCTCAAGCTTACAGTGGTAGCAGGAGGATGGTGTGCTGACCCCTGACTTTGCTGTAGGTTGCTACAAATATAGCCAGAGTCTGAACTATTAACCAGTGAAGATATATGTGCTTTTTTCTTTCAAAGAAGCATAGCCAAGGGTTTGGTCTAAGGCTTTTGAGGGTATCTTTAGATTTAACGGCTCTTGCATTAAATTGGCAACCCGGCACTATTGCATAACCACTTGAAAAGAGGAGGATTTCCAAAGAGATCTGGAGCTTTTCATACCATCTCCAGCTAGAATCCCTCCCTGTGGACCTGCAGTCCCGTCCCCCCACACACCCATGTCCAGAGCCATGGAGTTCCTCTGGGTCCCTGGGTATCTCAGCTCCCAGCTCCCTGGGTATCTAGGCTCCCCTTTCCCTTTTCTTTGTCAATGTATAACATTTTCCTGCTTTGAAATGATTTATTTTTCCCCTTGTTGCCTTCGCTCTGTCTGAAATCAGAAAATACCGAGTGCAGGACTGCCTCTGGGATGGGAAGGAAGGGAAGCTCAGTCCAAGCCTGGGAACTGGGGAGAGAGGATGCAGAGGGAAACAGGGCACTGAGCAGACCTGGTTTACAGGTGGAGGCTGGGAGAAGTAGCCCAGCACAGCATTGGCTGGAGGCAACGTGTCCAGCCTGGCCACAGCCCCAGGCCCAGCTGCACCCTCATGACCTACATACACATGTGCTGCTGGTGGATATATTTCCAAACTTTTAAAGAGTTCGTTCCTCTTGGACTTGCTGAGAGGAGCAAGGGAGGTTTTCTGGGGCCAGACTCAGTGTGTCTGCCTTGGAAGAGCTCCTTAGCCTGCACTTTTTTCTGTGTAAATAATAAATAGTGCATTTAATATTAAAAAGCCTGTGCACTTACCAGACCTAGTGGTGCACGTGAAATCTGGAAAATGAACTTTATGATGACAGTTTGTCTTTAAAGCCATGCAGGATTTCTAATGTGCCATCTTATTTTTGGTGGGGGAAGCAAAATTTGTTCCCTTGGTTTTCCCTCTGCTCCTCCAGCCACACCTCAGAGCATCCTCTCCTGTGCTGAGCATGGTCCTTGCCCTATCCTGGAGTTCCTCTGCCTTGGCCATCCTGCCCCTCACACTATGACCACCTGCATCTCCTCATTCCCCTTCAACAGAACTTCAGCTGCCTACATGGGCACAGTCCCAGGAGGACCATGGACATAGGGGTGGAGAAAACCTGAGCAATTTGTTTGTAATGAAAGAGCAGAAACGAGTACACAGAGCTTGGTGGAAACTGCCAGCCTGGCAGCAGACTCAGCAACAGCAAGGATGATGGAGCAAGTGAAAATTAGCCATTTGGGAAGGAGGGACTGTAGGTACAGAAGGTGACATCTGCCTAGTTAGCTGAAAAGCTCCCAGGAAGATTCTGGAAAGCCCATCACCAGAGTAATTGAAAAATCAACTGTACTCGGCCCTCTGGAAACATCTTACATCAGCAGCATGGAGCTTGTGTGTACGTACGTGGATGCATACGAAGGTGAGGTGGTGGACAGCAGTATGATGAACTTGGTTTTTCCATCTCTGATTTCTATGACTCAATGACCATCGATCGTTTTGGAGAGCTAATCACATTACTCCACAGTCTCAGGTGAATAAGGACCAGGCGTGATCTCTGGAGATGTGGCACGCTACAAAGCAGGCATCCGCCTGCACAAGCATTATTGCATTAGCTGAGCATTTCTGTTTGTATTTGATAGGTGCTCTGCTCTTGCATTGCTGCTGACAAGTGCGGGCTGTGCAGGGTAACACGCAGCAGCGATGAGGCGGGGCTGGGCAGCCTAATTAGATTTCATGGTTTCTTTGTATAAGATTCTTGGGAGGCAGAGGGAGGGAAAAATAGGAAGACAAAAAATGATACTGCAGATAAAGACTGGCAATGAATATACAGAGGTGGCCTTTAATTCAGTCTCTGTAGTCTGAAAGCAACACACACTCACACGCGCAAAACCCAGACCACACATAATGGATTTTGAGAAAATGAGGCCTTGGCTCTCTCCTCCCAGCTTTACTTTTTAGAGAATGCCTTTCCTTCATTTTGGAAATGATTGCATTATCTCAAACTGCTTGTAAATCTTGTTAGCCAAGTAATATAGTTTGGACTAAATGTCTGTTCCTAGATGGGCCTCAGGGGAATATGAAAAATAACCAGCACAGCCCTTGTTGCAAACTCCCACCAGCTCTGCGGAGGAGACTCCTTTTTTCTGATTAACTTCAGTTTCTTTCCTTGGTAAGGCTGAGAGAGAAGCAGCAAGATTAATGAAAATTAGGTCTATTAACTCCAGTATTATTTTCAGTTGTGTGTGGTGCCTTGCCACAAACTGAACTCATCACCAAATGTAGAATTAATCAAACTGGAGTGTAGGCAGTTAGCTCCTGCGTGTGTGCGTGTGCATGTGTGTGTGCATGTGTTTACAATAAAGTGTCAGCACTAGATGCATTTGCAATTGAAAGGAGTGGAGAAACAGACAAGATGTTAATTTTCCTATTTATTATTTATGTAGGTGACAGTTTGCACCCAGCAAAGCTCTTGGAGCTCTGACTAATGAGTTAATGGGACAACACATCACTGGAAGAAGCTGCGGAAACCCGCGGACAGAAATAGTAGCTGGGGCTGTAGGAGAGCATGTCCAATGTGTGCTGATGTGCATAGGGATGTGAAGTCATAGCTCCTGCTCCTGCTCCTGCTCATAGCTCCAAAGGGAAGGGACTTGTGGTTGTTGTTTTTATTTCCCAAAAGATTCCAGTGTAAGGTTAGAGCTTGTATAAGGATCAAGATATCTTATATTTAAATCTGTCTGATCCCTAGCTTTGGAGGAACTGCTGGGGAACTGCTGCACTTCTGAACATCCCAGATGAGTGTCTTGAACTCTTATCTCTGGTACCTTTCTCCTGTCAGCTGCTGCCCCCTACACCTTTCCCTGCTTTTCTGACAGGGTTTTATGGGATGAGGAGGGCTCTGCAGCCACTGATGGCAATGATTTTTCTAACCATTCTTAGATATATGACTGTCCAGCTCACCTCCTCATACGCATGTCCCTGTGACTCCTCTGTGTCAATACAAACCCAGACCACTCTTTCTGAGTGCTGCCACAGCTCAGAGTGTCCCTTTACCATGAACTATGCCCAGTCTTTCACCTTGGATCCTCCAGGGATCAGGGCCCCAGTAACTTACAGGGGCAAGTGTTACAAGCCATTCTCCCCTCCCTGGTGCAGCAGTGGAACAGGGTCTCAACCAGGCATGATTCCACTCAATCTGGCCATTGGGGAAGCTACTCCTATACCCCGTTGCCAGGGCTGTTTGTCTCACAGGGGCAATGCAAGGTGAGTCAAGGGGCTTGGAGGTTTTCTTACTGCCCCTTGGTGAAACAACCCTGATGAGGGACAAGGAAAGAAAGCCCCCAGCCCGTCTGTGGTAGTGTTTGCCAGCTGCTTTGTACCCCCTCACCAACACAGGAAGGCACTACATGCTGGTTCCATTCATGGGTGTCCTGTGAGATGGTCCCTAAGTCACAGGGTCTTGGGTGACTGCTGATTCTCCCGCAATCAAACCATCTTCCAGAGAACCAGGGAAACTGCGTATCTCCTCCACCTGGTGGAACAAAGCAGCAACTGAAAACTGTGCATAGATATTATCATTCTGCTCTTCTCCAATATAAAGAGGCTGAAGGGAGATCTGCAATGGAGATTTCCTGCAAACATGTGTGCTTAAGCAGTACCAGGAGAATGCTGGCTTTTACATGTCGCCCATCTTTTTGCACTGCCCACAGCAAGCAGAAGAGGCCCACAGATGGTGGCCCACCAGGGTTACCAAGTTCAGGGCAGGAGTTGAGAATAGCATTAGGGTCTTTTCCCCTTGGTGGAACCATTGGAAAGGACACTAGTAACCAACTCCCATGACCAGCAGGCCTCTGTGCACCTCTTCTGCTCCAGGCATCGCCTTGCCCAGGCCCTGGCTGCAGATTTTCAATACCCAGCAAAACTTAATTTTGTTTCTGTGGGTGGGAAGTCCCATGTAATCTACAGTCACTACTGTTCTTGCTGGAGAGCACACCTGGGACTTGGCAGCAAGGAGGTGGCCTGGTGGGCAGAGCCCACAGAGCATCAACAGACCCAGTGCTGTGCCCAGCCCAGGCACCAAGCCACAGCAGGACCTTGCTGCTCCTCGCCTATCCATCACACCAGAGCCACTCCATATGAAGGCTTGACGATGCTTCCATAGCATAAGAGAAAAATAGCAATGCATCAAAGGGCATATTAAGCTGAGAAATGAAGCTATTTCCCTCTGCAAATATCCCCACACACTATGGCAAGTGGTTTGCTTGGGCTCAGATCCTGCCTTACAGCAGTCAGGATCTGGAATTTCGTTCCCACTAAAAAGCTGAACCTCCCTTGGGGAGTTCTTGTCCCTTTCTGTATCCCCACCAGTGACATGGAGCAGCCACTTTGCTTGCTTTCTGACCAAGCAATACCATCAGGGTCCCATCAGGGAGAGAGGAAAAAGTCTTTTGCTCCCTGCAGCATTTTTCTGTCTGCAAACATAGCAATTTTTTTGTTCATCTTACTTGCATGGATTTACATGTGTTTCAGTAACCATCTGGCCTTTCAGGAGATCAGTCTCTCCCAAATGAGCAGAAGGATGCTCCCCTATTCTGAGTCTGCTCTGCCAGGTGAGCTTTCCAGACCTCAACTGGTCTGCAGTCTTTATCAGGCCCTTCAATGATGGTATTGAAAAATGGGAATTGGAAGATACTGCAGTAATGGTCTTACTGGAGCTGGGCTGTGGTGTCCCTAACTCCCTGCCATAAGCCAGTATCTCTCCTGAGCACCCAGCTCAGGACACACAGTGGCGTGGAAGGAAATCTGCCATTTCCAGAATCACTGCTCTGGGGCTATGAAGCTTTCTCCACCACCTTTGGACCAATATTTTATTCCTAGTTGTTTGACCTGGACTGAATAAGAAAGCATATTGTTGATAAAGACACAGGGAGTTGCATGCTTTTTTTTTATTTAAAGTGACTGTTCTTCCCACCTAAACATCAGAATTTGTCTTTAATCATACTAATCTCCTGACCTCAAAAAAACTTTGTCTATTAGTGTCACAATTAGGCATGCTTTATGTGAGAATATAAAAATCCTTTTGTTTCTTTTAAATCCATTGCTTTTTAATTTCACCAAGACATCACTTGTTCTTGTGTCAAGGAAGGGTAAATGAGAAGTGTCAGGCAGATCTTTTATATATTGCTTTATCTTTAAGCTAAACACAACCACAGTGTGCAGCCTGGCTTACTCTGAAATCTCTGTACCCCTTTATCATACCCTGCTACTTGATGTTTTCCCTTTCTGAAGTGAAGTGACAGAAACCACGTATGTGCTCTCACTGCAGATTTACTGAATGTCATCGTGCTGCTTTGATACTATTTTTTTCAAGCTACTGTTTATGTGTCCCAATGTTTTTTTGTTTTCTTGATGTCAAGGAAGAGTTCACTGGGCTGACTGCTGCAAAATCATTTTCACAAGCAGCTACAGATGATTTATAATGCAGGGCATGTAGAAGTAGTTTGGGGTTTTTCCCATCAATGTGTGTGTTTCTTTGCCTTAATTTCTTCAGACTTTGTTTTCCCACTCCCTCAGCCTTCTTGGGTGCTGTTGAAGATTCCCACAGCTCTCTCTGAGCTTCAGTCAAATAGGGCATTATATGTCTATATATACATATATGCATGTGAATACATATATGGAGGGATGTGAGTGTGTGTATATGAGGTTTTTTGTCAGACTGTATAAGAACTTCTGAAGCCTATATATCTTCCTGGACAAGTGTTTGGGACCCCACTTGTGAGCTTGCTTTCTTGAAAATTGACCATTTATGCTTCCTCCGTGTTTTCCACTTCCAAGTTATTGTCAAAGCTACGATCTCTCAGATCTCTTAGTTATTGATCACTGGCTATCCTTTTGTGAGGTTTGGACCAGGCTGAAGCCATCTGAACTACGCACAATAGTGTGCTGCACAGAGTGCTCTTAGATGCTTATCCTCAAATTTCCTGCTCTGACACCACACGTCTCCGGTTGATGGCTCACTCTCTCTCCAAATTTAATCTGATTACTGCATAAAGCCACTCTGGACACAGAAAAAAAAAAAAAAGTTGGAAATTTTTATGCCACGTGAGCTGGGGGCAGTAGAGGAAGCCAAAATGTGTAAGGCCTGTTACTGCTCTGCCAGCAGACTAATAAAACTGAGGAGATCCAGGGCTATTGGACACCCAACCTACAGAGCAGCTTGATTCACCAAAACCCAACTAAGAAAGCACACAATTAGATGTGTTTCCCATCTAGCAACCCAATCAGGAGCAAACAGCCAGCTCTTCATGTGGTATAAATCACCACTGCAGGCTAATGCCAATGAAACTATCTATGGAGGGTCTGGGCCAGGCTCTGTTTTCCAGGTGGGCTATGAAGTGATACCACCACTGCAGTGTCTGCCAGAAGAGGGGGTGACAGCATCTTTGGGAGTCCTTAAGGACACCAGGAACAACACAAGCAAGTTGTGGGGGATGTCTAGCCAGTGGGGATGTGTGGCCATCAGGGACGTCTGGCCATCCTGTGTCCTGAAATAAGATGGGTGGTATCCCCTTCAGTGAACATGATGAGGGCTGCTGCATTGCCTGCCATGCCTTTCAGCTTCAGACCTACCTTGAGAGCAGACAGAGTCCTTCGTTTTGTGAAGGTTTCAAAAAAAATTGAAGGCAAATTCATGTGCAGAAAGGGGTAAATTACCCAATGACAAGCCAAGGGAGGAGTGTTTTGCTCTAGTGAGGACTGGTGTCTCATTATGCTTGAGGAAGTGCTCTATTAAAAGTTTTATACATAAAACACTGGTTCACCATGCTGGGAGAAATGGAGTATATCATGCATGTGTTTACCGAGCCGTTGTGAAACAATGTCAAAAAGTATAGAGGGGAAAGAGAACATAAAAACAGACTATGAGAGTTTTTTTTATCCCAGAACAATGATGCAATGTGTGTGTTAGGGATGGAATTCAGAATTTTCACATTTCAATAGTCATGTTTCCCTTCAAACTGGGAAAACAATCCCAACAAAAAATGCACTAGTTAGACTGTAAACCATTCACTTTGCGAGTAGAAATCCCTACAGCCATCCAAAGCGAGCAGTCCATGTCAAGCTGCCTACTGAAATGCTATAGGAGAGGGCCGGTGCAGGGTGCAGATGAAGTCTGGGGACAGCTCTGCATATCATGCAGTGCTGCTCCATGTCCTGCCTGCCAGAGCCATGTTTGCCTTCCCTGTTGGGTGCAGGTGGCTTTCCATTACTCACACAGGTCCCTGTCTCAGACAGTCTAAAAAGAAGGCAAAAACCCTCCTGTGGCTCCCATTCTGTCTTTCTCTCATGGGTACAAAAACTGTGCTGCTTTGTAGGACTGCAGGGACGCTGCCCTTCAGAGGTGACTAAAGACTCCTGGATTAGATATAAAGTGTATATAAACCCTATTGGGACAAAGACCCAATGCTGTGGTTTTCAGAGGATGGTGGAGGCAGTGCTGGTTTATGCTAGCACATGGTCTGGTTCTTTCTGTTTTTCTTGATGATTTGGGACCTGAGCTAATTCAACAGTTTAAATGGCTTTGAAGCCCAGCTTGTCATGAGTTGATATCAAAATATAGGCACATGCATGAATACATATTGTTCTAATGGATGTGTTGAGTGTTTATGGTTGTGTTAGTGTCCTGAGCAGGGGGACTCAATTAATCTTGGCCAGCATCACTGGGTGAATTTACCAAGGTCCATCCATTTCTTCATCATCCTGCCAATTTTTCCATCTGGGAAAGTGATGAAAGCCACGTCTGCTCCCACAAGACCAGAAAACTAAAGAGAAATATGGTTGTTTCTGAGGCAGTTTCTAACTAGGCTGCTGCTTCAATGAAGTTTAGGCAAAAGTGAGTCCTGGCATGTGATAGCCCTGCTCTACTGTGGGAAAAGGAGGGTGCAAAATCCAGCTCATGGTGAAGTATCCTTCTGCATGATGCTGTACCTCCTGCATGTCTGCATGGTTCACACCTCTGTGCCCTAGCACTGTAAACAGCTCTGCAAAACTGTGCAGGAATTCTTCAGCTTCCATCCGGAATCCCAGCCTGACCATGTTGGGGAGCAAGACCACATCCCTGACCCGTATGTGACTTTTCTTTTACTGTCAGTGGAGCAGTGAGGTTGCTAATACCAACATTAACATTTGGAAGTCTCCTGAGGTTTAAGATCTGAGACCTGTTGTCTGAAATGAAAGACAGTTTAAAGGGGAGAACTTGGCCAAGATCCTGATGTGTGTCTGTTTGTGAGTGAGTGTGCACTTGCAAAAAACAAGTGAAAAAACCCCATGTGGGTATAGTTCACACAAATACTGTGTGTTGGAATCATTCTCCACCCGGGAGATAATTGCTAATTACATGAGTGTGAAGCAATTTGATTTGCAAAGTTTTGTTCTTTGCAGCCTGAGAAACTTAATTTTGCATGGGCTGAGATTAGGGGTATTTAGGCAATGGAGGTATTGTTGTTTCTGTCAGAGCCCTGAGTTTAAGTTTTCAGGAAAGCTGCTGCCCTTTAAAATAACTTTGCTTTATTTATTAGCTCAAAACTTTCCCAGAGCGAATGACAAATAAAGCCTGTGGTATTTTTCCAGGGCTTATTTTGAGATAAAAGCTATCTGGTATAAAGGGTTCCTTTGGCAGCTGGACAAGACGACCATAAATCAGCATCAAGGATCAGAGAGAGCTGCCTGATGGATACAAAATACACTAGAGGGTTTCTCCGCTCCAGATGATCCAGGGTGAGACCTGCTCAGGCCGATGTGGCGTAGCAGTGAAGGAAGCTCCCTCCTCCTACCTTTGCTGCAGCCAGGCCAGGACCAGAATGCTGTGGGGCTCACCCCAGCTTCTGGCCCCCGGCCACTGGGACTTTCTCCCCACTGTGCTGCCAGAAGAAAACAGAGAGACCAGCACAGGAAATAGCCTCTCTCCTTTGCTCCTCTGTCCTCTCTGTGGTGGCTACCACATCAGCAGTGTCAGTATGACCACAGGGCCACCACACAGTGGTGGCACATCCCCGTTCCATGGCAGTTGGTGGAGGAGAACCAGGGACTGACAAGGATGATGCCAGCATACCATGAAACAAAACCTTCCTGCTGACTGCAGTGACAGCAGGAGTATCTTGGTTACTCCAGTCCATGGAACTCCAAATTAAGAATAACGACCTCCAGCAAATGCAGCAGTTTTCTGTGTGCCTCTCTGTAGAGAAATCATCCTCCCCTTATGAGTCCTTTAGTTATCACAGCCAAGCCCCTTTAATTTCTCCAGACATCACCAAGAGGTCCTGGTGTAGCTCCCAGCAGGTTTTGTTCAGGAAGGAAAAGATGGAGAGGGCTTGGGTTCAAGAGACGAGAAAAGCTGAATGAATCATTAAAAGCAAGATAAGAATGTAAAAGCCTCCTCCAAATGCCCTTATTAGTGTTGATTTGATTGTTTATGCCACTTGACAGGGATGAAACCAGAGGCAGATGCAGTAACAAAATATTGGGTCATTGCAGCACCCTGCCCGGGGTGCCTGGCCTGTGCTGGAGACCTCCCTAGCTCATCCAGACACAAGGTTATGTGTTCAGGAGAACAATTCGGCTTTCTCCTCTGGGGCTGGCTGCTGGAGGCCAGGCAGGGTGCATGGCCACTCAGACATCTGCAGCTAGATACCCTGCATGGTTTCTTGCAGAAAAGGAGAGCTGCAGTAGCACAGCTCAGGGGCAGCCGCCTTTAGCAGAGGAAGTGGGAAGCTCGCCCACCACCGATGTCTGCTGAGCTGAGGGCTTCATGCTGAGGGCCAGCAACCAGGGGAATCATGGCTGTCCCCCTGTCATTGTTTAGCCTGAGAGGGTAACAAAGAACTATGTGGCAGCCACTCTCTCTCGAGCCCCTACACAGCCAGGAGGGGAAAATTGGAAGAAAAAGGCAAAACTAACGAGCTGGGACAAAAGCAGTTTAACAGAACAACAAAATGGTAACAGTAACACAGATAATAAAGTATAAAAGCATTATTATGGTACCGACCACTCACCAACCGCACCTTGGACCTTCCCGGACCAGGCCTGACCCTCAATGCCTGCCCGACTTCCTGTCCCCCTCCCCTTCCCTGCCAGCTCCCAACTACCCCCTAGGCATGGCTCATGTGGGATGGAATAGCTGTGCCCAATAGATAGGAGAATTAACCCCATCCTTCCCAGAACCAGGAAATATCCACCCCTTATTCCGTATCATCTATGTCATGCCTAAGTTTTACAGATCCCACTTAAAAGGTATCACTTTCCTATGACATATATAAGCACATATATAGTCATATAGATATAATGTCCTTAGTCATCTGCCAGGCCTCCCCATATTTATATCTCAGCCACCGTCCTCCATAGCAAAGAGACTTTAATCGCTCACCTTGCTTGATTGCAGCGCATCTCTCACATTCATGGATGACCTGTGCAATAGTGTCCATGGTCAAAGCTACCCCTCAGTCACAAGCCCATCTATATGTGGCATCTCTTCCTTGATGGCCTGAGGAGTCATGGGCCCATCAAGCTATGAATAAATCACCTTCATGTTGCCAACCCAGATCCACCTGAG
>VZTM01006601.1:320-22229 GCA_013400555.1 Jacana jacana | reverse complement strand
TCCCCTTCTGGGACAGGTGCATCCTTGTGTGTAAACCCTCTGGAATATCAAAGAACCAGGGTCTAGATTCTCTCTTTTATTGTGGTTTGCTTGGCACAAGGAAGGAGGAGGGGACAGATTTATGATTCCCTCTTCATCTCAGTTTATCTATGCCAACCTTGACTGCACTGTAAGGATAGGGAACTGCTTTCTCTTACAAGAGTTGAGGTGAACCAAAGTGCAGTACGTTCCGACCACAAGCCTGTCCCCATTTATTTCACAGGACATGAGGAGCTAGGAAAAGATATCCAGCATCTGGATGTGGGTATAATTCTCAGCACTTATATGGACCTATGCCCATACCCAGACACCTTTTTCTTTTGGTCTTGCTCTGTTATTTATTGGTGTCTTGTTCTGCCCCTGTTCTAGAATGGGTGACTATTGTGTGTAAGAGCTCATACCATTGTTTTTGATGCCATATTGTAGGAGGAGGCTATTGCAGCAGTTTTGAGGGTTGTCCACACTCAGAAGACCCTATACTGTTCTGAAGGATTGGAAGTACGGTCCATAATCATATATGTATTGCAGATGACACTAAGTTGGGTGGGAGTGTTGATCTGCTTGAGGACAGGGATGCTCTACAGAGGGACTTGGACAGACTAGATAGATGGGCCAATGTTAATGGCATGGCCTTCAATGAGGCCAAGTGCCAGGTCCTGCACTTGGGCCACAACAACCCCATGCATCACTACAGGCTTGGGGAAGTGTGGCTGGAGCTGCCTGGCAGAAAAGGACCTGGGGGTGCTGGTCGACAGGTGGCTGAACATGAGCCAGCAGTGTGCCCAGGTGGCCAAGAAGGCCAATGGCATCCTGGCTTGCATAAAGAATAGTATGACCAGCAGAAGTAGGGAGGTGATTGTCCCCCTGTACTCAGCACTGGTGAGGCCACACCTTGANAGAGAGGTTGGTGCTGGTCTCTTCTCACGGGCAATGAGCGACGGGACAAGAGGGAATGGCTGCAAGCTGCAGCAGGGTAGGTTTAGGCTAGACATTAGGAAAAAATTTTTGACGGAGAGAGTGGTCAGTCAGTGGAATCAGCTGCCCAGGGAGGTGGTGGAGTCACCCTCCCTGACTGTGTTTAAGAGTAGATTAGATGTGGTGTTGAGGGATCTGGTGTAGGGGAGAACTTGTAGAGTAGGGCTGATAGTTGGACTTGATGATCCCAAGGGTCTCTTCCAACCTAAATGATTCTGTGATTCTATGATTCTATGTAGAAGCGTTAGTTTTTCAACCGATAGGGGCAATTTTTATCATCTGGTGGAATGCAGTAGGTGTTTAGTGCATATCAATCTGTTATCAAGTCATAAATACATTAAGGTCAGAAACTCTGTGCATCTTCAGATCAGTAGGAAGTGCAGGGATACAGCACTTCTGAGGAGGGGAGGAGAGGAGAGAGAAGGAGAGAGAGAGAGGGGAAGAAAAAAAAAAAAGCATGGGAATAATTTGACTGTCTGCACAGCAAATATGCAGATTGATTGCATTTTGTTGGAAGCATTCACACAATTTTCTTTTTGAATACTACCACATAGTTTTTGAAAGTAGCCAGAGTTGTTAAGGGAATAAGACAAATGGAAATATCCTCCTCTTGCCCAATCCAATATTTCCTGCCCCTAAGCACATACACAGAAGTCATTGGCCTTTAGCAGTGGAAGTGATAGAAACTCTTATGCCAAGTGGCATTCTGTCATCTCTTTTCTTTTCCCCTTCCACTTCCTTTGTCTGAAAAAGCCACGGCTGAATGTGTCCTAAATGACTGCATTGTTGCTAAGGCCCATTGTGTGAGGAGCCAACTCAGAATACAATATTACTGAGAGAGAGTATTGGAGCTATCTTCTTTTAAGTTTTCCCCCTGATTTATAGAAATGATGCTTTTGTTTTTATCGTTCTTGCGTTTTGCCCATTTCAGTTCTTTCAGTGCTTTTTTGTTGTTGTTGTTTTTAGGTTATAGTGGTCTATTATGTAGCTGTTATTTGGTCTTTATTTGGTTTAAGTTCTAAGTAGTTTGACCAGGTGAAATAATTTATGAGATTCTTTTGGCAGGTTCACACATAATGTTGTTTCTAGAGATCCGAGCGTTAACTGCTATTTTAAGTTGTAGGTTAACTCTGTATTTATATTATTTATATTTAATATAAATATAATATTTATCTTATATTATNTCATAAGCAGAATGAATACATTAATATTCATTCTGCTTATGAAGTAAACTAATCATGTTATTTCATCTTACCAATACTGTTATTTCTGCTGTGGGGAGAGGCTCTATCCGTACTGAACTTTTAGGATGTTTTGATGATAAAGTCCCAGAGTTTGTGGTTTGAACTGAACCTTTCTATTACTTTTATGCAAAGGGTCAAAATTCCTACTGCATCTCTACTTGCAAGCATCTTCCAGAGCAGTGGGTTGATTCAGTATATAGGTAACCTTGCAAGTGCTTCCTAGACTTCAACAGTTCTCTTGTGCAGTTGTTCTCTGTGTTATTAGGGAGTTTGTTAGAATCACCACTGGTGATTTAGCTTATTTAACCTCTAGTGTTTCCCATATACCTGATTTAAAACAAACAAAGAAAACAAACAAACAAACAAAAAACTACAAAAAAAAACCAAACCTAAATGAAATGAACAAAAAAGTATTCATTGTCCTGAGAAGTTTCCTGCAGTCAGATGGATGAAAGTAAAGATGAGGAAAAATAGGGACTATTCCAAATTAAAGAACTGAATTTGAAGGACATAGATGTAATGTGCTCTGTGCAATATATATCACAACTCTTAGCTAAAATAAACTTGAACTAAAAAAACTTCAAGTACCCGTGAAACTTCAAGGCTGTGAAACTCATGCAGGACTGAGCTTGGTTTGCTAAACCAATATATTAATAATCATAGCATAATTTTCCAGCATCTGGGGAGATGGAACTTCCTTCAACATCTAGCTACCAGATTATTAAGACACTGGCAAAATGTGTAAAATCATTTATAGTAGCACCCTCTTATCGCTCACTACTCAATCTTGGCATACTTAAAAGTGGGTGTGCATTGTTCATGGGTCTTATAGCAATTTTTTTCATAAAGACACAATGATTTCCAACCTTAAAAAAATTAAAAACTGGGCAATTTTTCATATTTTCAGGGTTTTGGCTGCATACATTTGTTACAGGCCAAGCAGTGTTATGAGTTGAGTAGAATGACTTACTATAAATATCTGCTTTCAAAGTATAATATACTTCATCCAAACCTTCCTGTAGCAGTCACCTTCAGAAACTCCTTGCACCTCTTCCTTATGTAAAAGCTTCAAGGTAAACTCCTGTGTAAGGTTTACTATATTTTTGTCATAAAATTGTTGCCTGACTATTGACTTTGCTATTTAAGAGTAATGAGGAGGGAGGAGAGTACTGCTTTGACATCTTAGCATATGATGCTTGCTGCTCTGAGGGCCTCAGAAATTACTAATTCAGGAGCATAGCCCTCCTAAACTCCTCCTCTTTGCATGTGCACAAACTCATGTAGCTAGTGAATTTTCACCTGTGTGATGCTTTATTTACGTAAAATGCTTTCATTCTTTGTATGAGCCCATTTTTCATTTCAGTTTCTCTAGTTGATTTTTTCACATGCAAATCTTTAATGTTTATTACATAGCCACATTTTAAAGTCATGATGTTCTTCCTTTGCTGTAGGTTGCTTTGGTTTTCATCAATAGAAAGTAAAATCAATAGACCTCTCCTGATGTCATTCAGTCTACATATGATTTTATTAGAAAGGGCTGTGTGGAAGGAACTGCATCTCCAGGCTTAAAATGTTCTAGTTAAAAGGTTGCACTGGGACAATGAGTAAAACTAATATTTTAATGGATGACATCTATATTGTTTAACCAATGTAACTCATGTTTCTGCTACTAATCTAAATTCTGAAGCACAGCGGAAAAATGCAAGTGTGTTGCATTATGTAAATCACGTATAGGGTACATATTGTTAAGGAAAAAAAAACCAAATAGATATCAAATTGCTAACCCCAAGCAAGGATCACCACCTGTCCTTCAGTTCCCTAAAGTAGTTGTTAACAGAAGCTGTTCATACAATTCTCTGCTATGTCACTTTTTAACTCTTCCAATGCAAGAATCCCTTATTCAACAGAAATAAAAATACTTAAGTTAGCATTTCAAAGACTGTATTTATTTTTAAAGGGAAATAAAAGTATCAGACATGTAAATCTGCGGAGTTATTAAGCATTTTAGGCTATTTGGTCACATCAGTAACTGAAAAATGCAATAAAAACATAAATGAGTTATCACAACTGATCTGTAATACTTCAGGTATGTGAGATACAGTATATATCATTATTATTTAGCCACCTGAGGTATACTAGGGTCTTCACAGAAGACACAAGCCTTGATGAATAGTAAGTGATTATCATCTCAAGCTCTGGTCTTGCAATTTACTATAGCAGCAATACATCCATCTGTGCAGAGCCTTATCTGCTTCAAGGTTTCAGTCATATAAAGAGATCTCTGCAGAATGCCGCCTGGCTTCAATAGTTCCTTGTTCTTGCATAGATCCCTATCTTGGTAGAGCTTCTTCTGTGCTCAGGGCCTGTGACTAGTCATGATACAATTGGCAAACACTCTTCTGTAAAGGGATCTGGGGGTTGATGCAGGGAGATGGGCTCATGTACATTCTGGTAGTTGTTATTGTGTGTCCTCTCGTGCTGCAAAAAGGAATAGTGGAGTTTTTTTGTCACAATCAGCCTGAGTTCCATTTTTTAAGAAATAGTGTACTGTATTTAATGAGGACCCATGTAATCAGGACACCTGTGTACCCTGCGTGTTGCCCAGGGAACCAATTTACCCTAATGACAGTGAATGACATTTACTGCTGCTTAGACTAGTGCTTAATTTAAACAATAGTGCATTAGCAATATTTAACTTAATGAGGATGTATTGGGTTTATGCCAGTGGGTTAAGTAATGTTTAACTAGGTGTTAAATAGGTAATAATAGAATAATATCTTGACTTATGTAGTGCCAATGCATTCTAC
This sequence comes from Jacana jacana, assembly GCA_013400555.1. Classification (NCBI taxonomy): domain Eukaryota; kingdom Metazoa; phylum Chordata; class Aves; order Charadriiformes; family Jacanidae; genus Jacana; species Jacana jacana. The sequence goes on along the minus strand of VZTM01006601.1, from coordinate 17,164 downwards.
CTGAGAATTTGTAGGTGTTAAAGAAATTTTAAGGTACCATACCTCAGGGTATCTGTTATGAAAGGGGAAGTAGTTGTTGTTGTTTTCCAGAGCTCCACAGAGAAGCTAAATCTGTCCAGTCTGTCCTCAGTTTAACATTTAAACAGTAATATATTGATACCAGCTGCAGATGGACCTGTTAGTCAAGTATTCCATTCCTATAGAGTCTGTGCCTGGCATAGATTTTGGCCCCTTGCTTAAATTTCTTAGCTCTCTTCACTTAGTTACATGACATTCCTCCCTTTTTCAATTTAAAAAAAAATCTGCTGAAGATGCTATAAATCTACAACACGACACTCTTCTCCACAAGCAGTGAGATCCAGCTGAACATTTAAAATATGTGCATAATGTGCTATTACAGAATGAGTTATTTGGCTTTGCTTAACTTCCTACATCATAAAGGAGACCTCAGAGTCCAATGGCAGTGGGCCCCAGGCTGATAAGAGAAACTGGTTTAGAAGTTGGAGACATGATTTATCATTGTGTTACCTCATTGTAATCCCTGGATATAACTGTACCAAACATGCCATTGTGAAAGCTCCTGTGTATAACAAGAAGCCAATTTCACAATGTTGACATCTAGATCCTTGCAGAATTCTATACTGTTCTATATCAGAGATTGGGATTTGTTGGAAAGATGTGTAGTTCCCTGTCTGCAGCTCCTGCTGTAAGCTTCTCTGCATGTGTACCAAGGATTCAAGGCCCAACTCTGACATGGCATAGCTGCTTATAAAACTTGTGATTAAAAACTGTAAAGAGATAAGGTGAAAAGTACAAGCAGGAACATGATTGTTGAGAGTAGGTCATTAGTAGCTCAGATAATCACTTCCAGGGGCAGAAAAACAGCATGGAAGTTGTAGATCCTGAAAGTAAAATGGGAGTCAGGGAACAGTCTGTGTTAATGGAGATAGTAGAAGGTGGCAACTCAGCCATACTGAGAATGCCTCCAGAGATCCCTGGAAGGTGGATCGTTGCCTGCCTGGCTGGGAACACTGTGCAACTGTCTTATTGGGATGGGAAGCCATAAGACTTTGCTTCATACCTTGATAAATTCTGGAATAGGAGATCTCAATATAAAGGTCTATTCTGATATTGATCAATTTATATTAAAAGCTAGTATCCTGCCTAAACCATGATCAAAAGGGATTTGGCTGCTACATCTTCTTTCTATTTAACGATGATATGAATGATTTATATATATATGTATATATATACACATTTATATAAAATACTTATGCCATATATATGTGGCTTGTTATGTATAAATATATATTTTCAATTGTATTTTTTTGTTTAGGTATTTTAGACATTAATTCCTTTTTATATAAGTACTTAAAACTCTGTTTTCACCAAGAATATAGGCATAACATTCCAGAATATAGGATGTTAACCTCTTTCAATGTTAAAATATAGCAAAATTGGAATATTCTAGCAAATATACTATATCTAGACACTTTGCTTTCTCAAGAGTGTGGTGTGTCAGCCAGGACATGGTGTGGCAGTTTGCATGGTCGTTCATGCAGGGCATGCCTCACCCTACCAGCTCAAGAACTCTTTGTTATAATGGAGGGCATATATCTCAGAGTCAAAGCCAGTGTTTCTACAGAGGAAGCCCCTGAGATGTCAGACATTTCCACCCAGACAGAACTGGGAAGGAAGCAGACTTCAGTACAGATGATAGATTATAACGAGTGCCCAGACCCTTCTCCTGGAAAAAAGGTAAATACCTGCAAAACATGTGCACAGACTGATCTGTTGCATCAGGTAGATGAGTTGGAGGGAAGAGGTAAAAGGCCATGCAGTATTAGAATGGACAAGATAGGTAAGTAATTTCGGCACCAAGGGAACCTTAGTTTATGTCTAACACTGAACAATTTTCAGTGTTCTAAGGGACACCTAGGACTCTGGTGACACACAAAAGCAGGACTCTGTTTCAGTCCCCACCCTCCAGAATTACAACTAAAAAGAGATATGAAACTATGTAGACACCCACGAGCAAGGTCTGCAAGGAGAAAACGTACCAGCAGCACACAGTGTATGCCGCAAAAAAGAAACGCGTGCTTGTAGTGAGTGACTCTGTTAAGGGTCACTGAGGTGCCGAGCTGACAGCCTGAAAGGGAGATAGAAGAGGTACGCTGCCTTCTGGGAACTAATGTCCAAGACTTTGCCAAGAGGGTACCATAACTTGTCAAGAGCACAGACCACTATCTTTGCTACTCTTTCATGTAGATGCAAGCCAAAACGTGAGCAGAACCAAAGAAGATTACAAAGCCCTGGGGGTGCAAGCAAAAGGTACTGGTACCCAGGTTATCTTTTCTTCCAATTTACCATTTATGGGAAAGGGTACAGCCGGAAATAAACATATAATGAGAACCAACTTCTGACTTCATGTCTGGTGCCATTGTGAGGGTTTTGGCTTTTATGATGATGACACAGTCATCAATGACTGTTGCCTGCTAAGGAGGGATGGGATTCACCTGTCTAGAAGAAGCAAGGGAATCTCTGGCAGCAGGCTGACCAGCTTGGTGAGGAGGCCTTCAAACTGAAGAGCTCGGGGGGCAGGAGACAAAGTGGCAACTCTCACACCATTGCAAACAACTTGGGAATGTGCCAGGCCAACCAGAGTAGTGACAAATGTTCCTTAGCTGCTACTGAAGACGTAAACCAGAAGACCAACCACCTCAATTGTAAGTATACCAATGCACACAACCTGAGGAGCAAACAGGAGGAACTATACCTCTGCTTCCAGTCAGAAAGTTATGATATCATAGGAATAACTGAAACATGGTGGGACAACTCCCATGACAGGAGGACTGTGATCAATGGATATAGGCTGTTTTGTAGACAGGTGGGGAAGAATCATAGAATGGTTAGAGTTGAAAGGGTTCTTAAAGATCATGGAGTTCCAATCCCTCTGCCATGAGCACCTCCCACTAGACCAGGTTGCTCAAAGACCCATCCAGCCTGGTCTTGAACACCCACAGGGATGGGGCATCCACAACTTCTCTGGGCAACCTGTTGCAATTCCTCACTACCCTCATACTAAAGAATTTCTTCCAAATATCTGATGTAAGTCTCCCCACTTTAAAACCATTATGCCTTGTCCTATTGCTACATCTCCTGATAAAGAGTCCCTCCCTATCTCTCCTGTAGGCCTCCTTTAGGTGCTGGAAGGCTGTTGTAAAGTCTGCCCAGGTCTCCCTGGAGCCTTCTCCATGCTGAATAACTCCAACTCTCTCAGCCTGTCCTCATGGGAGAGGTGCTCCAGACATCTGATAATTTTCATGGCCCTCTTCTGGAGTCATTCCAACAGGTCTTTCCTGTGTTGAGGACTCCAGAGGAGGAGTTGTGCTCTATGTTAAGGAGAACCTTAAATATATGCAAGTCGACTACGGCAATTGTGGAAGCCATATTGAATGCCTCTGGGTCAAGACCACTCTTTCTGAGAAAGAGGTTTTGGGATGGAGGCGCTCATGATAATAAAGCTGTGAAATTATTGTCATATACAGTCCTTATTGATATTGTTTGAAGTAAAAAATATTCTTTTAATTTACTTTGGTGGGCTTTGGACTGAGCTGAAAAAAAAGAAAGAATATCCAAGAAACCTTAAATTATTTTTTTTTTTCAATGCCAAACTCAGCTGTTCTAATATGATTTAGAGACCTTTCTTATAGTGTGAGGGGTGGGGGAGGGAAGCAGTAATCTAATAGACATACAAAGGCCACCTATTCTACAAGTAAATGGTAAAAGGAGGATGGGGCAAGGGGAAAGGAAGAGCGGGAAAAGGGATAAAGCTGAATACATCATATGAGGAAAAATAATTTTCTTCATGAAAAGTTGAACATAAAGGAACTTGCAGCTAGTATTTATGGTAGAGAATTTTTTGGTTAAAAAGATTGACATTTTAATAAACTGATCTTAATTAACGCTACTTTGAAATTCTGAGTTGTATGCTCCCTATCTCAAAACACTAGAACCAGTGGCTTTTTAAATAATTTGCTGCTTGTGGGTGATCTCTTTTTGAAACAAACCCAGACCCTCCAGTCACAATTTATTTTTTATTTCAAAAATGATTTTTACTAGCAAATTTTGCTTTGGTTCAAGAGAATTATAAATCATTATTACACAGCCAGACACTTCAAACATTTTGTAAGAGCTTTGTGCCCAATGAAGCATCAAAGGCAATGCTGAAATTCATGATTACAGCATGGGTGCATGTCCATTCATTAATACATTAAAGTTCAGGACTCTAATGTTATTAATAGGATTTCTAGATTGTCGTGCATTTCTCCCTTGGAAAAGGTGGCTCTTCCTACCAGACAAAGCAAGAGGATTGTTCTTCATTAATGCCAATTTATGGAAACTCTTTTGTAGGCAATTCAGTGCTGTAGAACTTAGACTGAGGTTTCTTAGGAGCCTTTTTGCTCTAATTTATCCACCAAAGACAAGTTTAGCTTTTTTTTTTTCCCCTCTCCCACATGTTGTATTGTTGGTAATATGTGTAGAGAATGAGAGGAAAACAGGCAATTATCAATAGATACTTTGATGTTTTCATTTCTGATACTAAATCATACCCAGTGATCATGCATCTTTATTAAGTTCTTGCTGTAATAAGCTCTGGGAGACATGTAACATGGAAAAATATACTTTTGAATGTTCCTCAAATATGAGATAGCTCTTAAAGGCCTTGATGTGTTCAGATCTCTATTGTATTAGACACTGCCCTAATGCATAAGAGATGGCCCCTGCCCTTCAGCATTTACAACCTATGTAAATGAAACAAAGAACAGAATAAACGAACTGCTGCCCGGTTTTTACTGCGGGGGAACTAAGATTCAGAAAGATTAAGTGATTTGTTTAAATTGTACATTGAGCCTGTGCCAGAGCTGGGAAGTGACTCCCTTTCTCCTGAGATTTTGTGTAGTTATTTCTTTCTTCTCAAAATAAGTGTCTGTAAACATGAAAAGAAAGGATCAATATATACCAAAATTCAAACACTACTACACAATTTTGAGGTTTTGGTGTTATGTGGCATTTGAGTGGATGTTAAAAAAAGAAGCACTAGTTTTGTGCTAACATAAAACTGTTGTTATCAGTGGCTTTCCTGGGGATTTGGGCAGGTTTTGAAACTTGGGAGGTGCTCTCTCAACAGAATTCAGTGTTATGTTCTCCTTTTGCAGTACTGCTTAGTGGGCTAGGGTGTTTTTAAAAACCAACTTCTACCTAATAGCAGAAACTCCCCTCCTCCTAAGCAAAGGAAGTTTCTTAAGTCTCGGTTAATAACTTCCTTTCTTTTCTTTCTTGCTTCTGACTAACACCTGAAAAGGTATTTCCAAATGATTTGTTTTTGTGTGTTATTTTCTGGATATCCTGTTGTGGTACTACTATCTCACTGGAAAGAGAACTTCAGCCCGAAAGATCAACCCTCAGTAGCCACTGCAACTCTGTCCTGCATACAGAGCAAGCATTGCACATATAACTTTATCTGAAATTTCTTAACAGGTGTGTGAATAGGAAAGATATAGTATGGTGTAGGAAAACGTTATATGACTTTTTGATGTAGATGAGTTCAACATGTTCCTCAGCCTGCCCTCCTTGCTGTGGAGATGTTGTCTAGTCCTGGCCTGGAAGCTGGTATATCCATGTTGGTGCAGCCCTATGTCAAAATGACTTGCTGGGGAGCTTGCCCTCAAGAAAATGGCCGTGGTAGTGAAGGCACTGCCCTGTGCTAATATCACTGCTTGGGTTCACAGTTTAGGAAGAGAATCTCAGGTCAAATATATTTCTGTGTCTTGATAGGCCCTCTTTATATTGGCTGAGTATTGAATGTAGAACTTCTCCATTGCAGTCAGTCCCTTAGCGAAAGCATTTAGGAAGAAATTCTTTACTGTGAGGGTGGTGAGACCCTGGAAGAGTTCAAGAACAGGCTGGATGGGTCATTGAGCAACCTGATCTCGTGGGAGGTGTCCCTGCTCATGGCAGGGGGGTTGGAACTTGATGATCTTTAAGGTCCCTTCCAATTCTAACCATTCTATGATTCTAATGACTCTTTTCCAGGAGAAATGACAGTGATTGGAAAGAGTTGTTACCTGAAACCAATGTGTTGGAACACGTGTTGAGTATGAACAATAATTTTGCTTTGGCAGACACAAAGTTGGCTGATGCTCATTTTAGTAAGGAGAGTGCGCAGGAGCTCTCTGTTTAACCTGGGGTTATTTCTCTCTTTAAGTTGCTTTTCACATGCCTAACATAGCATAGCTTAAACCTGTTTGTTAAGGTAATGACAAAGGTAGCTTGAATGTTTGTTGTATTCCTGGTAACACTTTCCCCTATTGCAGAGGCAGAAGAGCCCTGTGTAGACTCTTCTGCTCCATTTCTGAAGCAGTTCCCTGCAAGTTAGGGAAAACCTGTTGTGAGACCATGTGCTTTATGCTAACTGAAACATAACTGAAATATAAAAGGAGTTCTAGTGCTTTTCCTTTGAGTCTTACAAGAGGCTTGAAATTTACTTGCAGAGGAAGAGGCTTTGATCCGCATATTTTCATAAGTATTCATAAAGAGACAGAATTAGAGGTTCGTCTTTATTCCCCTTTTCATGTATACTGGTTTTAAAACATGTTTGAAGCTGTGGGATTGATTGAACTACCAATGAAGCTTCTTTCCAGAGATGGGTTAGACTAAAATGCAGGGGTATCACAGGAAGCATATATATCCCATGGAATGCTAATCCTCTCCATGCTCAACTGGAGCAGTAGACTATGGGGAGACACTGATATTCACAAACTTGCTTTCTTAAGCTGCCTATATAAGCACTAGGGCTTTCATATAAACATTTCAGTGGCCTTGAAATAGTGTCTTCCTGCTATGAACAAGGGAATGACTCTCCATTGTTTTCTAACCTGGGTGGAATTTAAACTTTTGCAAAGAGGTGATAGAATAAGATATTGTTCACTGATTGTGTTTTAAGACTATTAAAAATAATTTTTCATACATACAAAAGAGAGCACAACAGAGCCTCTGCTGTAGGTTACAAGTTCTCTATTTAGATTGAATAACAAAGCCTGTAGAATCATAGAATTGTCTAGGTTGGAAGGGACCTTTAAAATATCTAGTCCAACCATCAACCTAACTCCGGCATAAAAATATCACTAAACCATGTCCCTGAGCACCACGTCAGCCTGTCTTTTGAATACCTCTAGGGATAGTGTCTCAACCCTGCACCTTCTGTGCAGCCCATTGCAATGCTTGATAACCATTTCTGTGTAAAAATTCTTTCTTATATCCAACCTGAACCTCCCCTGGCACAACTTGAGGCCATTTCCTCTTGTCTTATTGCCTGTGAACTTGGGAGAAGAGACCAGTCCCTGCCTCTTTACAACCTCCTTTCGGGTAGTTGTAGAGTGATAAGGTCTCCCCTCAGCTTCCTTTTCTCTAGGTCGAACAACCCCAGCTCCCTCAGCCTGTAGAAATTTTTATAGCTTTGCAGTAAATTTCTGGTGTCACCCTTGGTAGATCATTCAGACTCTTAATGCATCAGTTCCTTTCTGTTAAATAAGAATATGTTCTGAATCTTTCAGTGTTGTTGTGGAGATGAATATATTAGAAAGAGAATGCCAAGATTCTGAGGACCATGCAAGTACTTTACATAGGAGTCAGGGCTTTCCTGATAGTTATCACCATTTTCTTGGGTCTCTCTTTCTACGTAGTTAACTAAAGGGAAAAAAAATGAGGATCTATTAAATGTCACGGATCTATTAAATGTCACTGTCACAAGTACAGTCAATGGTACATCTCTTGACTTTGGCCCAGTATCTTTATCCTTCCAGGGACTCTTTCCACTTGCAGAAGCACAGCAGACAATTCTGTTAGTTGTTTAGGTTGTTTTGGTTTTGGTTTTTTTTTTTTTTCCTGAATCAATAACATATTTAAATACACACAAAAAAAATCTTTATAAGAGACAAACAGCACAGTAACTATGTTTAAAAAAGAAATGCACAAAACCACGGTGAGCAAATCTTATGAGCTTTTCCTTGATGCCAGCCATGAAATCTGGAAAAGTGTTCATTATGAATGATCAGTTCTGTCAAGATCAAGGAGCAAGCTGGATTGAGCAGCACAAAAGGCAAAATTAAAGGATCTCCTTCTCTGTTACAGATAATTCTACATATACGTATGTATATGCTGTATGTTTGTGCACATGCATGTGTAGGTTTATACACATTCTATATAAAACAGTAGTGCTATCACCTTCTATTGAAAATGTTCAGAAAAGTGTGCTTTTCGAAATGTGAATATCAAAAAGAATTCTTTCCTCCATTGTGGTGTTCCCAGAATAAAACAACACTAGGGAGAATTTGACCCAACCACTCAAGTTAGTGCCTATTTGAACATGCAGCCTTTAATCTCCACTAAATGTACCAATTTATGATTATGATCCTATTTCTCAAATAGGTGATGGAGGAACATGTGAGGGAAGTGTGTGTGTGTGTGTGTCTTATGGAGGGGCAGGAAAGTATCTCTCACACACACACCAACCAAGAAATTCAGTGTGTTATCACTAAGGTGCGCTTGGAAACAGCTCCTGGAACTAATGGTCAGGGACACTAAATAATAAGTACTTGGTCTGAGGGCATTTGATTTCATATTGTTCAGTTGTAACTACACAGTCTTTAATCTTCATTCCAAGACCTAGCAAAGCAAGAATTTGGCATGAGACAAGGCAGTAGTTTCTAGTTAGCACACAGGCTTGGTCTTCGACATTAGCAAAGTCAAAGAAAAGGACAGGATAAAGGGTCCTGCTTTGGAGACATGATGGGTAGGATAATGGAGCAAGAGAGGCAAGAGGTTAATGGAGTATATGTAAGTTTGGGTATGTAGCATTAAGGAGCTTGGAGTTGTGTTGTAACAAGGCAGTCAAGGAACATAATAGATCCTCAAGGTATGAAGCTGCTAAATTCACTTTCTTTAAGAGCAATTTATGGCTTCACCTCTTTACTCACTAGGAACCTAGGATTGCCTGCAAGAATGGTTTTGTCATTTCTTTATCTCTGTTTTCAAGAAACTTAATTCCTCTGTGCTCTGTTTCTTTATCTATACTTGGGAAGATGCATTCATTGAGTAAATTCGGGTCCTGCTATTAGTTATGCTGTCAAGTTAGTGAATGAGCTCCAGTGCAGTGTCCTGGATATTTCGATTTGCTGTGTAAAGTGTACTAAGCACTAATTGAATAGATTTATAAAAATGCAATGTTCTGGTTTTCTTCCAAACTACTCCTACACCCCCTTGTCCAGTGTAGTTCCTTCATAGGCTTGCTTTAGTGTCAAAACAGACTTAAATTCATGTCCTGGCATTGCTGCATGCTGCCCTCTTACACGTTTATGCATCTCTGTGTGAGCATTCTCTAAGCTGGATTGGGCAACTCTCCTCAGTTAAAGAACAAAACCAAGTGTCCCTCCTCCATTTCAACCCAGCTACTTTAAGTCAGAACTTTCCAGTGAACTATTTTACTGAGCAGTTGTAAAGGTACCACTGATAAGGTGAGAGCTGGTAACTGAGGGTGAGGGAGGAGGGGTTTAAGCGTATGTTTTCTTCTGTTTTTTTCTCAGCTCTGAAACAAATGTGATACAGAACTATTTACTTAGTGCCACGTAGGCAGTATGATCTCCATATAGAATGTATTTTAGTACCAGACTAGCTCCAGATGCTTTTGTTAATGAGAGTGGTGCTTAAAAGCAGGAAGACTGCTTTCTGTGTCTTAGATGTTTTCACATGGACCACAAAGTGGTTGCACACTAGTGTCGTTCTCGTCCAAGCTAAAAAAAAAGAGTTGGTTTCCCATTAAGTGTCACAGAGTGTCATGTCCCTAAAATTTTCATTAAGATTAGAAAGGTAGCAACAAACCTGATTGTAAAATGAGGAAAATATTTGTGATGAGCAGACCAATACTTCACCTTATATTGTTCAGTTTACATTGTTTGCCTTAGGATATGTTGTATAGTACCTGTTTCATTTTCTTACTTTCTAGGCTATTTGTTGTTACTCAGTGCAATAATGCATAGCCATTTGTTCATATTCAGAATTCAGTAGTTTCAGCGTAAATCAAGATGGAACATCTCTTTCACTAGGCCAAGATGAATTTTCACACAGGAGAACAGAATTCTCACTAACTTTCTGCTGGTGATCATGAATGTTTAACAGGTTGTGTAGAACAATGAGCTTCTCAGAACTGTCACTTGCATTATAACTTTTGGTTGAGAAACCCGTGCTTGAAAACAATAAAGAGATGAGAGCAGAACGGAGGAGTTTGTCTTGCCGCTGTCCATATGCTATACATTCTGTGGTTTAAACAGGATTTCAAGCTACTGTACATTTTTGAAATATTAATTACTACAAATAAACATATTTATATACAAGTATGTTAATATATTTCTAAAAAAAATCACTAAACAGTAGCATCTTTGTTACAGAAACAGTGAAACCATGATCAATTGGCTAAACTCTGAACTAATAAAAATGTAATGGGAAATAAGAGCTTTTAAAGAATATCCTGAGTGAAAAGTGGACAATGCTGTGATTCAGACAACTGATTTAGAGTCATCTACTTTCTTTTGCAGTAGCAGTGAATCAGAAGTATGCAATGGTCCATTTATACAGTTCATCTAGTAATTGGGAATTTGTTAATCTGTTTTAGTTGTAGTGTTCAGTCATTTATCTATCCATACTCTAATTTGGTGCTTTGTTGGGCACTCATTCTTTCCATCATAGTCAGCTTCAACTCTGTGAGGTGAGGATCATGGAGCAGATGCTCCTGGAATCTCTGCTAAGGCCCATGGAAAATAAGGACGTGATTGATGACAGCCAGCACGGTTTCACTAAAGGCAAGTTGTGCCTGACAAATTTGGTGGCCTTTTACAAAATTGTCGCAGAATTGGTAGGTAAGGGGAAAGCAACAGACATCATCTAGCTGGACTTACACAAAGCATTTGATACTGTTCTTCATGACATCCTGGTCTCTAAATTGGAAAGGCATGGATTTGATGAATGGACCACTCAGTGGGTAAGGATCTGGCTGGATGGCCATACTCAACATGTTGCAGTCAATGGCTCAGTGTCCAGGTGGAAACCAGTGACGAGTGATGTCGGTCATGGGACCAGTGCTGTTTAACACCTCTGTTGGAGACATGGACACACGGTTTGTGGAATTGAGTGCACGCACAACTAGTTTGCCAATGGCACCAAGCTATGTGCTGCGGTCGCCATGCTGGAGGGATGGGATAACATCCAGAGGGACCTGGACAGGCTTGAGAGGTGGGCCTGTGAGAACCTCATGAAGTTCAACCAGGACAAATGCAACGTCCTGCACCTATGTCATGGCAATCCCAGGCACAAATACAGGTTGGGCAGAGAGTGGATTGAGGGTAGCCCTGAGGAGAAGGACTTGGGGATGCTGGTGGATGAGAAGATCAACATGAGTGGGCAATATGTGCTTGCAGCCCGGAAAGTCAACCACATCCTGGGATGTATCAGAAGAAGTATAGCCAGCATGTCAAGGGAAGTGATTCTGCCCCTTTACCTTGCTCTGGTGAGACCCCACCTGGAGTACTGCATCCAGTTCTGGAGTCCCCAACACAGGAAGGACATGGACCTGTTGGAACAGCTCCAGAGGAGGGCCATGAAATGATTAGAGGACTGAAACACCTCTCCTGTGAAGACAGACTGAGAGAGTTGGGGTTGTTCGGCCTGGAGAAGAGAAGGCTCCAGGGAGACCTTACAGCAGCCTTCCAGTACCTAAAAGGGGCCTACAGGAGAGATGGGGAGGGACTCTTTATCAGGAGGTGTAGCAATAGGATGAGGAGTAATGGTTTTAAACAGAGAGAGGGGAGATTTACATCAGATATTTGGAATAAATTTTTTAGTGTGACGATGGTGAGGCACTGGAATAGGTTGCCTAGAGAAGCTGTGAATGTCCCATCCTTGGAGATGTTCAAGATCAGTCTGGGTGGGGCTTTGAGCAACACAGTCTAGTGGGAGGTGTTCCTATACATGGCGGGGCATTGGAACTTGATTTTTAAGGTCCCTTCCAAATTTAACAATTTTATGATTCTATGAATAATCACTCCCTACAAAGCATTGCTCAGTTAAGAAACATTTTAAGAAAGGATTTTCTAGGCTTCATTTTAGGTAGTTGCACTGTGAGGTAAGGACCAGCATGGGATATTCCAGTAGAGAAGAACTGGCTGGCAGCATAGTATAGTAACAGCACAATTCAGAGGATTACTACAGTTAAAGTGTGAAAATGTAACTAACCCACCAAGGGTCATGCAGAACTGAAGTGAACAGTTGCACTGCCAATAGAGACTAATGATCATAAATTGTCTAGCAGCCTAAGTATTGACAAAGCTGAGTATCTGAAAAACATCCCAAGCGCATGTGGGAGTCTTCATTTTCCCTTTCTGATCTCCTGTCACCTTCTCCATTATTGGCTGCTGAAGAACTAGAATTCTTCCTCTGGGTTTGTTGTGACAACATCTCAAAGAGTTTACAAAATTATTTTTGGTGTGAATCTTATCACCTTGCTTGACAATTTTTTTGCCTCTTTATAATGTTCCATGGGGCAATGTAAACTATATTTGAGTGGTTCTCACTTTGGAGAACATGTGCCTCAAGGGGTATGTAAAGCCAGGAGATGAAAAAAAAATAAATTTAAATGAAAGGCACAACAGCCTGACCAGGAGTGGTAGGTGGGAGGGTGGAGGCTGCATTACTTTCTTAATCTGTCTTTGGATATAAGTGTGGCCTGAGAGTTGTTGAACTCATAATGATGTTGAACTCATCATTAATGGCAGCATATGATAGAAAAGTAATTTTTTCTGCAAAACGATTTCTTGTTATCATTCTGTCTAATTTTTACTACACTACATTGGCTGAAGGATGCAATGGAAGGGAATTGCAAGACAAGGCAAAGGTAAGCTTTCTCAGTTATCATAGCACTTATAGGAAATGGTGGCAGTGCCATGTATTTGAGTTTGTGTTTAAACCTATAGCTTCACTCTCCCTTAGCAACAGTTCTACTTCATTGAGGGAATTTTTCAGTGATTTCTTTTATGCCAGAGCCATCAACATTGTTTGATGCTGCTCTACTGTGGAGGTAAACAACACAGGAGAAGGAAGGCGAATACCGAAGCTCACATTCTGTTTCCACGCTGTTCTAGGTGCAAATTACTTTGGGGTTTTTCCTCCATAACAGTATGTGGATCTGATGATGAATTTGCATCTCCTTATTTCAGTCAAGAGAGTTGAGGAAGGTATTTGAGCACTGGAAGTTTTAGGAAGGAGTTACTTTGTGAAGGGGCACTGATGGTTCTGCCAGAAGGATCCAATAATGCAGATTATAAATCTCTGAGTAAAAGGGACTTATGAACATAGTGTAAGTAGACAATTAAAGAAAAAAACAAAACAGTTCTGCATTGTGGGTTATGTTTTTGCAGGAAGTTGGTTAACAAAATTTGAAAATCTCATCTGTTACAATGGCTAAAAAAATTATGAAAATCTAAATCCTGAAACTCTCTAGCATAGAATATCTATTTATTTTCTATCTAGCATGAGAGAGGGTTGACTTGTACAGTAATATGGAACTCAATATGAATAAAAGAGCTATTTGGTGAAAAGAGCCCCTTGAACAAAATGAGACTTCATAGCCATAAAATTAAATGGTGATATTTTCATCTCTTCACTATGAAATGTATCTAAAATCCACACCTGCCTCTGCAGTTCTATTTACTAGCATATCTTTGAAGAAATTTAAACAAATACCTAAAAGTTTATTAGTTTTGAACTGAAGAATGCTGTGTTCGGCTACACCCACAACTGCAGTCGGGGCTGTAGCCAGCCTTTTGCCTACAGCCCAGTAAACAATGGCTATCTTTATTCTAATTGATGTAAGTTCCAGACTAGTTCCCAAAGGTTGCAACTCTGAATATCCTTCTTATGTATTTACAAACAAAATAGATGTGAGTTAATTAAATTATTAGTAATACTTCTGCACTTCTCCCACTTTCTTGTTTACATCTAGCATATTAAAAAGGTGGTCTCTGCCATTGTTTTATGTCTATTTGAGTATTTTACTTTCTTGTTCATTTGATTTACTTCAGTCTATCTAAAGGCTATCTAAAGCCAGGATCTTCATAGCACTCAGCACAATAGTCTGGGAACACACATGAAATAGAAAGGATTTGTTAGTACCTGTGGGTGGAGTAACTGTATGGATGATAAGATGCACATCTTGGAGCAGAAGAATTTTTTACCTACAACATTTTTTTCATCCTGATTCATTTTCTCTCCAATGTAAGTACAGTTTGAATTCCCTTAATTAAGACCTCAATAAATGAGCCATTGCTAAGACAAGACCTATACTAGTTGTATAACTAGCTTCAGTGTAGTTCAAGCCTCGTATCCATTAAGAGGAGGAGAGGGACAAATGAACATCCCTGGAGGAACACAATGCATTCTGAGCTCTGGCATTGTCTATGAAAAATCCCAGCAAAACTCAATTTTGGTGAAGCTGGCAAGTAGTTCAGTAGTGCTCTTTTTGTGCTTCAAGTTCATTGATTCTATTGTGCTAGATTTGTAATTTTCTAGTGGAAGAGAGAGATACCAAAATGGAGAGTAGGCAAATGAATAAAATGTGGTAGTGTACTCCTCCACATCAGAGGAAATTTCCTTGCAGTAGATCATACCATCCAAAAATCTCACTGCAAAACAGTGTTTCCACCTTGCCTACATACATGAATTTCTTGGAAGATATTTACAGCAGTGTAGAGACACTAATTCTGTGTTGCTGGCCTACTTTCTCTACTTTTTCTCTCATAATGTCATGGAATTTCTTGGTGGATCTCGGGATACACATTAAGCTTTTAAATACCGAGAGTCACCTTAAATATCAGAGTTGGATATAGGGTTGTTCTAAAAGGACAGGAGGATAAAAATTGTAATTTTTCCCATGCATGGAAATACGTGGGAGCGCTCATCTGTTTGTATTTTTTTTCAGAAGAGAACATATTTCTCAATACCCTTCTTTTTTGCTTTTAAACAGCTGCTTTCACGATCAAGGGTACAGACTTAGCTATCTTATCTTGCAGATAGGCAAATACACTGCTTTTGTTGCTACTAAGGAAAAGAGAGCCAAAGATACTCAAGTTAACTGGGTAAAAATTAAATAACTCCTGGGAAAGAAAATGCATAGCTAAAAATAAATTCATTGTGAAAAGTTCTCCAAAAGAATCTTTTCAAGTTTATGGCAGAGAATTAATCTGTATCCTAAAAAAGAATAAAGTCAGCAATTGTATGCACTTTTCATGACTCTCATGTAAAACCTGGCAAACAGATTATTTGTTGGCTTAGTAGATTAGACATGAGGGCTTCTGTAAATTAAAAACAAAAGCAGCTTTGGAATGTATTTCACTGTCTCAGTTGGAAAACAAAGATCTCTTTCCCTCCACCCCTTCTTTTCCTTAGGATAATTAAAAATAAAAAGTGTGCAGAGCCATATAAATAAAACAAGGGCTGGGAGGGAAAAAAAAAAAAGAAAATCTTCCTTCAAAGAGATGTCAGCAATCACAGTTTTCATTTGTCTGTGCCAAGAAATGTGCTTATATGTAGGTCTGAATGTAGTTTATTCTTGACTATTTATGGAAGTTATGCTCTTAGAGACCTTAATATGTAATAAAAAAAAAGGAAAATCCTTAATTACAATCTGTTTTAAATGATGCTTAACTTAAAAGCTTTCAAATATCCCTCTAAGCATCACACAATGTTCCTCTGTCTTCCTTTTCTAGCATTCCTTACCGGTATAAATACATTAAAGTTTATGCTCTAATTATATAGGATTTGGGGGTAATTTACTTCAAGAAAGTGAGAATACATTCTTCATGGACAAAATATATTACTCTGAATTTCTGAAAAACCCTTTTGGCTATACCACTTCTTCTCAAGTTTGAGACCTAAAAGAGAGCACAGTTTGTAGTAAAGACCATAAAATACATTTAAAATACAGCTTACTGTTAAAAATCATTCAAGAAAAGGGAAAAACACACAGTCCAGGAGTGTTAGTGCCTGAGGAGAGTCCAGAATTATGCCTTGGCATGCTATACAATTATTTACTTTTTTATTAAGTGAAAATTTTAGAAATTGCCATAACTGACAAAATATGTATTCTGTCCAGGAGCTACAGAATAATTCCTTAAACAATATTTGCCTAACACACAAGTTACTGACTGTACAGAATGTTTTTCTCAATGTTTATTCTTCCTCTCTTATTTTGTGGTAACTTCTTTCTGTATTTCAACATCTTTTAATTTCCCTTCTGATATTTAATTTTGTGCTGAGTCTTGTCAGACTTGGGTGGTGGAAGGATGACAAGTCAACAGAAATGCAAGGTTTCCAGGGACCAGTCTTTGCTCAGTCATGGAAGCAGCTCAAAATTACGTTCCTTTTCCATAAATTATGGAATTTCCTCTGGTGCTTCATTCTGCTAGGCTACACTCAGCTTCAGAATAGTATGTAGAGGAAATAAAAATAACTGAAGAGTGATACTGTCCCCTATGAGCCATCATCTGTGGTATAGCCACACCCTAGTCTGTGTTTCCATCTTGTAAGCAGTGACGACTGAACATGTGTTTCCTTGATAGTCTTTGAAAGGATGATTCTGCAGGACATCAGACGCAGTGTATTGCTACACTGCTTTTGTTACCTGGTGATTTGCAGAGCTTAGTTGTACATCTCAAGATAATTCAAATGAATTTGAAACT
>VZTM01006598.1:17775-39162 GCA_013400555.1 Jacana jacana | reverse complement strand
TCAGGATATATTGCATTTCCTATGTTTTCATAAAGTCAAGTTACAATGGGGAGTTATATTTTAAAAACTTGTGAGAGACAACTAGACGTGGCCAAAGAATAGGTTTCTGTTCCCTAGAAAAATGTTAGGATGTCAGAATACCTGCAGCTGATATTAGAGTAAAATTTCCTATATAGCTTTGTTGGAATGGTTTAATAATTTCATTTAGATATTTTATCATTTAAGTATTTCTTCATTTGTTATGTAATAATCATTTGGAAACAAAAATGTTTCAAAATTATGAAAGTTTTTGTTCCAAGAAATCAAAAATTGATGTTATAACATTTTCAAAGTGTTTTACTTTCTGCACAATACCACACAATGCGATTTTTTCCAAGATACCATTTCACATAAAAAAATTCTGAACCAGTTTTCTGTGAATAGCGCTCAATGAGAGAAAACTACTTGCATGGAATTTTTCCAGCCAGCTCTTTTATTAACATCCTCAATTTCCTGTGCTAGAGTTATAACTTTAATTAATTTTATAAATGGAACTTTAATACAAAAATTCAAGCCATGCTGTGAGTATGGCAGAAGGGGGTCTGGTCACTTTGGCATCTTGTGAGCCAGAACATGCTGTAGGGAGTGGCACTGATGTAGATGTTATGGCCCCAATTGTTCCTTGAGCAACTACCTGGCCAAGGACAGCAATTTGATGCATGAAAATAATTTCAGAGAGCACAGAGCTGGGAAAAAGGATATGAACTCATAAATGGAGGAGAACCGCAAGGAAACAGCGTGTGATCCATCAGCTTTACCTCTGCACTTGAAGGACAAAAGCCCAAATTGCTCTTTTATCTGAAGGTATGCTTCACTTGTATGTGCTCCATTTCTATGGGCAAGAGATGTCTTATTCTCACATGCCCATCCCACAAGTGTCAGTTTGGTTTTAGATTGGTAGGTGGAAAAAAATCTTTCTTCTGCAGGAAAAGGCAACCCAAATATATAGTGATTTTCTTTGATGCTGCCCCTTTTACTTTCGGTCAGAGGAAGTGAAGAATATTGGCACATTCTTGCAGAGTTTCACTGGGAAGGGAAAAATCAGAGAGAGAAAGACAAGTTCCCTGTAATATGGATACCTAAACCAATGCCATAATCCATTTCTCTGTGATTCTCAGGTGATGTAAATCAGGAAAATTAGCTTCACTTGCAGTATTTAGCATTTTTCTTCCTATGAAAACTTAACTTCAATGAAAATCTGATGATTTATGAGAATTTCAGTTTTCAATGCCTGATTTTTGTAAAGGACACTGATCTTTTTGCAGTGTAGTCTTTTCTGCCACTTCCTATTAATGCAACGTAGAAGACATTCTGCCATTGAGACTTTTTGTTCCATTTTGTTTTCCCCCTTAGCTGAGCCTCAGCTACATAGAATCATAGAATCAGATAGGTTGCAAGAGACCCTTGGGATCATCAAGTACAACTATCGGCCCTACTCTACAAGTTCTCCCCTACACCATATCCCTCAGCACCACATCTAATCTACTCTTAAACACAGTCAGGGATGGTGACTCCACCACCTCCCTGGGCAACCCATTTCACTGACTGACCACTCTTTCTGTGAAAAACTTTTTCCTAATATCCAGCCTAAACCTACCCTGCTGCAGAGCACAATCCTGCTTTACCAAATTAAGAATGTAACTCTTCATAAATCATTCTTATTTCAAATGCAGAAAACACTTCCATGACAGAGAACATATGAGATATTGAATGATACAGCTTTATTCTCTCCAACAGTTTTATTCTATCATTCACCTCCTATAGTTACATGTTGTTTCTGTAAAGCTTTCCATGGCTCTGTGTACAGTAATCATATAGTTTAAAAAAAAAAAAAAAGACATATCCATCCATGGGTTGAATTTGAATGACAGCTGATCTTGACTGAGACCAGAGTCATTAAATATGAAGGTATTTCAGGTAGAAAAGTTTGATTAATATCAAAGCTGATTTAATGCTACACGCTTTCTAGAATGGATTAGCACATTTAATAATTATATGAAATGGCTTTAATTTCCAACACTTATTCCACACCTTTTCATATCTATAAGATTGAAAGGGTAAGAATACTTAATGCCCAAACATGAAATTATAATAATTATAACCATAGAACTTTTAGTATTTTCTCAGTGTAACTCCATGATTGAAACAAAAATTGTTTCAATTTTCTCTGTTATGTTCCTTTCAGTATGGAAAAGAACAACACCACCAAAAAAAATCATTCTTTAAAACTGTAGCTTTACTAGTCTGACAACAGAATTATTAATCAAAAAATATACCCAAAAAGATGTACTGAAGATGTAAAATCCCATCTAGACAGAACTATTTTAAGAAAAAATTGGTTTGTATATTTCTTTTATTCATATTTATTCAACTACCTTTTGCAGTGATGAATAACATATGTATATGCATAACAAATCTCCATGTGTCAAATAGATGTCAACATACAAAACAAAAAATATTATTTCATGCTGTATTATAAATGGGTGTCTGAAACTGAAGCTGTTATTTAGTTTTCCTGTTATTTAGCATTCCAAACTGTAGACAACATCCCTTGAATTGTCTGAGATGGCCCAAACATACTGCCTTGTAAAACAAGAAACGCATGCATTTTGGTGATCACTCTTCCCAAGGTATGCTATGATGTTTCTTCTTTAATCTTTGCTGCTTGTCACATTACCCTAAAAATCACTTAGGAATGCTATGGACTGTCCATACCTTTGGCATGGAATTGAGCATCACAAAGCGACAGGACAAGAGGGAATGGCTGCAAGCTGCAGCAGGGTAGGGTTAGGCTAGACATTAGGAAAAAATTTTTCACGGAGAGAGTGGTCAGCCAGTGGAATCAGCTGCCCAGGGAGGTGGTGGAGTCACCCTCCCTGACTGTGTTTAAGAGCAGATTAGATGTGGTGTTGAGAGATCTAGTGTAGGGGAGAACTTGTAGAGTAGGGCTGATGGTTGGACTTGATGATCCCAGGGGTCTCTTCCAACCTAAATGATTCTATGATTCTATGATTCTATGAAAGCCAGATGGCCTGAAGGATGGACGCGGGACTGCTCCTGGACTTTCGTTTCCTGTACGTACCCCTGAGAAAATAAAGAATTCTCTCTTCCTTCTTGGTGATCCCCTTACCTGCTTAGAGTCCTTTCAAATTTATTGGAGAGGGAGGGCAGGATAATAAAACAGAATAAAAAGGAATGGGACAGAATAAGTTAAAGGAGTAAGGTAACCTCTCTTTCCCTAGCTCAGATTATCTCAGGACATTCCCCAGAAAAGTGTTCTATGTACTGAGCTAAAGTCTATGCTGACAAAGATGACAAAGTATTGTCTTTGGGGCAACTTCCAGTACTCTCCCTGAACTCTCATCAGCTCCTATGTTCATTCATTCTTGCAATATGGACAAGAACTCACTTCTAATTCCCCTTTCCAAAGACTTTTTCTGTTCTCAGGGGGATAAATATGGCTGACATTCTTACCAGGAAGAATGAAAAAACTGAATTGGATTAAACTCAGCATCTGTAATATAAATAGATCTCTGGATTTCCAGAATTATTTCCTAATATTAATCCTTTTCAAAAATTGTCTGCTTCCTATCTGTCTGACATAAGCGATGTGCCCAGGTGGCCAAGAAGGCCAATGGCATCCTGGCTTGCATAAAGAATAGTGTGACCAGCAGAAATAGGGAGGTGATTGTCCTCCTGTACTCAGCACTGGTGAGGCTGCACCTTGAGGATTGTGTCCAGTTCTGGGCACCTCAACACAAGAGAGACCTGGAGGTGCTGGAGCGAGTGCATGGGAGGGCTACGAAACTGGTGAAATGCCTCGAGAATAAGTCTTACGAGGATCGATTNATGATTCTATGATTCTATGTATTGTGTGAAGTATTCTTAACTTATAGTAGTGCAGAATACATACTCAGTAGTTAATAATATTATAATCAATAGGAATAATTATCTTATAAGCATATACATAATTTAGAATAAGTAACACTGCTAAGATCCAGAAAGAGCTTGTTTTCTGCAGTGAATGACCTTACTTTGTTGTCCATTTTCTCCTTCTCAAGATAAATATGAGATATACCTACTGAAGACCTGCTCTGTTCTGTGATTTGGTGACACTGTTCTTCACACACTGAGTTAGATGATATGGCGGTTGTATAAAAAGTGCTAGATGTCACAGAGCATGAAAAAATAATTTTCCTTTCATTGCACATGAGCATGTAGAATAAGACTCTGGAAACAATACAAATGTTGCTCCTACTTGATGAACAAAGAGCACTGATGATCAGACATATTATCTCTCCAAACGCCCATGAGGTTTTAATTTGAGAGTTCAGGAAGAATAGAAAAGGAGAAAGAATCCCAAATTTTATTTTTAATCCATCCCTTTATGACCATAAAATACTTTGTTAAGCAATACAACATTTAAGAAATTACTAGTTATGGAATAAGTCCTTATCATTATTTTGATTGTTTTGTGATTGCTGAACAACGAAAACCAGAATTAGAAATAGAAACCAGTACTTACAGGTATCCCAAGCCTAACCCTCAGGTTTATTCACACCACACACCTGAAAAAATGCTGATCAGTAATTTATTGAAATCCCTTTGGTTTGAAAATCCAAAGAATGAAAATTCTTTTGTTCATTAAGTACTAGAAGCAAATAAATGAGATTAAAAGAGGATTTTTTCTTACGCTTTTAATGTTTCCCACTTGTTCTTATCTGATGTTTCTCATCAGCTGATTTTATACAATAGGTCAATGCATGTCCTCTATCAGTTTGATTTTCAGTGTAGAAGCCCCTGAAATGTTTACGTGCTTTAAAAATAGTTCCAAAAACTGAGAACTTAACTTTATTTTAGTTTTTCCATTCTTCTAGTCTTCGAAAGCACCTTTAAATGTAAACATTTTAAAAAGATCTTTTCTGTTATCAGTTTCATTTTCCGTTTTGAAGATACACATTTTTGTGTTTTGTTTGATAGCTTTTACACCAAACTAAACAAAACATAACAGCCTATAAAATTTTATTGAAACCTGTTTTGTGTCAGCACATACCCAGAAAATTGTTTTTAGTTTCAGGTTTTGTTTGTTTTTTCCACCTTTGCTGTTCCAAAAATGACGTGTACATTTCTAAAACTTTAAAATTCAGTATTTATTGTATCATATATACTGGTCTGGGACATGCAGTTGTGATTAAAATTGGTCCTTTCTGCATTGTTAAAAATGTTGCCATCTTCCAACATAAAGTGAGAGTTGTATTAAGTATCTCATTTCTGTCACATGTGCAAAGGGAAATGTGAGCTGCAAAGGTTAGTGAATTGGTCCTCTTGGGTCCATATCCTGCCAAATAAAATCTGAATTCTGTTATGTGAGGTTTTTCACACACTTGGAAAAAATGCTGAGCTTGCTTTCTCTTTCGTGAACAAACTTCATTGAACTGTACTAATCCATTAAACACACAGAAATGTCTTTGGAAGTAACCCTGGAGTCACGGGGAATGGACTAGGTGACTTAAATCATCTCCCATTCATCATCTTTGAGATTTGGTAAACAGCCTTGCAGAATTGGCTTCACCTAGCAGGTTATATGCCAATTGATCCACACGAACAAGACCATTAAAATAAAAGACAGAGGGAAAATCAAACAAGGAAAGCCACCTTCTTATTTATTCTCTCCTAGCCATCCCACTGATTCAAGTATATGTGCTTCTACTTTCTGAAAGCATGAGGAATAATCTAGTTATTCAAAATTGCACAGGCTTTTATGTCCCTGTCATCTCCATAGCATGTGTCTAGATTTCTTCAGTGATACTCTTCTGCATCTGAACAGCCCACTTCTGGCTTCACAAGTCTTTCTAGCACTGGAAACAGCCAGTGGGTGAGTAATCAAAATGAGACTCATCTCCTGATTGAAGGTGAAGGTGACCTCAAATAAATTGCTAACTGCAGGCCTAGTCTAGGTTGATGGTATCATTTCCATATAACTGGAAATGTTACATGGAAAGTAACTTCTTTCCATCACATTCTCTCTTCCCTTGTACTTTTCTTTCAAATGGGCAAATTTCCCCCTTCTGTTGCCCATTTCTTTCAGGGAAATAGGTGTGTGTGTGGTGGGGGCAGAGGGAGGGAAGGGCAGGGGGAGAGCACCTGTGTAAACCTGCCTTCCTTCCATAGTTATGAAGTTTCTGATCTTTTTCAGGATTTTTCATGACTGTACAAATCCGTGAGTTACATGGGAAAAACAAGGTGACAAATGTAACAGTTCTTTCTAGTCTATAGAATCATAGAATGTTCCAGGCCGGAAGGGACTTCTAGGGTCATCTAGTCCAACCTCCCCACAGTCAGCAGGGATACCCCCCACTAGACCAGGCCAACTATGGCCCCCTCAAGCCTCACCTTGAATATCTCCAAGGAAGGGGCCTCAACCACCTCCCTGGGCAACCTTTTCCAGAGATCCACCACCCTCATGGTAAAGAACTTTACCCTGGTGTTCCTTTCTTGTGGAACACCCTGGAACTGCAGTTAAGAAGCCTATATATAAGACTTTTTCACAGGCCCTGATGGGCAGCTCCAGGACAAAGTCAGCCTGTGGTATGACACGGGAATAAATTCTCAAGTCAGCCCTGAAGTTAGTTGTAAAAACATCTTAGTAATCATGTGGGAAGATGATCCATGAACAACTTCCTTGAAAGGACTCAACCGGTAACTGCTAAAGCAGAACCCATTTAGTAAAAAATAAGTCTATATTACTATATGAACTTAAACAACAAGAAATTTTTGTTCAGTAATGGAAGAAACAAATAAACGTGTTTTCTTATATATATATATACTGCACATAAAGGTCTCCATACATTTGTTCTAACTCTAAAACTCAAACAAGCCATAAAAATTCATCTTCCAAACCAATATGGCAAACAATAGCCCTGTGTTTGTAGTTTACAAGTATTTTGAATCTTTGGCATTATTTTTATATCTTCATATTAACTTCTTTATTTTTAATTATGTTTGTAATTCTTCTAAAACAGTTCTAGCAAGAGAAACTGGAATGAGTAAAGTCTAAAAGAAAAACAAAAATATAAAAATACTGTTTCATTCTGCTTTTCCTTTCTCTGTCCCATATTACCTTGTAGGATCCACAAGTATTTTTGTCAGTGCAACAGAGGAGGGTAGTAAACACTGGCTGAGGGCAGAGATCTATTACCACAGACAAAGCAGGCAGAGAAATTCTTAAACTTGCATTCTTATTAAAAAAAAACCCAAACAAACAAACAAAAAACCCAAACAAACAAACAAAAAACCCAAACTTGTGAACTACTTACAGAGCATGAAATACTCTCAAAAAGTGTACATACTGGTTTGCCAACTTGCTACACTCTTACCACTACTTATCAAGAATTATGTACATCTTTCTCATCATACATACATACATCTAAATACATACATATACTCCATGTGAAAGTTATGGAAGGAGGGAAAGAGTTCTCATTTACGTCAGTTAGAGCAGAAGTACAAAATAGAAATTATTTCACTTCTGTGACGTGACATCAATAATCCTATTAGTTGTTAATGCATTTATATTCCCAAGGCAATTGCACAGATAATATTACACCTGCACACTCGCCTCACTGGGCTAGTGTTGCTTGCTAACTATCTTGAGTCTCCATTGCAGTGGTGACTTCCCTGTGGAATAGCATTTTTGTATAATATCAAGAGGAGATAAAGCTCCATCCTATTTGGTTGCATCCAAATGGTTGCATTGCTCTTGTGCCAGGTATGGAGGTACCTACTCTCAGTCTTCTGTCCATACAGCCACTACTGTATACAAATAGGAAGCATGTCTTATTTATGGTGAGAGTGCTGGCTCCTGCAAAACTCAGTGTCCAGCGACTATGCTTGAGTCATTTTCAGCAGAACTCCTGTTGAGCCTGGTGGTTACCAGCTGTACAGAAAAAAGGCTTTATTCTGCTCATGTGCAGGACTTAGCTCTTTTCTTTGGCAAACTCCATGAAGTTTCTGCTCACTCAACCATACAGTTCATCAAAGTCCCTCTAGAATGAGGCTTTTTTATTTGTTTTGTCAGTCACTCAATAGAGTTGCATTGACTGCTCGTTTATTATCTAATTTGTCTTGTCTAATTTGTCTGCCTAATTTCTCTAATCCTTTTTCAACCTCCCAATACTCTGTGCCTCCACAATCTTCTCTGGCAACAAACTCCAGCATGTTATTGCTTCCCTTATATGTGTTTCTACCCTCAACAAAATGCAGGAATTTTAATATTCATAGAAAAGTCTGTACCCTTCTAAGGATTATGATCATTTGCAAAGTTATATATTACATATACATAATATACATATATTGCAGTTTCCTCAAAATCTGCTTATCCTATTCTTTTGGGTTTCTATTTTGGGTTTGGTTTTGGTTTTTTCCCTATGATATCTATATATGCCTGTCATTAACATTTGAGGTCCACTGGGACATGGCTCTCCAAACATGAGCCGTTCAGCTCTACTGCTTGTCTTTCGTAATTAAGACCCTAATTCAACATAACACCTAAGCACATCCATCAGCACGTTCTTTGCATGTTTTCTTGAATAATGATGATGTATGCATTTTAGCGCACTGCTGAATTAGGTTCTAAATGGAGAAACCGCTCATTTACTTTCTATTTATTTATTTATTTGAAGCTCCTCAGTGTGCATATTGAAACAAATTTACAACAGGTACACAGCTTCTGTTGCATTATGGTCCGATACCACAACTACAGAAACGCCCATCTGTTAAGTGAATCTTTTTGGAAAACTGAGGAAAGAGTAGGGTGTTAGTGCAGCCAAATACATCCATTCCTTCTGTGCTATGGAGAGAGACGAAAAATCATGAAGCTTTTTTAGAAGAGAAAACAAAGAGAAAAACAAAGAGAAAAACTTTACTTTTTTCGAAAATTGTTCAAAAGAACCTCTACACCACATGGAAGAGAGAATGCTTTGTGTCACTTACCCAAGTTGTCAGAGATGTTATTTCAACATCAAGTTGTTGTCAGAGAAGGAAAATGTAACAAGTCAGAAATTTTTCCAGAAGGAGTGGAAGTGATATCTGTAACTTTTTATTCTCCAGATTTTATCATGAGTATTTCTGTATGGTAGAAGGATGTTTTCAATAAGTACTCTCTAATCTGATTTTTTGTTTTTTTTTTAAGAGTGCTTAACTTTTTAAGAGTCCTAACTTAGAAAAGGGAAATTCAGCCAAAAAAAAAGGGACAAAACACAGCAAAGAAATAAGGTGAAGGGAAGGAGAAATATGGAAGCCAGTGGACTTTGACTCCACTATCATTTCCCAATGTTGTCCTTCAAAAGAAAACAGAAAGGGCAAATTCTTCCCTTCTTTAAACCATTGACATCCTTGGAGGGTTCTGAGATGTCAGTACAGACAGAAGCACAAACAGAACGGAAATAAAACAAATACATGTTTAATTATTCTTAGCATCTAAACTTGACAGTCCAGGCCTGTTAGTCTGACAGTGACAAACCTCTCATGTAAATAGAGTATCTAAAATAAAATGAGTGTAGATAATTTAAGATCCACTTTAAAAACATTTTCTAATATTCTATCAATTAAAGGGATATGATAGATTACCTCATCCTTGCTGTAATCAATACATGAATTTACTTCAGTTTTGTGAAATTTCTAGCTGCTGTTTAAGGCTGAAACTTTCAAAACCACGGGGGCAGATTGTATGCTACTGAAAGTCAATAGATATGAATTCGCAGACTCTTTGAATAATTCAGGTTACAAGGGACTTTTGAAGGTCATTTAGTCCAACCTTCTGATCAGATCAGGGTAAACTAGATCAGATTGTGAAAGACCTTATTGCCAGAGACTGAGAATCCACATTTCCTTTGGGCACTTTTTCCAGTATTTTTCTACTTTCCCCACGGGAAGATTTTGCCTTATATCTCATCAATTTTTCCCTTGTTGCATCTTCCCCCTTCTGCAAACTTCTGAGAAGGTCCTAGCTACACCTTCTCTAAACCCTCCCATTAGATAGCTGAAGACCATAATAAGATCTCCCTTCACTTTCACATTATAAGGCTGTCCGAAAGCAACTTTTGCAGCCTCTGCTTGTACACCACATGTGCTCCACCTGCACCATCTGCATAGCCCACCACTGGATTTGCTTCTGTATATCAATTGCTGTGCACAACTGAGGACACTATTGCATATGAGCTCAAGGCAATTTCAGTAAATTTCAGGTAGAACATAAAGAATTAAAATCACAACAAAAAACGTGCAGGTTTTGTTTTGTTTTGTTGTTGTTTTGTTTTTGGTTTTTTTTTTTATTGAAAACAGATGTGTGTCATGAAACCCCATTCAAGAAATATGACAGTTTAACTTCATACTTCAATACCTGCTTCAGCTAGTGGTATCCTTAATAGTTTTTTGAATGGAGACCTTGGCTTGGAATATGAACTCTTAGCCACAGAAATAGTCAGAAGTTAAATGACTAGATCTCAGTGTTTATTACATTTAAATGATTGAGTCTTTATTTGTTTTTAACCTAGGGAAACAAAAAGCAGGTAATAAAACCAATGCCACCTGAAATATTGCTGTTTTACATTTTCTTACTCCATTTTCTCCATGCAAAGTCAAAAGTGCATTAAAAAGTAATATTGTGCTGAGCTCACAAATATGCAAACGCCTCTAGATATCTTGTCTCAATAAAGTTTATAGAATGCATTCCCAAAGGTCTGACAACAAAACAGAATAAATCGCAAGGCTCATAAAAAGATAATGCAATGCCATTTTTTTGCTTACATAAACACAAACAAATGCAGTGAGAGGCAGGAGTTACTCTGAGAGGCCTATTCTATTCAAACTAATTTCTCTTATCATCTACATATATTTGTAACGAATTACCACTAACTAAAGAAAAACTAAATAGAAGATTGTGTGAAACACATGGAAATTAAAAATAAAAATAAAAAAAATTAAAAAATCTTGCATTCTTGCATGTTCTGTGGGAAATAGTTTCTTCTGCCTTTTCTCAGTTATTCAGATTAGCTGTTGAGGATCATATCCTGTGGGGACCCCACGCCCCATAGGAAAGAAAAAAAAGCAAGAGAAAAAATGCTGGATGTTACAGTACAACAGAAACCCCCCAGCAAAGTCCATTGTTAATTCATAAAGGAATGATAATACATAGACTAGAATTACGTATTCAGAGCACAAATATCCCAGGGAAACCCTGTTCTACATCATAAACCAGGGAAGTTTCTTTCCTCTTCTGTAAGCTGGAGCTTTACTGAAGCCAAGAAAGAAGTCAGAATTTTCTTTGCATGCATGATCCTGGTCAAAAGTGAATCCAATAAAAACATATAAAGTATCTAACCCTTATTCCCTTAGCCTGACAGGAGCTGCTAGCACATGATTATAGTTTACCTACAATTACCTATATCCTGGTTAAGGAGTTATACTTTCTAATTATAGATATTTTTAAATGAAATTAACACCTAATTAGAGAGTAGAAACACAGATTTATTTACATACAAACATGAACACACACAGAGACACATTTTTTTTATACTTGCAAGCTGAATAGCATCACCTGTGTGTTCCTTTGCCTCTCAGGGTAGCACTTCAAAAATTACAAGTTTTGGGCAGATTCAGACTTTAGTAGATATCGTCCACGGTTGTCTTTAAACTGTTCACAGTGGGTCAAGATCCCTTGTATATATCTGTATCAGTGAAGAACAACATAGACACTAAGAAGAAGGAATTCATTGTACCTACCAGTAGCTGAGAGAAACTAGGCATGTAGTCTGAGTTCACCAGCAAGATTCAGTCAGTTGAATATGAGCCAGGGCAACAAGGCTGGCTGGTGTGGGGTCAGGAGCACAAGTCTTGTGAGGAGCAGCTGAGGGAATTGGGGTTGTTTAGTCTGGAGAAGAGGAGGCTGAAGGGAGACCTCATCACTCTCTACAACTGCCTGAAAACAGGTTGCAGTGAGGTGGGGGTTGGTCTCTTCTCCAAAGTAGCAGGTGATAGAAAAAGAGGAAAGAACTTCAAGTTGCACTAGGGGAGATTTAGGACAGATATTAGGAAAAATATCTTCACCAAAAGGATTATCAAACTTTGGAACAGACTGCCCAAGAGAATGTTTGAGTCACCATCCCTGGAGCTATTTAAAAGGTGTGTAGTTGTGGTGCCACAGGACATAGAATCATAGAATCATAGAATGGTTAGAGTACAAGCCCAGCTCCCTCAGCAAGTCTTTAATAGAGAAGTGCTCCATCCCTCTGATCATATTCGTGGCCCTCTGCTGGACCCATTCCAATAGTTCCATGTCCATTCTATATTGAGGACTGCAGAGCTGGACACAGTTCTTCAGGTGGGGTCTCACGAGCACTGAGTAGAGGGGTAGAATAGCCTCCCACGACCTGCTGGCCACGCTTCTTTTGATGCAGCCTTGGATGTGGGTGGCTTTCTGGGCTGCCAGTGTGCTCTGTGGACTCATTTCAAGCTTCTCATCTACCATCATTCCCAAGTAGTTCACTTATTTCTTGATTAGTAAACCAGAATGTGTAAAAAATATTTTCCCTGTTTGTGGTCTGTTTGTAATGTAATTAAACAGTCTTATATTCAGTGAAAGGAAGGAAGGGGAACAAAATGAGGGAAGAAAGAGCAAAGAGAGAAAGAGAAAACAAAAACATCCCAGTTTATGAATCATTTTGTCCAAGATTAATATAAGCAGTGCTGGCAGAACACTTAGACCTAAATTAGATGTATTTTTTCCCCCATCACTATTTTCCATAGCTTTGCTGCTATTAAGTATGAACCACATCATTAGTATTTTAATATTTACTTTTGTATTTGTAGTTGTAGTCACAAAGTCATGACTAGCTGAGGTGGGTTTTTTTGTTATTTTGTTGTGGGTTTTTTATTTTTTATTTTTCTTTTCACCCTAGAAATATACCTCTGAGAAATATCACTATCTCAAGGATACTTTTCAATATCTTACAATATGGCTGGGGTGTTATGATTCTTTCATTATCACTGTAATACCTGCTGCAAAATCAAGGCAATAACAGCCTATTTTGCAGAGTTCCTGCCTAATAAGAATAAGTACTCATGGACATGCAACTTCCATTATCATCAGTAATGGAACAATTACAGTGTAAATCAATGTGATGTTTCAGGGTACCTATAATTTGCATATTATGCGTGAGTTTAAACTTCCTGAAGGTATTTAAAATTGAATTATAAAAGAAGGAATGAACATTTTGTATGGCAAGTTGAAGTTTTTTCAGCATCTGGATTACAAACAAAGAACCATATCATTCAATTTTTAAGACCTCAAGGTATCATATTATGAGGCATGTCATCCATCTATATAATACGGGTATGACTTGTGAATATATGCAGATGGAAAGAGATGTCTATTTTTTATTTCTTTATAATTCCTATCCAGTTGTTCAACAGTGGCAATGGAGCTCATTGAAATCTTTCAACTCACTTGGGTTTTGTGGTTTCATGTTCAAACATGCCGAAACCTTGAGACTAATATTTTTGGCTTGGTCCTACAGCACCTGAGATTCTCATGTGGTCCCCAGACAGTTATCAGCAAAGTCCAGGAGCCTCTATATTGAATGCATTCAGTATGTAGCAGCTGTGGGCAGAGATATCTATAAATAATAGACTAAAGCTGTCTATGCATCCCGATTGAATTGCTTTAACTACCCTATATAGTTGAAGTGCTTCAGTCACACAAGTGCAGATATACGTACATTGATATAAATGTGCCTGTATGAAAATGGTCCCTTCCCATATAAATGATGTAAGATACACCAATACAAAGTATTCTGTAGCTCCATAATTTGCCTATTGGAGGGGCTGCATCAATCTATTGGTCAAAAATAACACTCATTAATGACAAATGTATACTCAAAGTAACTATGTTTAAGTGAAGGAAGATGAGATCAGATCCCTGGGTGAAAAATGACTAGTTTGTGTTCTGGTTGACCGTTGGGCCATATAAACTATTTATGCAGTCCAAATCCTGATTCTCTGGATCTCCTGAGATTTTGACTCCAAATAACAGACATCCTCCAAAACAAACCCCACACAAATTCCATAGAAATTCATAATTTTATTGAAGTCATAGTACAACTGTCTGCTGACTGTCTCTTCCTCTAAAACACTCATATGTGACGGTGTCTGCGAACTAAATTAGTAGATAAGGCCCACTGAAGGATATTAAAACAGTCTGATAGAAATCCCAATTCTTGCAGCCTGTCCTTCGCCCATCTATGACATGAATACTTCCTTCAATATACCACTCACCACATAATACAAGTATATAATTATGGAGAAAGGAAAGCTTTTGACTCATTTCTTCAATAACATTTTATACAACAACAGTCAAGTGGTACTAGGGTCCTCAAGATACCTTGCCCTTGATTGTTCTCATCTCAGGTTTTATTGCTTCTGTCCCATCCCTGAAGGACACTCAGGCCACAGTTGACAAGAAACATGTGCAGCTGTTGGGGAACGGGAGCAACTGGATTATTTTCCCCGCTCTCTGTTACAATTTCCTTTCACTTTCTTGAGTCATACAAATGTGGGACCATGCCTCCTGTTGACTGATTACTGGCAGGTTTGATTATATAAATAGCACTCTGCAATTCAATGGCATTGCAGGCAACAATGAAGGATTTGCTGGAGATGTATTCTTCCTTTGCGGTCTCATTTATCAATGTACAGTTTCTCACATGCCATTTATCATCTGCTTTTCTGTGCTTCCCTCGACATCTGGAGGATTTGTAGTCTGCTAAGTAGAGCAAGGCCTTGTCTTGAATACCTTACCATCCCTGGCCCAGCAACATACTCCTGATTTTTCCCCAGTTTAACTTTTCTTTAAATAAACTTGACAGGTTCAATATATCCTCACTGCAAAGGATATATTTAGGGGAATCATAAGTAGTAAAGAACAAGCTGAAAAGCTACAGCTGAAAGAGAGTGAGACAGAGAGAAATGCACCTCTAATGCGTGTATGAATTTATAATAACAAGCAGTTGTGATAATTGCATGTCTTTTAACTCAAGAGGGTCATAAAATAGCGT
This sequence comes from Jacana jacana, assembly GCA_013400555.1. Lineage (NCBI taxonomy): Eukaryota > Metazoa > Chordata > Aves > Charadriiformes > Jacanidae > Jacana > Jacana jacana. The sequence continues at coordinate 24,013 of VZTM01006598.1, read as the reverse complement.
GATGGAATATAAGCATGAGTGCCAGGTGGGAAGCAGGTCTTCCGCTTTGCAAGTACTTTCAGGATTTAGAGATGTGGGATGTAAAGAAGCTCCTTGCTCTTATTAGTTACGAAGCAGTTATGCATCTTAGCACATTTTGAAAGTTTATAAGATATCTAAATATATCTCTACCTTATTCCAGTACTGTATATCCGGGATATAAGGAGTAGAGATAAAATAAACAAGAGAAAAAAAACCAACAACAATAAAAAAGAACCCTTCAGAAGAAATCAAGTTAAGAATTCACTTAAAAATTTGAAAGCATTTTGTTTTGATAGTGACCTTTCAAAGTTTCTTTTATTTTCATTTTCAAATGCCGAAACAAGGCATTTTGACAATTGCAAACCATGATATATTTTCTTCAAAACTCAAATGTCGCATTTTTCACAACTGGTCCCCTTTTTGCAAATGGTTTCACTTTTGAAGAAAAATCCTTATTTTCAGGGCTGGGGAAGGCAAGTGAAAGATAAAACATTTCTGGAAGACAATAATATTCTGTACCAGCAAAGCACATGCCTGGTCAAATAGGGGGCTACCTGTCCAGTACCAGAAACCAACAATTCTGGTCCACAGGTGAGTAATAATAATCTTTTGAGCTTTACCTCGTTGCCCAGCCTAATTGCCACTAACACCTTGAGCTAAAAGGGCAAATATGAGTGAGCAAGGAACTAGCCTGCCCTGTGTCCATTACCTGGGCTAGCCAAATCCCTGACCTGGCCACCAGGTGGAGGAATAATACAGAATAATGTGTTTTCCCTTTGTGATAGCTATTGTGTGCATTGACATTCTTCTGAACATATTTTGGTATTCCTGGCTATAGTTAGCATACCAAAAGTTGGCAAAGCTCGAATAGAATATCTTGAAATACATCATCATGGAAAGGATACTGTTGGTTGAAGGGCTGGGATAAGATTTAGGAGATATTAGTATTTTTTGTGGTTGTTACAGACTTGTACGGTCTTTGGAAAACATCTCTGGACAATTTCACAGAGGATCTTGCTGTGTTGCTGATGCTGCATCTGAGCAGAACCCTCAGCTCAGCAGGGCTTCCACAGAGTCAAGTTCAGGTTCCTAGACAACGTTGAGGAATGAGCTAACTCCATTCTAGGCAGTATGGTCTTCTTTTATCATAGGTCCTTCTCTGTTTTGCATCTTCAGCCTTTTTAAGATACTTGTCACAAAGGTTTTCAGACACCCCATCCATCTATTCTTGGAACACATTCGGTACTTCCATGCCCCAAAATATCCCATGTACAATCAACATAGGAGTCAATATCAAGCTCATGAATGGGAGTTAGGTATTGCTGAGTCTTCTTGCAGTTGAGTTTTAACTAAAGTGACTCTCCTGCCTATTAGCTGCTTCCTTCTTCCAATATTCAAAAGTAGGAAATATTTTGAGATCTCTGTTCATCACTCAGTAGTTCTATTTAGGGTTTTGATATGCTGCCTGTCATAGTAGTGTTTGATCTCATTACACACCAAATCAATTAACAAAAGCCAGTGTCCCAATGGACTGTGAGGAAGAACCACATGACAAAGTGGATTCTTAAATTGTGTCACTTATGACAACTCCATCTAAGATGATAGAAACACGAAGATTCTCCCCAGATGATGTATCCAGGATTTCCACCCCCTAGAATAAAATTGCATATCTGTCATCCCACTACCATCTCTGCAGAGAGTTTGTACACCTCCTCTATGTATATATTATGCTAAAAGTTATAAGTATTTATAATATACGTAAATTCTTTTGGAATCTTCTAGAGAGGCAGAATTACTGAATTCAAAAGCAGAAAAATAATCTAATAACAACAAAACCCTAGCAATGGTTAAGGTACAAGAATTTCTTGCCTCCGGAATACCACTTAACACATTTGTCAGTCTCTTCAAAGGAGTTTTAATATGGACAGCGGATTTGTCTCAAATAGACTTGGCAAGGTCATCTTTGAAATATCGCCATTCATGAATTCGGGTAAGAAAATTATCAAAGGGCAAATAAAATAAACAGAGATAGTTTTAGTGGAAAGCTTTCTGTGAGCTGCTTCTGTCTTTCTTAATCAACTAAGAATAGGCTGTGATTACAGTAATCATTATGCAATTAATCACTATAATTACTTTTTATTGGAATAATAGTTTAAAAAGCAACTAACATATTTTCTGTTCTTGCTTGACTGGAAGACATTAAGTGCTTGTCAAGAAGTTACTAAAATTATGTCTTTGTAATTTATTTTTCTTTTTGTCATCTTATCATGTGGGTTTTTTTTAACGTAAAGCTAACAGTGCAAGTTTATGCATGTCGTACACACAGACATTATTCACACAAAGCAGGGGACATGCAGTTTTCCAGTGGTAATAGGATGCTATTTTTGTGTACTTGGGATGCCACATGTTTCTATGTAGCTTGTACTTACATGTAAGCATCTACAGTATCATCATGGTTAGAGATGTGGCTTTACATCAACCCAACAAATTAACAATTAAAACCTACTTCTTATTGTGAAACTGAAGTTTTATCCTTCCTGGATTTTTTTTTGTTATTGTTGCTGTTTTTTTGTTTTTTTTTTACTTCAGGCTCAGATTAGCTCTTACCATCTGAAGGCTGGGCTAGATGTTTGCAGCTTCTAAACTAGATCAGGGGACTAAGTCCCTCCAATTGCTTCTTACCTTAAGTTTTATTTTAATGAAGGGAAGGAAAGATAAAAATTTTCCTCAGATAGGACTACAGTTAGGAAAATTGTATGCATATATCCCTATTTCCATATGAAGGCTGTGGTGGGAGGTATACAGGCTGGATTGGGCTGGGATTTGGTGTTCCTTCTTCACCTCTTCTCTCTCTGGAATTGCTCACAGTCCTTGCTGAAGGCATGACGTCTCACTCTTTCTGCCACACCGGCCTCTAATCCCCAGAAATCTCCCAGAAGATTCATCCAGGAAAGCTTTCTCTAATCCAGCCCATCAGCCTTACTGCTTTACACTGTCCTAGTTCACAGCCCAGGATGCTTTTACTATTTAAAAAGGTGTTTAATAAGCTCTTTCTTACAGAGAAAGAGCATGGCTGTGAAAAGGTACAATCCTTTTCTGGTTAGTTAGAGTACTATTTTATAGCACCCTCACTGTTCACATAAAAATAAAAAAATAAAAAAAATATCCTCACAGACAACTATGTGCATACTAAGGGGACTGCTTTGCTTCATGGAATACGGCCGGAACAATACGGTATTTACAAAGAGCTGTATAATTAAGGAAGAATACTTTCTCAAGTAGGCAACCAGCAAGGAGTACATGGCTGAATCCACTGTTAAACACTTTAAAAGTAGACCTGCCCAGACAATGTCAAGGCTTCCAAAATGCTGAGGCGTTCCCACAAGTAATTAATTTTATATTTCCTTGACTGATGATCCCAACACCCCAACTCCTGGACCACGTGCTGCCCTATCAGGGCAGGCAAGCAAGCTGTCAGTGCTAGGAACTGGACACACATGTGCCTCCACATGATCACCATGATCACAAGCAGTCCATGATGAAAATCTCCAAATTTATGCCTAATCCTGTCTTTTTAGCACACATTAAGCTGTGCAGACAGCAGTTAACATGCTAGACTTAACCATCCCCTCTATATCTATAGTTGTGTACCTCAGTATACATCTGTACAGACATATATATCTATATATCCCAATGAATTTCAAACACATATTCTCTCCAAAAATTCTAAAATACACAAGAGGTAAAAAATGTAGAAAGTATTTTAAACTGACATGTTCTTATAAAATATTAGTTTGAAATATTGGTGCAGAGCATGGATTTAGTTGCTGCAAAATTACGCTCTTTGAAAGCACTTTCATCCCACCCACCTTTTAGAGATGGATCAGCAATGGCTATTTCTATATTTCGCCAGGCAGGGGGTAAAAATTCTTTTAAGCAGCACCCTCTGATTCCTCTCTAATGTTGGACTTTGCTGATCCACTGCTAACAGGTGAACACAGTGAAATGGTTTTTAAATAGCAATTCCTCCCTGCGCTCCCATCTTTCCGAGCATGTCTCCAATTGGCAGCCCAGGAAAAATGGTTTTAAATAGCATTGCCTGCCAGTGTGGGATCCCGCTGGTACATTTCAAACAAGGAGTGAACCAATGTAACTCAAGTTTACCCTGCAATAGGATTTTACAGGTGATTGCTGGAGCATTTAGGCAGTTAGGGGAATTAAACTCGGAGAGAAGCTACTCACACAGGTATAGACACATTCTTACAGAACATTTTTATTTGGACAGATTAACATTTTCTGACCTCTGGAAAAATCCTGACTCTCCTCAAGGGAATATAAATGCTTTGTCTACATTAGAGTTTTATTAGACACAAGTTAACATACCTTAATAGCAGAATTTTTCTCTGTGGATGACAGTAACACAGTTGGTTATATAAGAAACTTTCTTTTCTTTTTCATTTGTTAATGGGAAATCTTCTTACAGTGCTCATCACTGAGGTTTGGGAAGCAGTTGATTGTTTTGATGAATGAAGAAAATCTCAACAATTTCATACCTGATGGACCTTATGCAATGTATTTTGAGTCTATTTTTGACACTTTTTAAAAGTCTTTGTGAACCTTTTTACAAATTTTTTTAAAAAATTTTAAAAAATTCCAAAATAAAATTAATGTTTGTGAAATATCTACTTTTTTACCATCTGTACCTCTCCATAAAATATTTCATGAATTCATGAAGCATTTAAATAGCTCTAAACTTATTTTTTTTCAATAATACATTTGGCAAAATGTGTGGGCCGGTTTTACCCAAGTATGATGACTAATTTCCAGCTCTGGGCTTGAAGCTGTTTTCTAAGCATTTGTAAGGACATACCGTTCCAGGGTTTCTTGATACATAAAAAGTGAACGTGCCTCCATTTTATTTTCTGCCTGTTCACTGCTGATTTTTAAAATTAGTCATATATGTAGAGGGGCATTTTTGGTAGTCCTTGATATCAGTTTCACTAACCTGTCAGATGAAATTCCTCTTAAAAAAATAACATAAAGGAGAAGCACAGGGAAGTTTAGGCCAGCTCAAATTGTTGCTAGTCTTGTTCCAGTTTTGTATAACATCATTATCTAAGTTTTACAAGTCAGGAAGCATTGCTTCTCCATATTATCTTTACTATAACATACTTTGGGGGAACTGAGCAAAATAGTACATGTTTGCTTCACTGAAGCTAACTGAAGAACTTCCTCTTGGCTACACTAGCAATGGGATTTTTGGCACAAAGGTTTTGGGATCAGTGATCCCTGTAGCACCCCTTTTACTCATATTTTGCCCAGCTTGATGGATTATCACTACCTGTCCCTAAGACACTGCCCCGCACTCCGTACTGTTGGCCCTGTACCCTTTAAAAGGCATGTATGGAAAACTAATGATCTTGTTCTGCATTGGTGGGAGTTGAGCCCTGTTTTCAGAGCCAAGCATGGGATAGTTGTCCCCATTGATCCCCCTTAGCAAATCCCATTGTCACTGGCACTCCTCACCACAGCTGGAAGCTGTTGCTGGAGTGAATAAGGAGTTAAAGAGCACATTTTTCCATTAAAAAATACAGCTGTATGCCTAGGCAGCAGGAAAGTGCCAGTTTTGTTTCTGTCTCTGTTTTGTGTTTCATAAAAGCAAAGATCTGAGATTTACCACTCCAGTGCTGTAAAATTCAGGAATTTGTCTTCATTGTGACAAAGCAAGAATGTATTATGCCTTTGAGTCATGTAGGTGAACACCTGTTAACTTTGGGTTTGGGCTTTGAACCAATAACGTAGCTCATAATTTTCTCAGTCACAAAGCATCCAACTCCACCTGGTTTGGACATAAAACCCAGAAGCTTGTCTCAGCATAAGCTAAATAGAGGCTCAGATTTACCTGAAATATTTGCAGAGCTTTTGTTTTCCTTTTTCTTGAATTTGGGTTGGTCTGTAACAGAACCCAGCCCCATGAATTTTGCATGGCTTCTTTCTGCCTTGAGGGAATTTTTCAAAAGTGAAGTAACAATAACTTTCTGATCTCCAATAAGTTTATAAAAGATATATTTTAATACTTCTTTGTCTCCCTTTTTTTATTTTTTTTATTTATGGTAATTTAATTAGGCCTTGCAAAACACCAAAGTAAAACAACTCGTTTAAAAATGCTATGGAATACAGTTCAGTCATTATGACCTGGTATTTAGGAACAGAATTA
>VZTM01006598.1:0-11382 GCA_013400555.1 Jacana jacana | reverse complement strand
CATATAAAATATTATCTGCAGAAGTAAAACATGAACTGATGTTTTCAGACATGAATATATTACCTAATAATCCATCCTTCTTATTTGCTAACATTACCTCCAAGCTGTCTCCTTTTTTCCAAGAAAAAATATTTTTAATAATCAAGACATTATGAAATTCATGTTGTTTTTTTTTCTGTAGAGGTGTTGCATCTTTTGCTTTTACCAAAGACTTTTTTAATTGGCAGGTACATTAAGTAACATTATTTTGTGAATATTACAGTAAGAATTATTCCTGCATAGCACTCTAGAAGCACATGTTAAAAGCTATAAAAAAAAAAATAAAATGTGTGCAGCCCTAATTGTTTTCTGTTTGTGTTAAGAAGACTCAGGTATTATGATAGTATATAGAACAGAGAGCTCCTATTTAAAAGAGAGTTCCTATTACCTGTCCTATATAGAAACACAAAAAAGACAATTCCCTACTACAAAAAGGTGTAAAGAGAATAGAGCTTGAAAAGCACAAAGGAAAAAAATTAGATGGGTTAGACAATCTTTCAAACCTTCAGCTTATATTTTGGATTTTAAACTGTGAATAACTGGTCAGGCTTTTTTTAGTAGTCTTTCTTTATCATGAGGGTTGTAGAAGACTTATATAAGCACTTTGATCCTCAGGGAAAAAGCACGAAGGGTAATAGGAGATCTCTTTCTCTCTGGGTCCTTGAAGAGACTCAGGTTTCCACAAGGGTAATTCTCTGAGAAATTAGAAATTAGTTTGGGTGTCAAGTTTCCCAAAATAAGGACTGTGTTGTCTGACTGCATTTTTCAATGCTTCAGTTGTGTTTGTGTGCAGAACACTTCAGATATACACAGATTGTGTTGCTGACCTCACTGTTCTTAAAGCCATGGTCCAAAGCTTCAAATGCTTGGCAAAAAGTGTGAACAGTCTTTTGATACAGTTTTGCACTTCAGTGTGTGGAAACTCTACTATAAGGTGCATTGCACATTGAGGATAACACCTCTAACAATGGCTAGTGCCACACTCCTGTGACTGGGTGCTGGTCTGTGCTCTCAAGGAATGATTCTTCTCTTAGGGCTGTATTGGGGAAAACATTTGCAGGCAGGCAAACAAGATGTTTGACACCTCAAAAAAAAAAAAAACCAAAACACCAAAAAACCAAAAAACAGGGGAGAGAGAGATCCTAGCAGGATGACTGTTTAACAAAACAGAATTTATAAAAACACATGCCACTTAGTCACAAAACACAACAAAATCCTGGGGTAACACTGAGCTGTTCAGGAATCAGGAAACCAAAACCGTGAATTTTTTTTTTTAACTCTGAGTGAGCAATTTAAATGTGAGCTTAACTCTAACTATGCAGTCCCATTTACTTTAGTGGGAGTATTCATATGCTTACATTTAAGCATATGCTAAATTCATGTGCAGTTGGGACCCATTTACATCTTTAAGTAGGAGAAGCAGTGTGGGTGATGGAGTAAGTAATTTCTGGAGCTCAGGCAGGGATATTCATAAAATTAAAAATATGAAGAACAAATGAGTAAGTGGTATATAAGAGTGGTAAGTGTCTGCCTGTAAATTGTTAGCAAACTCAAGCCATTAACATGAAGTCATGTTTCCAAAGATGCAGTGTGGAGAGTTAGTGTTAATGCATGTCATAAACATCTCTAATTATTAACAGACATAAATGCCCTCAATATTAAAAAAAAAAATAATACAAAATGAGTACGTGGCTCTGCATGTATAGTTTTTTCATGTCTCACTGTTAGCAGAGATTTTCTTCCTTTGATCCCTGCACAGCAGGCTCATGTGTGGGTGTCAGAGTTCAGGGATAGTGGGAGGGAGGAATAACAAGATGAGGAAGCTTCTTACAGTATAGTGTTACTGCCCATGCTCTCTGTGCACAGCTCCATCCATGGCTCCATCCCCTGGCAATACAGATGCTAGTGCAGCATCTTCCTCTGCCATAACCTCAGGCTGTGAGGCCAAGACAGCGGGGGAACAGCGAGGTTCATGCAATTAGCCCATCCAATTTGCCCATCTTAAAGTGAAGCACCTGCTGAAATAGTTTGCAGAATCTTCCATGTGCCTCTGATCTTATTTATCCCACTTTTTGAACAGCTGCACTGCAAGATCCTTAACAACACAAGGAAGTATACTTTAGCCCATCAATCTGGATGGACCAATAATTTCTAGTAGGTTTTGATTGTTCTGCTCTTGAAGTACCAAAAGGGCTTGCTTCATACAGATGTGTTTTCAAAAATTAGTTATCACGCAGGCTTGTTTGGGCAGCTAAAAAGGAGAAATCAGTGGCCATTTCCACTAGTCAAACTCTTCCCAGTCCTCTGCCCTAAATCTGTGTTGCAAGGGTTTGAACTAATCCCCTCCAAAGTGAAGTATCAGATGAGCAGCCTGTGCTGAGCGGAGATGGAGGCACGAGGCAGCAGCTCTCAGCGAGAACTAAATCTATCAACGTGGTCAAATTCCTCCTGCAGTAAATTTGACCCAGATTCAATTATTTATGAGCAAACAGTCTCATGCCTACGGTTAATAGGAGAAACTGAGTATAAGTGAGTTCTTGTGGACACATATGCAGTTCATTGTCTGTGTGTAGATTCTCAGTTGTAATTTAATAGACGTTTTGTGAATATTTGGCCTATCAGCTTTGAAAACTAATTTTGGATTTAGGTTAGCATTGCTCAAATAGAATGCTGTTATTTCTTCTTTCCACTGCTTCAAGGAAAATTCACTGATAAAATCTACAGTGATAAGTTCTGTGTCTTAAGGAACTGGAAGAAAAATTAAATACTTGCTGCGACACTTACCTATACATAATCACTAAAGGTACATTTCTTCCAGTTCTTCCCCTTTTCTTGAATTCTCACAGCACAGTCCTTTCTCTGTGTACAAGCACACAGTTGATACGGCAAAAAGGAACGATAATACCAAAGGTATATATTTTTGTGGGTACATTCTTTGTCTGTGCATGCCCCAAGTATTCTGTGAGGAAACATCTCATGAATGCAGATATGTAATTGTATTTATTCCTCTGTGAAATCTATGACTTTTTGTTATTGGAGTGCAAGTTCTATTCTGTGTTTAGTTACAAGCAAAAAAGAATGCAGGGAGAGAATTAAAAAAAAAAAAAAAAGGATAAAAGGAGATAAATAGTACAACCCTTTTTTCTAGATTCTGTCGTCTTAGGCATCTCTTTAATTTAAAGTCTGTGTCACTGACCAAACACAGAGCACAGATGGACATATAAAAACCAAAACAGTTGAAACAAAAGGCATTCTGTCTATCAATTTTATGTTATACTCATCAGCATGGTGTGAGTGTGCCAAGTCTGCACACAGTCTCGGTGGCGGCACAAATAGGTAGTGCAAGCAATATCCTGTAGGAAAACTGTTCTCCTTAAACTACTGCCTGAGCGACTATAAAAAAATATGCCCTTGTGTTTCTGGGTAGTAATAGAAGTGCCAGAATCAATTATGTCTGAGGGCTCTCGGGCAGTAGGAAGAGACACGTCTAACAAAGCAAGGGGCGCTTGCCATGCAGTTAATTGGGTTTAAGATACGTAGTATAGACAACATCTCCTTCTGTTATTGCAGGATCTGCTTCTCCAGTGGTCTTTTAGTGGGCAATGCCAATACTAGAGCTGAAAAACCAGGAGTTACATGACCAGATTACATATACTCTATTTACAGGGAAAGTTAGGAGCTCCTTGTGTCATTTTTATTGACAAACATCCCATGTAGTCACGCACTTGGGATGAGAGATGACAGAGAACTGGCAGGACATGAGGTAGAGATGCTGCTTCTGATGAGAAATAGCAGAGCTGAGTGTGGTGAGGTCATTTCGAGGGCTGGCTGTACATATCCACACCGAGCATGCTAAGCAACACATCTGTTTACTGAAGCATTTGTAAGCGGCATGTTAGCAGTGTTTATAGTGTTGTAGGGGGCTCTCAACTCCTGTGGGCTTTCCTGAACAGAGATCTCCATCAGCAGCCCCTCAATGAGGCAACCAGATATGGTACTCAAGAGCCCTAAGAATTTCTAGCCCAACTCCACAGGAACAGCTTATAAAGAATGAGAGAATGAAAACTTCTCCACAATAAGAGTTATTGAGTTTCGTGGTAGGGTTGTTGTTTGTTTGGGTTTTTTTTAATCTGAACTGCCATATTAAAAAAGCCTTGTATTATGACAAAGAAATGTAAACAATAAAAGGAAAAAAATGTCTATTTACAGTTCTATAAATAGACTAATGAGGTATTTTATCAAGCTTAAGTCTCTTTTCCTTCGTCCTTGTTTTATTAATTCATGTTCAAAGAAAATGAATTATCCTTGTGACTCAGAAGAATACTCAGATCTCACAAATTAACAGTTAAATTGTTTTGGTGCTGTATTTCAGTGATTATCAAGAGGACTGTTAGTCACTGAGCAACTTGCTCAAGAAAGATGACAAATCCTCTTGTCAATCATTTTGCCAACATCTGAAGGAAAAAGGAAAACAATCTGGCTTTGGGCACCTGAGCACAGTATTGGAGATGGAGTGGATATTCTTGTTTTGCTGTAGTACCTGTTCCACTTCAGACCTGATGCAGAAATGCGTGCAAGCATCCATGTCAGTGGAACTAATCTTGCTCTGAAATTTTAGCATCTTGCTGTTTAGCAAATGTAGAGCTTCCAATAGCATGAAAACCTTTTAATTTCTGTTGGAATCCCGTGGAAATCAAAACTTGTCATCAAAATGGGACCCGAGGACAGATTCGCACAAATAAAATGAATTAAAAANAAGAAAGAAAGAAAGAAAGAAAGAAAGAAAGAAAGAAAGAAAGAAAGAAAGAAAGAAAGAAAGAAAGAAAGAAAGAAAGAAAGAAAGAAAGAAAGAAAGAAAGAAAGAAAGAAAGAAAGAAAGAAAGAAAGAAAGAAAGAAAGAAAGAAAGAAAGAAAGAAAGAAAGAAAGAAAGAAAGAAAGAAAGAAAGAAAGAAAGAAAGAAAGAAAGAAAGAAAGAAAGAAAGAAAGAAAGAAAGAAAGAAAGAAAGAAAGAAAGAAAGAAAGAAAGAAAGAAAGAAAGAAAGAAAGAAAGAAAGAAAGAAAGAAAGAAAGAAAGAAAGAAAGAAAGAAAGAAAGAAAGAAAGAAAGAAAGAAAGAAAGAAAGAAAGAAAGAAAGAAAGAAAGAAAGAAAGAAAGAAAGAAAGAAAGAAAGAAAGAAAGAAAGAAAGAAAGAAAGAAAGAAAGAAAGAAAGAAAGAAAGAAAGAAAGAAAGAAAGAAAGAAAGAAAGAAAGAAAGAAAGAAAGAAAGAAAGAAAGAAAGAAAGAAAGAAAGAAAAAGAAAGAAAGGAAACCCTGTCCTACATCAGTTACCAAACTCTATAAGCAACTGCTATATGGTACATGGGCACAGCACAGCTCACTTCAATGCTGATCACCTTCTCTCTCCTATGTGGTGGACTTGAAATATAGAGTTGAGGCAGAGAGGCACCAAAACTCACTGAAGAAGTGAGTAAACCAAATGGAAATAGCATTAAGTCTAGAAGAAGCTACAGATTGCTTTTATTCAGGAATATTATTTGCTCAATAATCTAGAGCAGAATATTATTTCCTCAGTAATCTAGAGAGGAAAAGGATCATCCTGGAGATAGGTGACTTGTGCTTGCTACTGTTTGGAGACAAAATGAGTTCATGCCAAAAGTTTCAAATTCAGGTGCCTGAAGAAGCCAGCAGAAGTTGTGTGGGAAGTCTGGTTCATTTCTGCTCAAACTGGGCTTTAGGAAATCATGAAAAGTTTCATGATTGAAAGGATTGTCAAGCATTGGAACAAGCTGCCCAGGGAAGCGGTACAGTTGCCATACCTGAACATATTTAAAAGATGTGTAGATGTGGTTCTGAGGGATATGGTTTAGTGGTGGACTTGGCAGTATTAGGTTTACAGTTTGACTTGAGGGTTTAAAAATTCTCTTTCAACCAAAAACGAATCTACGGTTCTATGAGTCTATGATTCTATGAATAAAAAGCCCTAGAGCAAGAATCCCAATCAGTCAGGGAGCGAGTTAAGAAGTGTATAATTTTATTATGCTGGGGTATTTTACCAGTGCCACTGTGCATGAGAGTAGAGAAGTTGCTCAGGACTAGCATGTATTACAAAGAGCTCCACTGAAAGCTTAATATTATTAATACTCTGGAGGTTACAGAGGTGGTAGCCAGGATAAATTAAGCTCATGACATGCTTAAATTTCCACAGTGATTTAAGTTTAAGTCATAATATCAAGCTGTGCAGTAACTAAACAAAGTTACAGACAGAAGCTTGTTTTCAGAGGACTTTTATTTTTATATATATCAAAAAGCCTTCATCTCTGTTATGGCAGGACAGATGTGAAATAAATAAATAAATCTGGGAATGATTAAATACTGATTTTGACAGCCAAAGATCTTACGCATCCGAAGTAACCTTCCAAGAGACCCATACTTACACTGGCCTTGTAATTACATTAAAAATTGGAGAAACACAATATTTTGATAACTACTGCACAATTCTCCTATTACTATTATTGTTTATTTAATGGTAAATTACAGAACTTAACCAAAATTATGGCTCTACAGTGCCAAATACTTTATGTGTTTAAGGTTGTATACATTTCTGTATCATCAAACCCCAAAAAATGAAATTTGGCTAAAGATCAAACATTTTTAGTCTGGTAGGAAGAAGTTATACAGGCTCAGTGCTTAAAGAAACCTAAATGTGACGGTGTAACCCCATCCTAGCATAAAAACCTAGCATAGTTAAGCCCATAGCTAATGTGTTTCCCATTTGTGAGAATCTTCTGTAGCCCCTTTCCATATCATAAAAACTGTGCAGTTTGGAAGGGACCTTATAGATCACCGAGTTCCAACGCCCCACCATGGGCAGGGACACCTCCCACTAGACCAGGTTGCTTGAAGCCCCATCCAACCTGGCCTTGACATTTCCAGGGATAGATCATGCACAGCTTCTCTGGGCAATCTGTTCCAGTGTCTCACCACCCTCACAGCAAAGGATTTATTTCTGGTACCTAATCCAAATCTCCTCTCTTTCAATTTAAAGCAGTCACCCCTTGTCCTGTCACTACACTTCCTGACAAAAAGTCCCTCTCCAGCTCTCCTGTAGACTCCTTTCAGACATTGGAAGACAGACTAAATTGCTGTCCTTTTGGAAACAAGAAATGTAAGTAGATAGACAGGTATCTTTAATCCTTTCTTTCCGTGACTGACATTCAGAAAAGAGAATTCTATGAAATACACTTTATTTTAAATATTAGCCAGATATATTAGGCCTTTTTTATCTTGGTTTGGTTTTATTGATATTATTTCTACTGATGATATTCATATCTTAAGCGACAAGGAATTTGAAATTTTCTTTTAGAAAAATAGCTCGTGACTCCTATTTTCTTTGGAAGTTAAGCACATGTTTAAGCGCTTCATGAACCTTCTTGATCTTAATTGTCAGTTCAGAGTTGAAAATGGATTTAAGCACTCTGGACGTATGGTTATCTTCAGTATTTAAGCCATAGAAGGGAACAGATACATTTCAGAAATTCTAGTGCATGTATAAAAATACTCTGTCTGGGATTGGAAACATAAAGACTTAATGTTTATTAAAAGTAACATCCCATAAAATAAATAAAGAAAATAAAAAACTCAACACAAGACCAAAAAAAGAGAACAGCCAAAACCCAACAGATGTCTTATCTAGACTGGGAATGGAATTAAAGTATGTCAGATTACTTTGAAATTCTCAATGTACTTACAGTTACTCTTTTCATAAATGACTTTTCCATCTAGTTTGATAGAATTCCACTGATGAGACTTTTTGCTGGAAAATGGTTTCCTAAGTGAAAATCCCTTTGAGTCCATGAAGGCGAAAAGCTGTCTTAGGGCCAGTAGTTAAAAAACCCCCACATTCTCTCACAGCATAAGATTCAGCTTTTTACATCTTAGTGTGTGTGCTATGGAATATATTTATACATACTTATCTAAACATAACAACTTTTCACCATACGTAGCTAAGTCTCTCTTTGCTCATTAATTTTTTGGCACTCCTACTTGGACTACATGGTCTTAAACAAAATATTTCTATTTTTCTGAAAACTGCTGTGATTGTGTTGTGATACTGAGCAGCTAATGAAGTCGATGAGAATATGCAAATGAATTCCGATTGGGCTCCTGCTATCTGTATCTGGTGTGTCCTCTCACATTAGCATTTACATGACCTACAGCATAATATGATGTGACAACTCTTAATATCAGCTGAAATGACACAATGTAATATGACAACAATGTAAATGAATATACTGCTTTCAGACTGGGGTTTTACCCTTCGTTTCCAATGGACTGTTCACAACCTAAAATAACCCAAAGTGATGAGATGACATTATGCAACAACTGCTCTAAATACCTTAGAAATAATGCAACCTACCATCTTACCAATGTGTTATCAGGCACCTCAGACTAAATATTTCATTTGTAAGTAAGACTTGTGTAATCTAATGATTGCATTAGGTTGCATATAACTCCCATGTAGCTTGAGTGCATTGAGCTCATTGCAGACTTTATTTTGGAGATATTTTCTTGAGTTTGAGTGTATGGGCAAAGGTTGCAGGACCTGAGACCCTCTTCATTTGAAGTCTCTCATATGAGAGCCATCATCACTACTAAGCGTGTTACTGTCAAATAGTCAGCCATTTGTGCTTCTTACCTTCATCCCAGTCCTCATATTTCTTATTTTCCCATTAGAAGGGGTTATGCAAGAAGACTGGTCTCTATCTCAGAGCTAATAAGCAATACACTCTCTGGGACCTTTTTTGAATTCTCCTTCTAAGACAGTTAAAACTGGTTATCTCAAAGAATAAGTTTATCATGTGTATGAATGGGAGTTGCACACGAATAACAGGATCGTACTAAACTTCAAACAGAGGTCTTCAAAACATCCAAGATGCATCCAGGCATACCTATAGTCTAAATAACAGCACTAGAATATAACTGCATGGCTCCTTTTTTTTTTTTTTTTTTTTTTTTTTATTTATTTTTTCTTTTTTTTAATATATATACTCGTCTGTTTTAATTCCATCTTTTTTCTAAGGTGGTTTGACAGGCCAGGGTGTCTCTCTCTGGGAAACAAAATGGACCTTTCTGAGAGCAGAAACACCTTTATGTCTGAGCTTACTCAGTTGAATTGTCCTGGAGTGATGACATAGAAACATGCATAGCCTTGCAATAAAGCATGAGTTTGAATAACAAATGGTTTGGAAACAAAAAACGGCATTAAGTTAATTCACATAAAGATGTATCAAGTTATCTACCACACATTACAGCTTGTTGCCATGAGCTTAGACGAATATCTGTCTCTCCTCAGGACTAATGCATGTACTGGAACAAACCTCGGTTTTTTTTCACATTATGAAATCTTTGTTTCCTTTTGGAAGCGCAAGAGTTTGACCTCTCCAGTAAATAGGATTAAAGTTCTTAGAACCTTGCAGGCATCTGTTAGTTATTACTCACAGCATCCTACTAGGAAGATAAGAAATTGCTGTTGCTCCATTTTATGTGTTGGGAAAAAAACAGAAGCACAGAAAAGCTAAGGTATTTACCAAGTCTTTTGTCTGTGTCTCACCTAACACCAGGGGCCCTGGACAGCAGGTGCTGAAGTTACGTGATTACACCGTACTTGAAGTGAATACAGAAAGACAATGTCTTTAAAAAATCAAAACTGGTGAAGCACTTTTCATCTTAAATAAGAACAATTATATTAATATTATTAATGTTCATTCCATTGTATTATTTCTGAGAATAAATAGCTATGATTTTATGAACTCTTAAGAAAGTCAGTAGTTAAAACTGGAAATGATTCTCACAAATGCATACAGTCTTAGGATGATTTGACCAGTGCTTAAGCTGCTAAATACTAGCAGCAGTGTTAATCATTCTCTGCCACTGCAGACAAGCTGAAAGTCTCTCTTGTAATTTTCTATTAGAAATTTTTCAGATGATTCTTTCTTCCTGCGAGATTACATGGCTTTCTGCAGTCATTCATAAAACTCACTCTTCTGCTTTGATATTGAGCAAACATAGACCTCACTACTGCCTGATAACACTGCTTCTGTATTCAGATCAGATTCTTTTCATCACGGAGTTTCTTCCTTCTCACCATTTGCTAGTACCTGAATATGGCATCCAATAAGATGCCATCCAATAAGAAACACGAGATTCTGAGTACAAGATATGAAAACATGAAAAGAGAAATAATGCAGAAACTTCCTTTCTCTTGTGGTATGGAACATCTTTTTCTTCCTGTCAGATGCTTCACATCTGTCATAGACTATTTGATACCCATGCATTCATCACATGCTGTGTCTTAGATCAAATGTCAGACAGTTCACATCATCCCAATTCTTCACAAAGCCAATATGTGTCTTTGCAATGGGGCCAGAAAATAGAAGCTAACAAACCCAACAAAATATAGTGATGTCTTTGACACTGCTGTCAGTTTGTGATCCAGGAGTAGAGAGGGGTTTCACAAGTTTCTTGGTGTGGAAATCATGGAGAGGAAATGTCATCCAACTGCTTAAAGAACAGAAAGGCCCTGGTGTCTGTGGTCACTCTACGCTTTCCCCTTTTTATTCTTTTTTTTCTTTCTTTTCCGTGATGTTTGCTTACAGGGGAGATAGCACTGGGACAAACACTAACTTTCCTCCTACGTTCTACTGGAATTCCATGTTGGTAGGACTCTGAATTTGCATTTCAGACAGGCAAGACAGGGTTTTTAGGAACTCACAATGTGATACATTTTTAACCATTATACACATATTTTATACTGCTATTTTTTTTCCTTTCAATTATATAGTCATTCGCAGCAGAACATAGGAAATTAGCATTTGTTTTCTTCAAAAATCCAGCAAATACTCAAGAAATTCTAAACAACAACAATGACCAGGTGAGACTAGGGCAGCAGTATTCCAAAGGTCAATAATATTAATTTAAAGGGGTTTTACAGAATGTTTTTTTCCTTAGTCCTAGTTGTGCGTTCTAGGAGCAACGAAATACTGAGAGCATTGGGAACCAACTGAGGAGCAGCAAATCCTCCCTAAACTTAACATGAGATGGAGTTCCTATCTTCTCTCCCACCAAGTAAAAGTAGCATTTATGAACCTCTGTCCTTGAGGGGATTGTGTGGAGTTTTTTGAAGGTTATTACATGTCACAAAGCCAGATATTGTTTGATAATAAGCAAGAGAAAAGGAAGGAGAGTGCAATGAGTAGGGAGGAAACTTGTATTCAAACTCTTTCTGGTTTATGGACTGAATTTCTCCTTTTCTGAACATCATTTTTCTACTAGGTTTTCAAATG
>VZTM01006597.1:0-17032 GCA_013400555.1 Jacana jacana | reverse complement strand
GAGCCGTTCCATCATCTTTCCAGGGATGGAGGTGAGGCTGACCGGCCTGTAGTTTGCTGGGTCCTCCTTGCCCTTTTTGAAGACTGGAGTGACATTGGCTTTCCTCCAGTCCTTGGGCACCTCTCCTTGTTCTTCAGGACCTTTCAAAGATGATGGAGAGCGGCCTAGCAATGCCTTCTGCCAGCTCCCTTAGCACTTGTGGGTGCATCCCATCAGGGCCCATGGACTTGTGGATATCCAGTGTACTTAACTGTTTTCTAACTTGATTTTGGAAGACTTGATGTCTTCCTTCCTCCAGACTTTCTCTGTTACCTCTGAAGTCTGGAACTCCTGAGGGCTGGCCTGAGCAGTAAAGACTGAAGCAAAGAAGGCATTCAGTAATTCTGCCTTTTCTTCATCGGGGACACACCAACCAACACACAGCGGCATTAATCCCAAAAAACACAACCCAGATGGCATCAAGGGGCAGAGGAGCAGATGGAAGAGCTGTACCTGACATCTTCTCCATCTTCAAGCATAGACAGACAGATTGTGCATTTTTCGTCGGTGTCGGACTCCTCTCCATCCTCTTGCTCAGTTTTGTCCTGTGGTCTTCTCTGCAGCAAAGTTAAAGACATAATTTGGTTAGGACTTGACTTTCTAGTGCTCTCCCAAGCCTGGGTAGTTTCAGGAAGGCAAATAATAAGAGCTTCATCTATCAGCCAGGTCCTCCAGCTTGGGGAAGCCAGCCCAGCCAAAACATCCACCAATATGCTGCTGGTTGGCCCATTTCCTCCTGGGGCTGGTGGTAGTGCCTCAAGGAGCAGCCTGTCCTTTGCTGCCCTAACACAGCCCCCCACCACCTCCTCCATCATCCTTGCAGTGGGGATGGCCCCATAGTCTCCTTTTCTGCAGGCTTCTCCTGGAGACCCCAAAGCATGTGGGGCCACTACAGCCAGGAAGGGCAACCACTGTGCCCCATGGCATCTTGGCTACTGACCCAGCCCCACACTGCACCATGAGGCAGTGCTTAGTCTGTCAGCTCTCCTATTTTCGCTCCCCCCATACATCCATTCCTATTAGTATAATTTTTCTGGATCCACTGAAGATGCAGTCAGAGGAAATGCACAGCAGGAGTTGTCTCACTTCCAATTTGGGCAATGTCACATCTCTACTTGTTACTGCCCAGCCGGGAATGACCAACATGTGAAATTACTGTGCAAACAAGCACTTTTCCCATTTTCTATTTAGCACGACCCCCAAAAACAAAAAAAGGTACCCATTTCCTTATGGGCAGGAGATCATCTCCAACAGAGTAAACACCTCTTGTAAAACAAGGGGAGGACAAGCTCCCCCAAGACATGGAGCCAGCACCCTCACAGCAGGGTGCACGGGTAGCGCTGCTCCCATGCAGAATAGGGTGGGGTTGCATGCACGAAGCCCTCTTGGTGTGTGCACTTTCTTATCAGGTGTGGACAGGGGGGAAATTGCACCTGCTGGGTGGGAGAAGGTTGAGACCCTTTTTAAAATTTGGCTTCCTAGCCTAGAAGTGAGAAACAACCAGCTAAGCTACCTACACCACTGCTTCAGCCCAGGAGCCCCACAAGATATTAAAGCACTAGTTCTGGATTTTACATTCTTCCCTCATTTTGAGGGATATTGATGGTGCCAGTTTGCCAACCCTGAGGACTACAACCCACCAAAGTCCTTCCTCCTGTCCACTCCATGCCCACAACCCTTTGCCAACTGAGAGGGGCTGGCAGCTGTGTCACGGCTTTTGGGGTGCTCACCTTCTTGTACTTGTGGGGGAAGGTGAACCTCTCGATGGTGTTCTGGACGGCGCCCCGGCTCACACTGCCCAGCCTGTCCTCGAGCTGCAGCAGCTCCTGTGGCACAGGAGCAGCAGCAAAGTGCTGTCAGCATTGCTCTTGGGGCACAAGGTCCCACCAGCCCACCCTACTTGCTGGGGACCAATGCTCTTTCCTGCCCTTTCCTCAGTGGAAATGTCCATCAAACCCAAGTCACAAAATCATAGAATGGTTTGGGTTGGAAGAGACCTTACAGATCATCTTGTTCCAACCCCCCTGCCATGGGCAGGGACACCTCCCACCAGGTTGCTCAAAGTCCCATCCAACCTGGCCTTGAACACCTCCAGGGATGGAGCATCTCTAGGCATTCCAGTGCCTTACCACCTCATCAAATCAGTCATACTTTGATGATGGATCTGATCTCTGGCTTTTGGATCAATAACTAAGGGTTCAAGGCAGAGAGCAGAGAGCTAGACATCCAATAATTCAGGAATTAGGGTGGAATTTGAGCTCCATTTGACAGGCTGGGAAAGAAAACCCCATAGAACTGGAGCACTTTGTTCACAGACATGAAGGGAGCCAGAATCAACCCAAGCCAGACCCAGGCAACCTGGTGTAAACCATCTTTTACCAAACCCCCTCAATTCCTTCGCTTCCCAGTTATTATTAAAATTTCTGCAAGACTCAATGCAATTGCCATGCCACAAAACAGTCTTACAAGTTTAGGCTAGAGCTTGCATAGATTCTCAGCACTTAAAAATTTAATAATAATTCCAGTTCCTGAGAGACGTACTTCATAGCTCTCCCGCACAGCGGATGTGTGCCTGCTTGGGTTCAGTCCCTGAAGAGCAAGTAACTGTAGCTGAGGATAAGGGTAATTTCTGATTTCATGAACAACCTGCGAGAAGTGAGGGAGAAAAATAAAGCCGTGTGTACTTGCATATAGAAATCCCTCATGTACCCCCATTCAAATGTAGTGCTTTTCAAAATTAAAGAGCACACTGACACCTTCCCCAATGGAAGACTTTTAATAACAAAAAAAGAGGTTTTATTAAATATATCTTCTATAAATGATAACTGAAAACATGCACTTCTTCTGAATAAACTGTTATAATTAATTCCTGATGCTATAACATCGCAGTTCCAAACTCTCAATATGGATTAGCTTAAAAAGAGATTTTATTTATTTTTAAATGGGTAAATTTCTCTTCATCCAACTTTGATTTAAGCCTCGGTGTAGTACACAGGTGTCAGGATGTGGTTATGAGCACAGGGAAAAAAAGAACCCTCATGAGGTTTCTGAGGATGCTTTAGGGATTAGCAGTGCTCTGCATGGCTCTGCTCCAAACATGGTGCTCCGCTACAGGAAGGGCCAGCGAATGACCCCAGTCAGCCCGTCATCTCCTCAAACCCCATCTCCACCTGCGCAAGAGGTCACAAAAAACTCTTATGGATGGCATCAAGGCTGATGTAGAGATCAACAATGTGATGAAGGATGGTCCTCAGGGCCAAGCCTGGGGAATGGAGTCACTGCCGACTCTTCTTCATGCAGGGAGCCCACCATTTGTTCCAGTATTAATAATATTATAAGCAATGACTGCTGAGCCTCTCACATCCTGCCCAGGTTTTGCAGAACAGCTTGTGAATGTGATGCTGCAAGTGGTGGACCAAATCTTTCCAGAGCAGCTGAGCTTTTATTTTCCTTTCTCTTATCCAGAGTGCAATGATGCAACGTTATCCTTTCAGACACTCCCTCCCACGGCCAAAGATAAGTGGGATTCACAGAAGACAGGTGATAGAAAGATAGCAGCCTTTATTTTGACTGCCTTCTGGCAGACAATGCATAAAACATTTCTTGGTAAAGTGTTTCACTTACCATCTGTGTCGAGGACGTGCTTCTGGGGAAATGGTGCATCTGAGGTGTAGCTAAGTAATGCTGATAGGGATGAGGGACTGGACGGAGCTGGAACTGGGCATGAGTCAGTTCTGCATCCATGCTGAGGTCCCTGTGGGCATGAGGATGAAGATGCGGCTTTGACTGCAGGGTTTTTATTGCATGGCTTACAGCAAGTCAAATTGTGCTCACAGGGTAACCTCCACTGTTGGGCTCTGGGCTTCTGTGGGTCCCTCAACCTTGGAAAGGAGTTTCCTCCAATGTGGGCAATCACCTACCAAGCCAGCATGAAGGAGAGAGGGGTTGTTTTTATGACAGCATTTGTGTGAGCCAGGATCAAGAGCTGCAGAGATGCAGCCTGCAAATTTCAGAGCAAGAGCATTTTGGTGGCTCCAATCAATCCCTGGGCTCAGTAACTCAACCCAGCCAGACCAGGTCCTCCCTGTGCTGCCATCACTGCAAACAATTACATTTTGCCTTGGATATTTTGCAGGAATACAACAAAATACACAGAGGACACACTGATGAACCATTCTGGGTAGTTGTTAGGAGCCAGCTAGGCACTATCTGGGGGCTTTTTGATGTGTCTGTACTTTCCTTGGGGGTCTCCCAGCCCAGGTCATGGTAGGACCTGAGGAAACAAGGGAGGCACATTGACTGAACCCAGCCTCAGGGAACTTCAGAACTGCTGTTTGTGCAGAAAACATAAAGGTTTTAAGACATTTCTGAATGGAACTGCTGTAGGAAACAGTGTCACATGACCAGCAGGCCAATGCCAATGAAGCAGGACACCCACGATGGTCCCACTTGCCTGCAGGCAGCCTGGCCCAGGAAAACAGATCTATGGCTCAGCTTGGTGAGTTTGTGCACTTTGTCTCTCCAGAAAAAACAAGCCAGCTCAATCCCAGGACTCAGCATGACCACAATCTTGGCAAACACCGCAGCTCTGCCCAATCCATCACACAGAAAAACTGCAACCCCATCCCCAGGCCGTGTGGAGGGGACAGGAGGAGACCTAACACAGCATCTCCATCTATAATCCAATTAGCTGATCCCTTGTCTCTCCAGCCAAAGAGTCTCTCAGCAAACAAGTACTTTGAACATCGTTCACTTTATTATATTTATAAAAGCCAGCACTCTAATAACAATTGTCTTTCGTTTGCCAAAGTTAAGCTAATTAGAGCACAGGGGTGGCTTGTTAGGAGCAATCCAACAGCAGAAAACAGATGTGAGGGGACAGTAAATGCAGAAATCCTTTACAGCCTGTGAATTAGGCAGAAGCTCTAGAACCCCTAATAAGGCACTCTGCACCAAGCTGAAGTGTCTTTGCTGGCCCTGTGCTAGCCATGTGCTAGACAGACAAAACCTGGCAGAGGACAAAACACAGCAGGAAACTGGCAGGAACACAACCAGGGTGAGAATCCACAGGACTGGGCATTTTCCAGCTCCCGTGTCACAATTTTGCATATTTATCCAATTGCTGAAGACTGATCCCGGATGGATGGAAGGGTCGACTGGAAATCAGGAGGCTACTTTTTTTTGAGTGCCTGGTGGACAGCAGAAGATCTAGTTCAGGCAGAGATGTTAGCAGCAGAAGCCCCTGGAAGAAATGAATGTTTGCACTCTACATTCATGGATGGAGAGTTATGGGTAATATCAATGCCTCGATGTTATCCTATGCATGCATAAAGGCTTTAGCACGCACCCATGGCCCTTACAGAGATAGAGTTTTCCCATTGCATGCTCTCCACATTGTATCTGTTGAGCTGCACCATTGGCTTCCATGAAAGCATTGATCCATGATAACATTCACCAACCCTTGCAGCCTCCTCAGGACTTTTTAACCACCTCATTCAATGCACAAGTGAAATGTGGATGACTTACCAGTCTGTGCCTTCGGCTAAATACCTGGGCTGGGGCCCCATGGGTAGTGGAGTTTGCTGTTGGTGGCTGAAGTCAAAGCTGGGATGTAGCCGGTGAGGCTGAACAGACATGTGCTCTTGGGCCCGCCTGTGGGGAGGAGGAGACCAGCAAGAGTCAGCCATGCAGGGGCACTGCTCTGAGGCCATGTCAGTATGCCATGGGAAAACCCAAACGGTTGGGCTTGTGAATGTGTCCAAGCAGGTGTCAGGGAGGATGGGAAGAGGAATCCAGAGCTGTGTCATTTACTCGTGGTCACCATGGACATAAGGCAGACCTCTGCTTACCCCCTGTGGCACCCACAAATTACAGGAGAAGCTCTTTGGTGGCAACATGGAGAGAAAAAGAGGAAACCAAACTATTTCTTCCTTAGCAGCTTTGTGCCATTTGCACTATTTGCTTTTTCTCCACTGTCAGCCCCATATGAGCCACATGAGATAAATTGTATCCCTGGTTCAGCCATTATCCATTGTAAAGAAGCTGCAGGCTGTCTCGCCTCCCTGTGCAGTCCATAAACTTCTGAGGAACTTCATTCATAACAGGATTACTCAGGAGTAACTGAAAGCATAATTTACTCTCCCTGGCCTTTGCCAACATTTCTCTGGATGGTGGACAGGCCAGGCTGGGATCCAGCTCCTTCTCTCTCAGCTTGGCTGCCTTTGCAGCCAAGGAACATAGGAAGTTCCACCAAAGGAACATGGTGGAAAAAATAGCAAGGTTTTTTTAGGGATTTGAGCTGATTCTTGTGATTATTGCCCATTTGAACTACTTGGGGGAAGAGCCTGTGCTGCTTGATCAACGTTCACACCTGGAGAGAGACAAGGTGGATGCGCAAGCAGGGTTTGCACTACAAACAAGCTCGTACCCCCTGCTCCCTGCCGAGTTCCTGCTTACCAGTGGAGCCATGACAAAATAAATCTACAGGAAAACACTAGAGCAAAAGGAGCAGGGAACTGCTACATGAAGAATTTTTCATGCAGCCACAGCTCAGAGGCTTCATTTTTGAAGGCATGACTCAGAATCTCATTATTGGGACCTCATGCCCCATACCTGTAAGGTTTCTGACACCCTCCTCTGATGCAGCTGTGCTTTCAGAGACTGGACAAGGTGTTCCTACCTATTTCCACACCACAACCCACTTGCAAACAGAACACTGACAGCATTTACCAAAGCAGCTTCTGTGTGGAATTCTGCTCTCTCCTTTTATTTGAATTCAGCTTATGACTAAGAGATAAACACTTGTATCATCAGTGCCTCAGCCTCATACATATTTGCTACACAATTATTAACTAGTCATTAAATCTACCTAAAATCCAGATTATGCAAAACAAAAACAGATGAGAACACACAGTTTTCAGACAGAAAGGTTATGGAAAGAAAGTGTTTTCTGTCTGTAGCATTCTATCCAAATGAAGTATTATTGCAAAGATTTATCCTCTGATTCTTGATCCATGGGTACAACCCACAATAGCTTCCATATGTTTCCAAAAAATCCCTCTCCTCTCCTACATGATATCTAAACCCTCTGTCAAGAAACACAATCAGGACAAGGCCAGTCATCCATTTCCACCTCTGCTGAATTACAGTAATTCTCTGCAGTCTTCAGCCCAGTCTGAATTTAGGCTGCTTTCCATGACTGAATGTGCTGCAGGTCAACAGCATCGTTCCCTCCTAGATCTGGGAAGCCTACCTAGATCCAGAGAAGCAAACTCTTCATGTGCAAAACTTGACAGGATGGGTGTTTACAATCTCTTCCATGTTTTTAAAACATCATCTGCAAGTAGATATCTTGTGCATGTAGTCTATTGGTCTCTCTGTCATGCAGGACAGCTTCACTTCAACATCAAGGTGTTACTACTATGATTCTCCTACAATAATAGAATCACAGAATCATAGAATTGTCTAGGTTGGAAGGGACCTTTCAAATCATCAACCTAACACTGACGAAACCATCATTAAACCGCGTTCCTCAGCACCATGTCTAACCATCTTTTAAATACCTGCAGGGATGATGGCTCCACCACTTCCCTGGGCAGCCTGCTCCAATCATGGAATCATGGAGTTGTCNAGGAGCAGGGAACTGCTACATGAAGAATTTTTCATGCAGCCACAGCTCAGAGGCTTCATTTTTGAAGGCATGACTCAGAATCTCATTATTGGGACCTCATGCCCCATACCTGTAAGGTTTCTGACACCCTCCTCTGATGCAGCTGTGCTTTCAGAGACTGGACAAGGTGTTCCTACCTATTTCCACACCACAACCCACTTGCAAACAGAACACTGACAGCATTTACCAAAGCAGCTTCTGTGTGGAATTCTGCTCTCTCCTTTTATTTGAATTCAGCTTATGACTAAGAGATAAACACTTGTATCATCAGTGCCTCAGCCCCATACATATTTGCTACACAATTATTAACTAGTCATTAAATCTACCTAAAATCCAGATTATGCAAAACAAAAACAGATGAGAACACACAGTTTTCAGACAGAAAGGTTATGGAAAGAAAGTGTTTTCTGTCTGTAGCATTCTATCCAAATGAAGTATTATTGCAAAGATTTATCCTCTGATTCTTGATCCATGGGTACAACCCACAATAGCTTCCATATGTTTCCAAAAAATCCCTCTCCTCTCCTACATGATATCTAAACCCTCTGTCAAGAAACACAATCAGGACAAGGCCAGTCATCCATTTCCACCTCTGCTGAATTACAGTAATTCTCTGCAGTCTTCAGCCCAGTCTGAATTTAGGCTGCTTTCCATGACTGAATGTGCTGCAGGTCAACAGCATCGTTCCCTCCTAGATCTGGGAAGCCTACCTAGATCCAGAGAAGCAAACTCTTCATGTGCAAAACTTGACAGGATGGGTGTTTACAATCTCTTCCATGTTTTTAAAACATCATCTGCAAGTAGATATCTTGTGCATGTAGTCTATTGGTCTCTCTGTCATGCAGGACAGCTTCACTTCAACATCAAGGTGTTACTACTATGATTCTCCTACANGCAGGATTGCCTAGAGCACATTACTCAGGACTACATCCAGGTGGGTCTTGAAAATCTCCAGAGAAGGGAACTCTACAACCTCCCTGGGCAGCCTGTTCCAGTGCTCTGTCACCCTCAATGTAAAGAAGTTTTTCTCATCTTTGAATGGAACTTCCTATGTTCCAGCTTGTGCCTGTTGCCCCTCATCCTGCCACTGAAAAGAATGCTTGATATGCTTGATAACTTCTTTGGTGAAGAAATTTTTCCTTATATCCATCCTAAACCTCCCCTGGCACAACTTGAGGCAGTTTCCTCTTGTCCTATCACCTCTCACTTGGGAAAAGAGACTAACTCCCACATTGATACAACCTCCTTTCAGGGAGTTGTAGAGAGTGTGAATGTCTCCTTTCAGCCTCCTTTTTATCCAGGCTGAACAACCCCAGGTCCCTCAGCCACTCCTCACAAGACTTGTTCTCCAGACCCCTCATCAGCTTCATTGTCCTTCTCTGGACATGCTCCAGCCCCTCAATAGCTTTCTTGTCACGAGAGGCCCATAACTGGACGCAGCACTCGAGGTAGGGCCTCACTAGTGCTGAGTACAATGGGACAGTCACTGCCCTAGTCCTGCTCATAATAGGTGATCTTGGGACATACTAGATGAGACATGAGATGACATGAGATGAGATCCTCATGGGAAAGGTACACCTGCAGGTGCAACATGCCCTGCACCGCCACCAGGTGGATGCATTTTAGGGTTACACAGGTGAACTTGTGAAGAAAACTCAATATTACCAGCACATACTGCTGGGGCTTTGCAGACATTACGTTGCTGAAGTGAGGCTGATATAGCTTCTCAACTACTTCAGGAAGAGTAAGAGCCTCTTACCTGGGATGGGGCATGAGCTGGCGGTGCTGTGCCTCGAGGAGCTGCTGCTGGAGGAGGTATTGCTGGTGAAGCGCCTGAGGTAGGAAGGAGGGTCCGGCCACGTCCTGGAAGGGCAGGGCTGGCACCGGTGCCAGGGGCTGGTGCAGGGGACCACTGTGCTGGCGGCCATGTGTAGGGGCCATGTGGGGGGTCAGCCCCGGCTGGGGCTGTACTGCATGAGGCAGGGTGAAGTCAGTAGAGAGCTGAGGTTGGGGACCCAGATAGAAGTGCCGGCAGGAGGTAGCATGGGGATGCTGAGACCTTTGAAAAGGAGCACCTAGAAGAGAAGAAGAGCACAGCTGTCATAGGGGCCAGTGGCAGCTGGTGCACCCCAACCTGATGACTGCCCATCCAGGGCAGGAATTGGGCAAACAGCTCTTTCCCTTCTCTGCCAAAAGGGTTTAAAAAAAAAAAAAAAGAGAGAACAGGTCAGTTAAAATTAACTTCATGGAAAAATGATGATTTTGACTAATAGTTTTTCTCCTCCAAATAACATTAGAACCAAAACATGGCTTTTGGTTCAGAGTGATTTTTTTTTTTTGGCTCCAAAATGAAGTGTATATTGATGAAAACTGCTTCAGCTTGCTTTGGTTTGCCTGTAGTGATAGGACAAATGGTAATGGCTTTAAACTAAAAGAGTAGATTCAGACTAGATATAAGAAGAAATGTTTTACACTGAGGGTGGTAAAACACTGGTCCGGGTTGCCTGGAGAGGTGGTAGATGCCCCATCCCTGAAAACATTCAAACATTCCAGGTTGGGTTGAATAGGGCTCTAAGCAACCTGATCTAGCTGAAGATGTACCCCCTCATGGCAGGGGGTTTGGACTTTAAAGGTCTCTTGCAACCCAAACCATTCTGTGATTCAATGAAAAAACCTCAACGCTTTAAAAAAGGGGAAAAAAAAATAACCCATTAAAATATATTTTAGAAAACAGATTATGAGCTCACTGAAATTTTCAAAGATCACTAACTTTCCATGCAAATCAAGGTATTTCTTTGCCTGTCTAAAAATGTCTCACAGGCAAGGAAATAATCTCTGCTCTAAGAAAGTGTCTCTTGCTGACTGCAGGATGTGAATGAGACGCCTTCCACCTCTGAGATCCAGGATTAAGACCGTGGGTCTTTGCTGAGACACTTCAATAGCCCATCCTGGTGAGCTGCATACAGAGAGTGGCTGCAGGAAACACAATGTGGACTGCTATGACACCAGATATGAAACTGGTCTCACGAGGAAGAAATGAGGCTTTTTGCAAAACATCTGGAACTGGCTCACACCTCCCTCACGATCCTTGCTTGGATGAGTCCTTGGCCCAATGCAGCATGTTAATTCCTACATTCCTAGAGCACTTACAGGCATCACAGCAAAACCTTTGGCTTTTAAACGAGGGAGAGAGGCAGCTCAGAGGTGAAGGATGAGACTCAAAGTGAGGCTATTGGAGATGCCTCTTTGCTGAGGATCAGCCCCAAGATAGGACACCTACCCTTTTAGGCAGTCTTTTGAACATCTCATCCCCCTAAAAACTCCTCTTTATTTTTTTTTTTAATCCAGGAAAAAACAGCACTGAAAGATACTGACTGTCAGCCCAAGACATGAGCCAGACAATAGGCTGGACATTAGGAAAATTTTTTTCACAGAAAGAGGGGTTAGTCACTGGAATAGGCTGCCCAGGGAGGTGGTAGAGTTGCCATCCCTGACTGTTTAAGAGTAGATTGGATGTGGTGTTGAGGGATATGGTGTAGGGGAGAACTTTGTAGAGTAGGGCTGATGATTGGATTCAATGATCCCAAGGGTCTCTTCCAACCAAAATGATTCTATGTTATCCACAATGCCTTCTTCATCCAGATGCCTTCTGCCAACATCTCCCTTCTGCCAGCAGGCAGGGCCCATCCACCACAGCAGCTCAGGGATCCCCAAGTGCTTTTTGTTTGCATCCATGTGGAAATGGGAGATATACAAAGCAAGAGAAACAACAGGAAAAGACCTAACATAAAGGAATAGTTTGCAAAACTGCATAAGTAATTACAGACAGCATCTCTTAAATACAATCTAATCCTCTGCCCCTAATCTAATTCCCTCTGAGAGAGGTAGTGGGTAACATGCCACCAGGAGCAAAACTTAAGGTGATAATTTGTCATACTGCCAGATAACAGCATTATTTGGCTACTCTATTAATTAAACCCAGAGGAGGTGAGATCAGACCCACTGTTCCCCAACAATGAACCTGCAAACCCAGACCCATGAGGCATCCGTGTACCCCATCCCCAGTACTACAGGTTATATTTGCTGCCATCAGCTTGGCCCCAATTCACCATACCCCACCAACAGGTAAAGGCTGAGTAACCAAACGGGGATCCTGTGCAGCCCTAGCCCGTTGCTCAAGCTGAGCAATACCACAATCACAGGAAAATGCCTCCTGACTACTGAATTTGCTGGGCACTTGCAGAGTAACTCATGGTGAATTGGTCACCCTCTAATGGCCATGGGTCCTCCCAATGGAAAGCAGCTGTGGCAAGTCACGGATGAGCTATTTTATACCTCCAGGTCCTCACAGCACCTGAAGACAGGGTTCTAGAGCACGTTAAAGTGCTAATCCTTCTGCACACCTAAACACATCACCCTGTGCCACCAGACAGCAGTTTGATCTCATTTCAGACAAAACTGGCTTAGGAGGACATAAGACAACAAAGCTTAGTGATATTCTCTTATGTTTACTGGGACAAATTTTGTAGCACTTAAGTAAAGCAGAAAAAGGCAGTTTCTCATCTTCTGTATCTCCTTTGTCTCTTGATGCCTGGTGCAACCTTAGGCAAGGATTTCCAGCCTTTTGCTGTATCTTGTGAGGCCTTTAGTCTGATTTACCAAACCATCTGGACCTTTGATTCCAGAGCTATGATGAACTAGAGAGCATGTGGTGAGCAGATACTCTTGTCAGAGCTTTTGACTTGATTTTTTCCTTCCTCACCAGAAGAGTCCTTGAAAGGAACTTGGTCATATGCTTCCCTGCAGTCCAGAAAGTGCAAATTTTGTCTCAGATATCTGGGCAGGAAGGCATGCAGGGCCTGTGCAGAACAAATATAACCTAAAGTAAAAGCCTAACCCATTTTGGTTTGGCACAGAGAGTTAATTTGCCTTATTTTAGGCAATAGTTAATTAAAACAAGCATTTTTTAGTATTTTTCCTGGTACCTACTGGTGCAATAATGCATTTCCCTTCATAGGAAAAATGTTCTCAAGATGTGACTGAGACCATGTGATTAAACAAACCCCATCAACTTGTCTTAACATAATTCACTATCCTGTCTTGTAATTGTTCATTTCCTATAACTAATCCAATTGCTGATGAGGATTTTGACAGCAAAGCAAAGACTTTGGGGAATACTTCAGCAAATCTATGCTTATTAACAGGCATCAAATCATATAGCTGGCATAACTGAACCAGCTTGCACAACAAAGAGCCAGTCTGTCACCGATAGGGGCAACAAACCCGCAGGGTACAGATCCCAAACGGCTTGTGGGAACATACAGACGACCCAATATGAGCTAGCAGTAAGTTCCCAAGTTTATTGACAGCACAACAGTTATATAGCCTTGTACACAGTTATGCATACTCGGCAACATTTGATAGGTTCTTAGCAGAGGAATTTATTTGCATAGAACTTCCCTATCTCCGGTTACAGCTGTGTTTGAATTCCTCCTCGAGCATCTTAACTCCAAGGTCACTCCAACCCTGGGGCCTGCCTTTAGTTACACAAGCGCAAGCAAACTCCTGTCAAGAGGCCCTGTGCCTTAGCAAAAGTTTTACTTGTGCAAGCCATTTAGACGGAGGTTGTGGCCATTTTCTTCTAGCCAATTCCCAACACCAGTTCGTGCCAAGCATGGTACTGGTGGACCCCAGAAGCCCTGGCAAACAAATAACTGTGCACAACAGAACATTTCATCTGAGTTATCTATTTTCAAGTTTATCCTCTTCTGTTAGTTGTATCTAGCCTTGGTGAAGACTGCTTTCCAAGTCCACGTGTTGACCTTGAGTACACCAGGTAAATCCACTCACCATGACCAACACCAGAATTTGGCTTGCAGGTGCTGACCTCTATTAAGCCTAACAGAGGATCTCACATCAGCAGTGTCTATTAATGATTACTCCACTAGCACTTCTTCCTTGACTTTCCCAAGCAGCAGTTGGATCCTAGATCACATTTGCATTGGAATCAACAGCCATTGCCCATAAAATGCTTCAAGAAATTTTGATTTATGGATTTAATCTGCTTTTTGACTGAACAGTAAGGTCTGCCACAGCAGAGAGCAATCCATGATCAAAAGCAAGTCCAGATGCCTCAGCCTTCTCCTCATCCTTCGTCACTATGTTGCTTCCCATATCCAAGAGAGGATGGAGGTTCTCCCAAGTCCTCCTCTTGCTACTAATATATTTATAGAATTTTTTTTAATTGTTTTTAATATCCAAGGATGGGTTAAGTTCTAGCTGGGCTTTGGCCTTTCTAGTCTTTTCCCTACATAGCTTTACTACACCTTTGTCATTTTCCTGAGTGGCCTGCCACTTTTTCCAAAGGCCATAAATTCCTCTTTTTTTCCTGAGCTGTTCAACCAGGCCGGTCTTTTCCCCCAACGGCTCGCTTTACAGCGCACAGGGATGGCCTGCGCCTGTGCTTTTAAGACTTCTTCCTTGAAAAATGTCCAGCCTTCCTGGACACCTTTGCCCTTCAGGGCCGCCTCCCATGGGACTCTGTCAATCAGGCTCTTTAAAAGACCAATGTCTGCCCTCCAGAAGTCCATGATGGCAGTCCTGCTGGCTCCCCTCCTTGTTTCCCTGAGAATTGAGAACTCTATCATTTCATAGTCACTGTGCCCCAGACAGCCTCCATCTGGCACATCTCTCACAAGTCCTTCTCCATTCACAAACAGCAGATCCAGCAGGGCTCCTTCCCTAGTCAGCTCCCTCACCAGCTGTATCAGGAAGTTATCCCAAACACACTCCAGGAACCTCCTAGACTGTTCCCTCTCAGTTGAATTGTATGCCCAGCTGATATCTGGTAAGTTGAAGTCTCCCACCAGGACAAGGGCAAGTGATCTTGAGACCTCTGCCAGCAGTTTATAGAATGCTTCGTCAACCTCTACATCCAGGTTGGATGGTGTCCTGGTTCCAGGAGGGACAGGGTTAATTCTCCTAGCAGGGCACAGGTAGTCCATCCCATGTGAGCCATGCCCAGAGGGTTGTGGGGAGCTGGCCAGGAAGGGGAAGGAGGACAGGAGCTGGCCGGGAAGGGAAGGAGAACAGGAAGCTGGGAACAGGTGCGCAGTGCGCAGTTGGGGATGGTCCCAGGTGCAGTCGGTGAGCGGTCAGCATTGTAATCATGTTTTTATATTCCCTTTATCCGTGTTACTGTTACTGTTTTGTTGTTCTGTTAAACTGCCTTTGTCTCAAGCCATGAGTTTTGCCTTTTCCTTCTGATTTTGCCTTCCCGACTGTGGACGAGCTCAAGAGCGAGTGGCTGCCACGTGGTTCTTTGTTGCCGTCTAAGGCTAAACCACGACAGATGGTCTGTAACAAACTCCCACCACAATATCAGCCTTGCTGGACCTCCCCTTGATTCTTACCCATAAGCACTCAACTCTACCATTACCCTCAATTCTTGACATTCATAACCCTTCATAACATACAGGGCCACCCCTCCTCCTCTCCTTCCTTGCCTGTCTCTTCTGAAGAGTTTGTAGCCATCCAATCCATTGTAGCACCCCAGTCATGCGATTCATCCCACCACGTTTCCATGACGGCAACTACATCATAGCTTTCCTGCCACACAATGGCTTCCAGCTCCTGCTGTTTGTTGCCCATGATGCATGCATTTGTGNCTGTTTGTTGCCTATGATGCATGCATTTGTGTAGTTGCACTTCAGCTGCGCTAATTGTCCTGCCACATTTTTGGGGGGACGAGCCCTATTTCCCAGCTGACCGTGCTCAAACCCTTCTGTAGTTGCCAACCTATCACTACCCCTCATGTCTTCACTATCGTACGGATCACCATCCTCCACCTCCACTGAGACAATAGACTGCAAGGCCTTGCTGGGTGCCAGCTGCTGAGGTCTGATCCCTTCACTGCTGTACTTGGTTTTTCATCTGAGTCCATCTCCGATGAAATCTAATCACCTATTAGTTTGGGTGATTCTTATTATAGTGCAACCAATAGCAGTTATAGAAAAGAGGATGTACAATGGCAAGGTCATTTAGCAATTAATATAATACAGTTTCATTCATTGGCTATTCTCACCCAAAATCAAATCCCCATGAGGTACACATCGAAATTCTCCGTCCTTCCACATCACCCACCAAGTACACCCAGGTTAGCAAACCCACAGATGGGTTTGCCTTTGCTTGAGCCAGGACTTACTCAGACAGTCTTCCCTAACATATTCTTCATATGCACTACAGGGACTCTCAGTGCACTTTTTAACTGAAGAGCTCTCTAGATACCTGCTCATATTCTCCCACATCCCATGCCACCCATGACTCTCCAGCCTTGGGGCAGATATCTGTGTGGTAGTCTTAAATAGTTGCTTAACCCTAAACATAAACTGAAACACATTCAGGAGAACTAACAATAGTACCAAGCTAGGTTGCATGTCCCAAGAGTATTAAAAATTTTCAAAAACTGGCATACCCGGTATGAAAGAGAAAAGGGAGGTGAAAGAGTTGAGGAAAGTATGCCCCCTGCTTCCCCCATTGCGGGAGATCATGGCAGCCCATCTGTTTTTCTTTCCTGCTTCAGTAAATACTGTGAGACCATCTACAGGAGTTTCAGAATTGTGGTTATCACATTCAAATTCCTGATCTTGAAACACAGCGACCATTTTATGCGCTGGATATTTGTTGGTAACTGTTCATATAAAACCTGCTAAAGTCACTTGCATCTCCAATGACACATGCATTAGCCATTCCAAATAATCCTGTACAAGTGGCATAAATATAACTTTTGGTTCAGCCCCAGACATTTCAAGAATGCGATTTCAACCTTTCATAATGAGTTGACGAAATAATTCTGCCCTTGTTGAAATCGTCATTTTTGGTCTGAACGATAAAAAGACCCATTCCAATATGCTCAGTGGATAGGAATGTTCTTCAACCTACTGCGTAATCAATGTAAAAGGGTGTATACGTTGTTTTCCTGAATTGATAAGCATGAGCATGATTGGACACTCGATCACTAGCCGGTTTGCATGACATGGAACAATTTTTTGTGATATTATATCGAGACTCACTTTTTACTCATCTCCCAGCTGCCGTGAATTGTCTGCTTGGGTAGATGTCCCCAATAACTGAATCAATGGACTTAGGTCGTCATTCGTGATCCTGCAAAGGTTTCTAATCCATTGAATGTCTNCAAAGGTTTCTAATCCATTGAATGTCTCCTACCAATTTCTGCACATCACTGAGTTATTTAACATCTGTTGTCAAGGTTACCTTTTGAGGTCTAACTACGCTACTAGTGATTATCCACCCCAAATAACTCCT
>VZTM01006596.1:30721-52067 GCA_013400555.1 Jacana jacana | reverse complement strand
AACAAAAAAAAAAAAAAACACACACACACCCCCAAAAAAAAAAAAAAAAACCCAAAAAAACAACAACAAAAAACAACAAAACCAAAACAAAACAACAAACCCAAACCTCAAACCAATAGGATTCACTGAGAACTTACAATAAAGCATATCCATATGTTCTCACTGTTACCCTGCTTGGTCTTTAGCAGTTATGTCATGGCAAACAGACAAACAGACACAAGAGGTCTCACTGTTCTGATATTATGTTCTCTTACTTCTCAGGTGATATACAGGATTTGTAAACCTATTTATTAGATGCAGTCTTACCAGGGCAGAGTAGAGGAGGAGGAGAACCTCTCTCGACCTAAACTGGAACAGGCTGCCCAGGGAGGTTGTGGAGTCTCCTTCTCTGGAGACATTCAAAACCCGCCTGGACGAGTTCCTCCGTGACCTGATCCAGGTGTTCCTGCTCTGGCAGGGGGATTGGACTAGATGATCTTTCAAGGTCCCTTCCAATCCCTGATACTCTGTGATTTATTAGTTCTCAATTATCAAGACCAATCAATACCTCAATAGCACCACACATCAATCCATAAAGAGGCAGAAGTCATGAACAGCTTCATGTTTTCTTACCTGCAAAGCTGCATGAAGTTCTAGTTCAAAACAAACTTTCCTCACTTAATAAAGTACTAGGAAGGAAGTAACACACATCTGGAGGGCTTTTCCAATTGTAAAAGTGTTTTCTAATCTAGAAATGCCAGAGATAGGAAGCCAGGGTTGGCAGTTTTATGCACCCTGCTTAAGCTACAGACTACTCTATGATTTCCATATTAACATTTCCAGTATAAAAGCTATTTTCTCTGGTTTTGAAGGCCAATATCAGACATGCAAGAACGTGCAAAATTCAAGTCTGCCCTCTGTACTAAATCCCACCTTGCCCCAATAGCTTATGTTTCTGCCAGAGCATTTAATTTTTCTTCCAAGAGGTCCTTACACAATCAATAATCTTGTAACATGTAATCCATGTAATGTTCTGTTTGACAGGCCGATCACATTCTTTCTCTTTATACACACAGCTTTATACTTACTCTCATTAAAATCCAAACTACCCCTGTTTTGTACAATCAGCCGGGCTGTTTTGGTTTTCACTAAAACTTTGGGCCTCACTCGTGTCACCGATAAAAGCATTAGTACCTTACTAGCCAGCTGCCATCCTGATCATTAGAGAATATCGCAAGTGCAGCTTCTAGACTCTTGAGCTTACCTTTCCCAAGATTAAAACCTCCTCCTTTTTTTTTTTCCCTCAGCGCCTTTTACACAAACAAACCCTTCACTTTCATCCCACGACTCCCTCAGCTTGTTCAACAGCCGTTTGGATAAGAACTTGTCAAAGGCATTTCGAAAGCTCTAATTTATTCTTTTTTTTTCCTCCTTTGTCCACAACAGTGACAAGTTCAAAGAGTTCTCAGATCCGCATGACACAATTTTCCTCTGCCAAAATCATGTTAATTAAACTAACATCTCAGGACCTTCCTAGTACTGTTCTGTCTTCCCCCTCCTCATAGTTGCCAACCACAAATGTAAGGCTGACAGCTTTGTGTTCGTGCCACATTCTGCATAACAATTTCCTGTGTCTTAAGAACACATAGAAAATTGCAGAATAGAAAGGGCTAC
The DNA here is from genome assembly GCA_013400555.1 of Jacana jacana. Classification (NCBI taxonomy): domain Eukaryota; kingdom Metazoa; phylum Chordata; class Aves; order Charadriiformes; family Jacanidae; genus Jacana; species Jacana jacana. The sequence goes on along the minus strand of VZTM01006596.1, from coordinate 50,414 downwards.
GGTAAGATAATGGCTCTATAAGCCATGCCTAATGCTCACAAGAAATAATGAAATCAAATGACAACTTGTTTTTAATATAAAGCTTGACTGAGGAAACAAAAAAATACAAAAAGAAACAAATGAAAAAAAAAAACAAAAAACAAACCACAACAAGAAGCATAAACAACAGCTGAGAACATTGGATCTCTTGTTTCTGCCACTCAGCCAGAAGGGAAAGGAAAACAAGGCAAAACTTTCCACCACAGATCTCAGGAGGTACAGACAAGATAATAGGAACAATTATAGCTAGTTAAACCATGCTAGAACGTAAATGAAATCTTTGCTTCAAACAGTTATTTAAATATGCAAATTAAACCACAAAAACAGCAAACAAAATCTCAGCTAATATAACTGAAAACCAACACAAATACTTTTCTTGAACTTGGATTAAGTTTTTTTTCCTGCCATTCAAAATTGTGGCTCTTCATCAGCTTTGAAGTGCAGTAACAAGTAACATCAGGGTTAGTGAGTTGGGAGAGAGAGAGAAAACCCTGCCGTTCTTCAAGTTTCTGTTGGATATGTTGGAATCCAAGTGAAAGCATTTAATTCTTTCCTGTGTTTTATTGTTGATAACAGGCATCTCTCAGACCTACTATTAAGAGACAAAAGACTTAACACTCCACAAACACACGCTTTCCCAAGTCTCATCAGTGTGCTTCTGTCCCACCGATGTTTACATCTCATTTGACATCAGAAAAGATTGCTTCTTCCTTTGCTACATCTACGCAGCACTTTTCATCACAATTTTAAGGTCACTGGACTGAACACTGCCACAACAGAGAGGCTGTCAGGAAGGTTCAATTATATTACTAGACTTCTACAAAGCTAGATAGAGAAGTTTAAGTTAACGGAAAAATATCAATTAAGGCTGATTCGTATACAGACTTCATAGATAGATAAAAAGAATTTCTCTGTAGAAATAATAACTAACAGATTAAAATAAAAGACTAGAGTTAGAATGAACGGAGGAATTAATGCCTGAGCACGATCAGCTGGCACAAAAAAACCGCCACAAACCCCTAACAAACCAGCAAGCTGCACAACAGGCCGAGTTATAAATCACCCAGGTTTTAACCTCTCCTCCACCAACATCCTGCAAAACCCTCAGCAGTTCTGCACCTTCCCTGCACTCTGGAAGGAGAATGCTTCCTCCAAACACCTCTGCTCAGAAAAAAAAAAAAAAGAACACTCTGCATTTTTTATCATATTATGAAACTTGGAGTCATATTTAATCAGTAGTATATATTTAATAATTAGTTTTATATATGTATTTCATTACTACTCCAGAGAAGTAACTTAAAATCCAGAATTCTGGTAGACCTACTCATGGAAAAAACTGTACTACCTACAAATTCCATGACACATGGAAAAAAGTGTTAACACTGAAATTAAATCAGGAATGTACTCTTTTACATGAGAAGAAGACTTACTTTTAAGAAGATATTAAATGCTGCAACTCCCCTAGCTATACAACAAAAGAGCATAAATTTGTGTTCTCAGCCTCCCAAAGGGTTTTTTATGACTGTAGAATAAGATCAGCTTTTCTGTCTAACTGTTCAACTTGATTATAGAGAATTTTATCAGAGAAACACCACTTACAAAAGCAGCGTATTATGGACTGCTTCAAGATACACTAAGATTTTCGCCTCACCACCAAAGTTTCAGAATATGCAGTTATATCAACTTCATTTTATATTTTCTTTATCTAATGGAAAGTGGAAAACACTTGATGTACCATTATTTTGGTTTCCCTTGGGTTTCTCTCAAACTCAGATCTGGATCTCTTCTTAATCCAATGGAGCCAGCGTAAACCCTCCCTGGACCTGCTTAACTCAGATATAGGAAACAGATAGATTCTTCTTTTCTAATCCTATAGACATTACCAAAATAACATAATAATCTACAGGCTCAGGTACCGCCTCTTCAATAGGAGGGCAGGACAAAGCCAAACCACTATTTTACCTGTTCTAATTGGGATCTTTTCCACAGAAAGCACTCGGGATTTTTACACCCTGGAGGAAGCTCACACTCGAGCAAGTTGCTGTAGTTGATTAATACCAGCATTCGTGCTGTCCAGCCAGAAAAAAAAAAAAAAGCCAGGCACTATCACGTTCCTCCTTTATAAACTTCTTGGTGCCCCACTGGTTCCCTACATAAGCATCTTCTCTTTCACAAAAAACAGCCAAAGACCAGTTGTCATCTCCTCAGGTAAGCAGCAGATACCTTAAAATTTGAAAAGCTCTTTTTGTGACAAATCCCAGTCCACTTTGCAGCCTTTGAAGTATTAAGGCAGATACCTAAGATGGGCATACTGGAGTCTAAAACAGGTATCTGAATCCCAATACTGAGAAAAACTTCACTTCAGCACAGATCTTTGCAGCATAAAAATCACACTGACCATCCTAGGTCATTTTGCCCAATACCATCAGAGTTGTTACATGCATTTATAAAAATAACATTCAAAATTTCTCAGACAAGGGGAAAGAAATAACAATGCAAAAGACCTAGACAACCCACACATACTTTTCAAAGTGCTTAGTTATGCACAAAAGACTTCATTATGAAACAGGAGCAATCTTTGTAAACAATTTGAAATAAAAATAGCACAAAACCTGAGGAATAAGCAACCAGCAGCTTTAGAGAGACAAACAGAATCAAAAGCCATTTTATTTTATTCATACACCGCAGGCTTAACATCATTGATCTTCTCAATGCCATACTGGGTTCACACACTCAAATCACACAATGTGGTTTATGGAGACTGCTGCGCAGACAGAAGTTGCTGTGATTTCTGGCAGGGAGCCTCCAGCTCCAGCTGGTGGCAATATTTACCTAAGCAGCAGGAGCAGCCTCAACAGGCAACCTGCACCAGTTCTTCCAGTATTTTCAAGACACCAAATTTTGTTCTTATCCCATTAACGCCTCTGAACATTGCTCTCTAGATCAGTTTTATACAGCCTCTCTAGCACATCTTACACTTGAGAGGTAATACGCCAAGCAAGGAGTCAAAATCTTTCTGTTATTTTAATGAAATTGGTACAACTTGGCCCTACAGTACCATTAGGGTCCAAAATCTTCTGTTTAAGTGTCACAAACTGTTCATCTGAGTAAGGTCTCTTTTGCTCTACTAAACATGTCTGCACGCACAAGGGCTTGTAGTTCATAAACAGAGAACCAGCCAATTCCAACTGGCCTGTGCAAGAGGCTTGTACCGAGGTAAAGCAAGGCTTCTTCCCGCTTGGTCTGCCACAAAAACAGCCTGCACCTTCACGTTTATTCACCTCCGTGCTAAACTGCTCGAGTTCTTCCGTTTCCCTCCTGCTCCTGCCCAAACCGTGTGACCCCATTGTCATTTCGTATTAGCATGCTAGCACAAAGTTGGCTTTGTTTCCTCAGTTAAGAACATACATTCCCTTCAGCACAAGGACATAAACCTGTTGGAGCAGGTCCAGAGGAGGGCCATGAAGATTATCACAGGACTTGAGCCTCTCTGTGATGCAGACAGGTGGAGAGAGTTGGGGTTGTTCAGCCTGGAAATGAAAAAGCTCCAGGGAGACCTTACAGTGGCCTTCCAGTACCTAAAAGGGGCCACAGGAAAGATAGGGAGGGACTCTTTATGAGTAAGTGGGGCAACAGGATGAGGGAGAACACTTTTAAACTGAAAGAGGGGAGCCTTAGATTAGACCTTAGGAAGAAATTCTTTCCTGTGAGGGTGGTGAGACACTGGAACAGGCTGCCCAGAGTAGCTGCAGATGCCCCAATACCTGGAGGAGTTCAAGCTGAGGGTGGATGGGGCTTTGAGCAATCTGGTCTAGTGGGAGGTATCCCTACCCATGGCAGGGGAGTTGGAACTTGATAATCCTTAAGGTCCCTTCCAACCCAAACCATTCTATGATTCTGTAAATGCTTCTGTTTTATCAAATGACTTCACAGCTTCTCCCTGTGAAAACCACTGCTACAACCTAAGCCAAGAAAGATATAAACTAAAAGATACAGCTTGCCTAAATAACCAAACTTTCAAGATATCAGTGAAGCACTACAACAGTGTATATACATCCTCAATTCAGAATTTAAAATACGTTACTGTTTCACGTGCAGGATGTGAAATTACAGGCTTCTAGCAATGAAGAAATACTGTATAACAGGGTAGAGTAATAGGAACAGCAAACCAGGAACAAACAGGCCCACAGTGATGCATCTTACAATCTACCTGTAATGTTTGCATACTTAAGAGAACACCATCATCCTAGTAAAATTATCGCAATACTTGTACTCTGATGACCTTCTCAGCTTCTCAAAAGACTCTGCAATGATTCCCAGCTCTAGACGCACACGGGGAGTTTCAAAACTTTTCCTCTGCAGAAACATAAAAAGTCACAGAAACCAAGTGTGACCTGGCTTGAAAGCTGTCCTGCTCTTTACCACCAGCAAACCACATAGCATGGAGGAACAAAAACTTGTGGTCTGGTAAAGGCAGCTGCAGACCCCTTAGGCTGACACTGAAAGGAATGCTCCCAGTAGCAGCCCCCTCCTTAATCACACGCATTTCTTTGCTGTGTCTGTCTTAACTCTCCCCCAGTGAGACTCCTCTGAACCAGCTCACTTTGGGGTGGACAAGCTGTGGACAAGCTCAGCTGTATCTTGACACTAGCATAAGCTGGCTAGAAAATTATGGCCTCAAGCCACAGTCCCACAAACGCTCCTAAGGTGGCAGAAACCAGCACTGGCACCACAAAAAGCATGAGGCAGTATTGCTATCGCTGCTGCTCTTCTCCACCCTGCTGTGCTTTCTCCCTCAAGTCAGAAGTGAACTCAATCAAGGGATCTCGAGGCACGTATCCAATGCCCTCAGGATGTATTTAGTACTAGAAATTGGCTTTCATGCCGCTATTACAGGGCAGGTCTTTGGACTGAACTCACTACTTCTGTCTTTTAATCTCAAATGTGTAACTTGAAGCAATAATGAATATGCTGACTATTTCTTGCAGCTCTATTGAATAGCCCTTTCTAAGGCAGAGCCCAAGGTTTGAAGGGCAACTTCAGACCCCAGAGGAGCAGCAGAAATCACAGCGCACACACTTCCAGAGCACTGGGTAATCTGCTACTAAACAGCTGGATAAAGGTGTGCCACATTGGGCTCCCTGCCATCTAACCTGAAATATTAAAGCAATGTAAGAGAAAGCATCATCCAAACACCTACCTTTTTTCCTTTTCCTACCCTTTTTCGAAGTTTCCAAATTAGTTCTCAAATCATCCTACCATGAAAACAATACTAGATATTTGCCACCTCAGAATGAGCCACTTACAGATAAATTTTAAAATTCAATAAATGCATTAATTCTTCCAAATAATCAGAATTCATTCCTTTACATCAGTTACATTTATATAACATAAAATTAATATGTATCAGGAGAGCAACATAGTCTTTCCCACCCTACAGGAATTCCTGCATATACCATTTGAGTATTATGTCAAAGCCTAGAGATAATAAATTAAAGCCCTGAAATTACATTACCAGGCACAAAAATCACTATTTTCTATAGCAATCAAGCAAACCTTTGGAAGTTATTACGTACTGATTGTGAAGTTGCAAGCTAATGAGCTCAGAATAAAAAAAAACCCAAGAGGAGTCTCAGGAAAAAAAAAAAAATCATTCCGATACATGTTTCTTCCTCAAAGATACTTATTGCAGTCTTATTTATTCTGAAATAGGTTACTAATAATTCACTGTTTTCGCACAAGTTCTTAAACATTTTCCAACCCCAGCAGATTGGGCAAGGTAAATAAGAAAACAATTCTTCAGCAGAAAACTAAAATCTTGGGTCTTATCCTTGCCAGCAAGGTACCACCTGATGCAATAAAGACCTTGCTCCCAAAGCAGCTGGCTGCAACAGCAATACTTTTAGATGCCAAGGGAAGGGAGTGCCTGGCATCATCCTGAAGAAGAGGCAAATAAATCAGCAGCAGCCACAAGCAGAGCTTGGCTTTGCCTCCTCGAGCCAGAAAACATGTCAAAGCAAAGAAGTGCAGGGCTTTGAGGCATGCACACAAATTCCCTGTGACAGAAAGTAAGAGAAGCAGAAAGCAGATGGTTTTTTTCTTCAGTTATAAGGCTATCACGCCCCTATCTCCTCATAGGGCCAAGAGCTGCAAGCTGTGTTTCAGAGCAGTAAGAAGAGGGATCTTCAGCAGCATTTCTACAGGGAGGTGACAGCCACAGCTTGTCAAGGGTCCCGCTGTTTTTCTCCAAGGGACAGAAGGTCACCTCTGTCCTGCAGCAAGGCCCCAAAGAGATGTACCATCTCCCTCTCCCCAGCTCCCGATGATGGTTGGCTTTGTGGTTGGGACTACTCCACGCTCCCATGGCAGACTCTACAAGACTTGGATCTTAAATATTAAAACATATAAAAGTACTGTTTCTGTCTATATTCTAAAGAAACTTGTGCACCCAAGACCTGTGCACCCAATCTACACAATCACCCCCATCACAGTTAAAAACCAAAACCAAGTATCTTTTATTTCCCATTCCACAGCCTGGGTGTATTACTTACAATAGCCGTCAGCTACACAAGTAATAGAAAAGGAAAGTAAACCATCACTTATGTTTCTCAAATAAGTTTATTTTTTATTTTTGAAATTACTGAGAACTACCACTCAAAACTAGAGTTTTATGTAACAGCACTATTTAGATTTAATTCACCACTCCTCCTCATTCTCAGTTAAGAAATAACAAAATTATTACCCCTTAAAAACTAAACAGTTCCACAGAAGAGGAGCTGAGATAAAAAAGAAAAATTCTTACCTTATTTCTACTTGCTACTTCACAGAATGATAAAAACTTTTCTCAACTTTTAAACATGCATGCTTACTACACAAAAGATCCATCAGCAAAGCTGAATTTTGTGCTGTTTTACACAGCAAATCTTCTCCCATCTCAAAAACTCAACACAGTCTTCCTGGACTAAACAGTCTCTGACCCTCAAGGAACTTTACAGACAAAAGTGACACAAAGATATTTCATGAAACAAGATTCTCTAAGTATCTCCTAAACACTTTGGCAGAGACGTGTTTTCCATCTTCCCAATGTTACAAGAGACTTGATTTATTAATCTATTTCCATGCATACATTATCTTTCATTAAATTTCCTCATTACAGTCTCCTGTAGGAGCTAAAAACAAGTAGTGTATTTATAGTGAATTTGTCAGGGGCAGCAGGTTTATTGAGCAATGGCAGTCAAAAGCTCCATTCCACAGACTCAGATACTTTTCCAATTTGAGGATAAGCAGATATCAAACTTATCCTCCTCTAGCAGGCTTGGTAATCCAACTCACAATATAAATTAGCTAGTGTAAGCTCTAAAAAAGTCAAAATACCAAGAGAAAGCACACACAAGTCAGATCCTTAAATCTGAAGAACAGGCTTTTGATATTGCCTGATCTGCATTTAAGAAAATGATAGCCTTCTCTTGTTTATGATGATAGCAGGTCATGGACCAGCTGCAGAGGAGCAAAAGGATGAATTTTAGATGACAAATTTCCTCACTTTTTCATGGCTTAGTTTTCATCAGGCGAAGAGCTAAACCAAATTATTCTCAAGCTAAGAGACCAAAAAAAGGGAGTAGCAGGAGCTGAAGGCCAGAAGGGGGAACTGAGATGGCCTCTTTTGGTAACTACCTAGCTTTAATGGATTAGAAGCTATGCAACATTTCATCCCTGAAATGCTAAATTCCCCATCAAAAGATAAACTCAGCAGCTACATGAACACTATTTCCAGTGCCAATAACAAGAGAACTGGTGACAATCCATGGTCAGGGAAGCAGGACTATAACTTTTGATTTAAAGTGTCAGCCAATTGTGAGAGAACTCGGTATCAGATCGCTGCACGATGCTTCAGAGCTAAAAACAAACAAAAAGCCTTCACACTGAATTCTGACCACTGAAGACCAAAGAAATCCTACAGACAGAACAGCTAGTGTGAACAAGCGTCAAGGACATCAAGTAAAAAATATCCTAATTTAAATAAAGACAAGAACAACCAGTTTCACAATACTTTTTTTTTTTTTTTTTTAATCATTACCATTCCATCAACGCAGTATTTAGGCTCCTGGAAAATAGATGCCCATCTTTTAAGAACTACTAATAAACCTCCGTTTCTTTTATGATAACAAAGAGCAATGGAGACAACAGCACAAGACCTCATCAAGTACCATGAAGTCTTAGACAAGTTAGTAAACTCCATACAGTGAAACTGCTCTACCCAAAACCTTCCAGAGAAACCAGAGATCAGAAGCAGCAAAAGGTGCTTTTCAGCATAATGCCTAACTTGGCAGAAGCTTTGTGCTAGTCTTCCTTTTTAATTAAATACAGCATTTTGGGATCCAGTGATCAAACAATATTACTGCGTGGTCTTCAAAGACTAGAGACAGCTGAGGAAAGGTATTTCCACTAATATTTTTTTGTGTTTTATTCCTTGCAAGTTTCCCTACATTATTAAAATTAAGAGGTTAAGTTTATTACACTCCATCAACTCTTTTAAATTGCTAACCTGTGCATTTCCTTAAACAAGCGCAGTCTAAGAGTTTACTGAACAAGTTCTATTTCTTTGCTGTAAAAAGCAAATATTTCTTCATTTGTATTCATTCAGCACAGAGGAGGGAATTAAAATTGTATGTAAACAAAACATTAAAGACTTTTACAACCCTATACATGATAAATTAAATTAAATTACAAGTCAAGAAAAAATTATCTTGCCAAGAGCTTCCACTGCAGTTTCCTAACATACCACCTTTCTAATGTTTGTGGACATAAAATGAACAGAGCAGAAACACTAATGTGTTCACTACTCTTTCATGGAGAATATACCATATTCCTGTATACAGTAATGTCCAAATTAGTGACCACCAAAAATACTGTGACAAACCAAAGAGCTTTGCACACATGCATAGTAAAAATTTTCATATGGTCACACTCTTTTAACTAGAAACTTCATTATGGCTGTGATTTAAAAAATAATAATAAAAAAACAAAACTAAACTAAAACCAACCCAACAAACAAACACAGATTCTAAGTAAACTTAACTACTGCTGGAATTACCATCCACCTTTTTGGCAGGCTGAAAGCAAATGTATGGCAGCTACAGGTTCACATGTCCCTAAATAAGTATCAATTTTATTATTTCCTAAAAATCTGAAAGCTAATTAGATGTTTCAAACAAACTTTAGTTTAAGTTTCAGTTCTCCCTCAAGCCTCAAAATTCAGATGCAAAAGAAAATGACTAAAAAAGTAAACCTTCTATTTATTTTGCACCAAAGTCAGGACTTGTCAGGATGAAGTGGGTGAGCTGGAAGTATCAACAAGTAGGTACTATGACTACCTGCTCCAGTGCTGGACCACTGAATGCCACGTGTAACTTACAGATTTGCACTGGTGATTGCTGATCCTTGACCTAGAAGACAAATGATTTGGATAACATACAGAAAGCAAATAACTTGTAGGCACTTCTGCAGCTCAAACAGCAACACTCTTTCCAACACCTGACGGTGTCATGAAAGGAGTCTTTTTTCAGCTCTTATTTACATCCCTCTATTCCCTCCTCAAACAAGAAAACTAAAATCAAGTCTCTTGCAACACAAGAATCTAAGCTTTTTAATAGGTTCCAAGCACCTGGGATTTTGATGGACATTCCTTCCTAAAGGTGAGACCTGTTCGACACAGGCTTGACTATGAGAGCTTTTGTTTAGTGCTTCTAGACAGCACAAACTATCAGCCTCAGTTCTACAAGCAAACCCCAATGAAAATAGAAGTTTATTCAGTCGTTTTGAAAATAATAAACATAAGTGAAAGAAGGGGAGAGAGTTAAAGAAGAAGTGTTGAGAGCTTCAAGCTCCAAACATTTCTCTAGGGGATTTACAAACTTCTGAAATTAAAAAGATGGCATTTTTCTAAGATTTCTAGAGGCTTGCTGGGAAGCCAACATAATTTTCACACCACTGGAGTGACAACTTCTTTCATGCAAAATATTTATTGCATCATGATCTGCATGACAATAACAACACACTTCTCTGCCTTCCAACTAGTTCAGATTCAACCTGTATTTCAGCAGCTTCTTCACAGGCATATGGGACACTCCCAGCATTTAAAGTGCATTTTAATTAAGCCGTTTAGACAAACCTCCACATTGGTCACATTCTCCCCTCCCTTGCTGAGGATGCAGGCCACTACCTAATAATTTATCTGCCTGAAAACAGTGTGTTGCTGTGCTGAAGAAGAACTGACCCTGCACTCAGGAAGAGTACTGAAGGTGTTTCCAGAGCTGCTAACCACAATGACAGAAGCAAAAAGCCTGCAAAGCTTTGCAGGGACAGCTGCAGCATAGAAAAAAACCACAAAAGTAGTGAAAAGCTATCACAGAGCAATTTACATTGGAAGGAAACTCAAGGCCTCTAGTTCTAGCCATTGCTCAAAACAAGGCTAATTTCATTTGAACACTGACCATGAACAGAGATCCTTCCACCTCTCTGAGAACACATTCCAGAGTCTGACTATCCTCATGAAGATTTTTTTTCTTTCTATCCAGCTGGGGAGGGGAGGGGGTGTCTTTTGGTGAAGTTGATGTCTGTTTTGTCTCATGTTCATGCTGCACTCTTGCAAGGAGCACCTAGCTTCATCTTCTCTAAGACTCCCACCCACTCAGCAGCTGAAAACAGCGCATAGGTCTGCCCCTTGGTCCTCTCCAGGCTACAAACCCAGTTCCCTCAGTCCCTCCTCATATACCATGTGCTGCAGCCCACGATCCTGCTCAGTGTCTTTCTGCTGGACTGGCTCCTGTTTGTGCATCTACCTGTCCTGCAAAGCTCCACACTGGATACAGCACTCTAGATGCAGCCTCACGGCCACCAAGCAGATGTGAACAATGACGTTCCTCAACCTGCTCTAACTGGTGGAGCCAAGATCACAACACCACTGACTTGTCTGCCAGCACGTGCAAAGATGGGCATCCTGGTCCACTCCAGCGGGTGCTGGGGTGGCTCAAGTCCTCCAAGAGAGCCAAGGCCTACAATCATGTTTCTTCTTGTCTAAAGGTGGCTTTGCCCACTTCCTCATCTTGATGGGGCAGGTGTGTTGTGGATGCTAACTGTCATGTCCCCCTCCCTTTGCTGTCCTCTCTCTAATCCTGACCCTTAAGCTCATGACAGGCCCTTCTTGCCCCCACAGCAGCAGAGCTCTGAGTTCAGGTCATACCCCTGCAGAAGAACAAACCCTTCCCATCTTCCCTGCCCAGCCTGCATGAAGAGTGGGCACCATAGTGCTCTAGTTGCTCTGTCACATTTCTGTCACCCAAGGGAGGTGACAGGCCTCTGCAAGGCACACTGAGTTCTCCTTTCACCAGCTCACCTCTCATCCATGCTGAGTATTTGCCTGCACCCGAGATGAATGTCCCCAGCTCACAGCATCTGAGCTACCCCACATGCATTACCTGACTTCGTCCCTCTGTTTATCTGATAAAGAAAGCATGTTTGGTTAAGTTACTACTAAATAAAGCCCTGGAAAGGCAATCTAGCTTGCAATAAGCTGGGTTTTTTGGTGTTTTGTTTTTTTTCACCCATTTTTAAGCAAGCTGCTACTTCAATTTCCATTCAAGACTGATTCATTAGAATGCTCTACAAACTTGGGAATCTTACCTTGCTAGCCATTGATTCACCTTGAGCTTCCTAAATCTATTACTTTCTGACTGGTTTCTGCAATTTAGCCCCCAAGGCAGCAGAGTATTTAGGAACAGAAGAGAAAAGCTCAAAATAGGCTTGAATCAGAACAAGTGATGCTGGAATACAGCCTCCAACTCCTCTGGAACTGAGATTCCTGCACCTCTTCTACTAGAGGACAGGGACATGTAAGAGGTTAGGCCATAGTATGTATAGAGGACTAAAGAGGTCAGCTGGAATCTCATATTTGTTCTGTGCACAAATGCCAGACAGAGTCTCCCCCTCAGTATAGAATTAAAAAAAAATACGTTCAGCAGAAGTTCCCTTCTCAGGATATAACAGAACAAGCACTATTTTTCATTCTGCCACATTTCCCAGACTTTCCAGTATCTCAGTTACATACTGAAGTTACTTGCTGTATTACAGTCAATCATGTTACGCAATCAATATATGTATTCACACTTCCTATCTCTGCAACGACATTTAATTTCAGAAATATGCTGATTATAGGGCAAGCACCAAGAACCTCATGTAGCTGCTTTCTGAACATATCACATGGGAGTAAAGGCTGTATCTTGCACACCTATGACTGATAATTATTTTTTTTTAATCATGGAAAACCAGCGAGACATGGGCAGAACCCCAAGTCTTTCAAGACAGACAAGTATCAGGAACCCCTGTTCTCATAGCTCTCATTAGGAGCTGTTCCAGGAGATAAACATTATTTTATCTGACGCATGTGCAGTATGTACATTAATTTGTGTTGTTACTGCACTAATGGTTAATATGGACTAGTGATGCAACAAACACTGTGTTCCATTTACCCATAAACGTTAACAACACCTTGCAGGCTACAAACTACTGAAAAGTTTATCGATTTAGCTCCAAAAGATGACTTGCACCACCTACAGGTCCCAGCAGAAGATTACAAGAGTCTAACTTTTTTTTGACATTTTTTACATAAACAGTCAGTCATCTTATTCTACACTACTGGAATAAGAGTTAAGTCAAAATAACTCCTGTATAAGCAAAAACAGGATTACGTCAAAACATTGTCATCTAATGTCACTCCAACTGTTTTGCCCTGGTTAGTGTTAAATGAGATCCTTTATTTCTTAGCCTGAAGCATCTCACGTTAATCAGTAATTCCCCTTGACTACAAAGGAAGCATTAAAGAACAGCAGTCTAGGCGCTGCCATCTCAAACCACCTATACATTCTAAACTATAGTTTGCAATTCTTAAAGCAGCCACAATATACTGTAAAGCATACAGAAAACAACTTGGCAACTGCATATCTTTCGAAAGATATTTCAACTTGTCAATCCATCTCATCAGTCCCAATAACACCTTCTCTCACTATGTTTCTTCCTCTGGATTAAAAAAAGATTTTTTTAAAAACATTTTGAAAAGCATTAAGACTGGGAGGACAGTACACCAACTGCTTATGAGTAAAATACACTGCTTTTATCCCAAAGCCAAATAGTTAAATTCATCAAAGCAGCACTTGAAAACAAGATGCACTCAGCCAGCCTTAGTTTGCAGCAGAACAAACTGAAAAGTATGACTATAATATTTCAATGTCCATAAGTAGACTTCTAAGAAACTGCTTTCAACAAACTGTCACCCAAAAAATTTGTACGGATGGGCAAGATACAAGAGGTTATTAATGGACTTCTTTGAACATCCTAACACTTGGATACACCAACCTTTACAAGCCTAAGAGCTTAACCCCATTTAATTCCTCTCTTCCTCCTTTAAATACAGCTTTTCCTATATGCAGTCAACGTTAGCCATACAGAATCACAGCACAAAATGTGAAGATGATCATAACTCTACAAAACAGGTCAAGTTACATTTTCTGCCTATCATTTAATCCCAGCTTTATCAAGAAAATGCCTTCTCTCTTCCAAACTTGCAGGACTCCTGGTGCACAGTAACGAGCTAACAAGTCTGACACTTCCAGTATTTATACTTTGACACTACAAATGGGAGGAATAAAATTTCAAAATCTTAAAACCAGCATAACTGTAAAATTTAAGTTGACTTAAAACTCAGAATCCAAAACTGACAGAAGATGATCTTCGTCAGATATCATCAAGAAGCACTAATGATAAAGGCTCTTGTAATGCACAGCAGAGTAAGACACAGCATTCAGCAAACCTGGGTACAAATATTTCAGTGTCACATTAAGAACACTTCTAGGTAAGCTCTGATCAAGTTACTAAGCACCATGCTACAAATTATTAGAGAAAATAGAACCATTTGTTGAAGAAAAGCAGAATAACTCCGTTTCTAGAAATCTAAAGAGCAAACTCTTTGTATAACTTCTCTAAACATCAGTGTGACCAAATCAAAAATTCTTTTTTGTTAGTAGTGATCTGTGCTAAAGCCCAACACCATATACAGACATACCCTGTAATGCCTTATTTGAAATACTACTCTTAGAGAAGGTTTTGAAGTTAAATTCAGGTTTCTGGCCTCTTCTGTTTTGTCACGGTACACACTAACATACATTTTGCAATGTAATAATCTCCCATTCACTTGAGTCGCATGAAGTTTGGGTTCAGATCATAAGAATATAGCTATATTTAGCATTAGTTCAAAAATGCGTAACTTCTGTTTGCACGGTGAGCGTAATCAAAAGAAACACAGACATACACTGCAGGAAGATGGCCTTTGCAGTTTTCCCTTCCAAAGGACTAAGAATTATCTGTACATTCTCAGGAGAGATTTGCCAGATTCTCTAAGGCTTCGTATTGACTGACACAGCTGTCTATTGGTAGGGCAGATGGCACAGTGACAGGCAGCAGTATGAAAAAGCAGAGAAGAAAAGGACCACCCATATTTAGGCCACAATATCTAAGCAAGATACAGTACAAGCGCCACTGTACAACCAAAGGTCGTTTTCTTTCTGGAAATGCAAAGAGGTCATTTGGATATTTTTGTTCGTGAGTTTTTAGGTTTTGTTTTAATTGGTAAACTAGAAGTGACATCAAAATACTATTATACAGCTGGAACATTTGCAGTATAATAATTAAGAAGTTGCTGCTCCACTGCCTTAGCCTGTAGTATGAATCATTTAACCATCTAAACATAACATACCTCCTCTTTACAATGTCGTAATTGTAAAAAGAATTTAATCAAACAGTAGCCTGTTAATTTTCATCTCAGGGAAAAACACTTTTTGCTCTAACTACAATGTGTTACAGGACAGCACACAAAAAACTCCACCACCATGACATCTGTGTTCCAGTATTTTGTGCTTAAAAAGAAAGAGCCTTCTGTAAAATAGTTACTAACTTGTGTAAGTCAAAACACATTAACACTGTTACCTTTCTTCAATTCTATTCTTGTCCATAAGTGGTTGTTTGATCCACTGATTAACTAGTCTTTGTCCTTGTGGGGTTCTGCATTTATTTAGTAAACCAGCTAGAGACTGTGCAGTATTAGCATTTTCCACAGAACTCTAGAAAGGAGAAAAAAAAAAAAAAAAAAGTNAAAAAAAAAAAAAAAAAAAGTTAGTGAAGTTTACTGGCACCCCCTGAACAGCACTCACCTTTGCTACCTAGGAACAGATAGGCATTTCTTCTGTATTCAACTTGGCACCCATCAAAAAGGGCAAATTTTAATTTTGCGCAGCAAAAATCACAGCATTAAAGCGTTCAGGCTCTGATCCTTGAAACAAGACAAACAATGAACAGGTTTGTCCATTTTGAAAGTATCTGACTGAACAGAGAAGTTAGAAATCTGTCTAGTCACTGGGTAGTTTGCCAACTGAACAGGCAAAGTGGAAATAAACCTAGATTTCTAAAAGTTTGCCCTTTGTAGGGTCAAAACAACAGGGGTCCTGTCATCAACAGCAAGAAACAGGACAAGCTTGTTTCAACCCTTAACTTCAAAATTAAAACTTTAATCCTCTCTACCCAAGAACACCTCCAATTCAAAAAGCAGGCAAGCACTGAAGTAGGGTCAGGTCCAGATGCCTATAAACAACTGGGATGTAGAACCAGCATCACCACAAATGTGAGGAGGGAGACTGACCCGGGAAAACCCAAGCGGATGTGCCTATTTTCAGTGTTCTGGACAGTATTATGAAAAACTTCTGAATCCAAGAAAGTGTCACAGAATACATATATCATATACGAATAACCTACTTCAGCACATTCAAATTGGACCATTACCATTTCATATAATCAACTGCATCTGCTGCACCATAAGAACTTCACCTATGTACCTCAACGGAGCAACTCAAATTACCAATTATTTCGCCTTTGCTTTAGTGCCTGCCCAAAAACCTGCCCACAGACAGCCTGCCACACAGGCAACGACACAGCTTCCCACTACACATCAAATCTCTTGTTCCAAAGCCCACAACAGCCCCTAAAGTCAGACATGGCAGCGTATGTCCTATCACAAAACGCCTAACACCTGCAAGGACTTATAAAGGGATTAAGTTAAGACAGTGTTGAACTTCCTAGAACACCTCCATAAAGCTTGAGAATAGATATAATTTTTGCTTCTTTTCCTAGACAGTGGCACAGAACCAGGAAATAAAGAAAAAAAAAATATCAGAGCATCTCTCTCCAGAGTTAACCAGTTCAGAAGCTGAATATATGCTCTCACTTGCTCTAGAAAACCCTCTAAGGTAAACAGAGGACCGTATTTGTGATTTCTTCCTATAAACCTGAAACAAGTGAATTAGCACCAAGCAAATATCACTAGGCAGGGTTTACTAACAAAAAAACAGGAGGAAAAAAAGCTGATGCAACACAGCACTTTGAATCCACATTTTGCTACAACTATAAAACGGGGCAAAACAGAAAAACAAACTTGTAGGTATGGAAGAGAATGGTAACTTGCCTAGATTTGTAGAAAATGAGCATAAAGCAACTGTGCTTTGGAGTTTCCCCATCCCATTACAAAACTACACAACTCTTCTCCCCTCCCACACCCACACTGGCTCCTGCCAGTGGAGATGTGAGCTTCTGTGACTAAAACCAAGGAAAGATAAAGCCAGACTGCTCAACAGCTACAACCATGAGGTACTTCTAAGCTCTTCCCACATCTGCATTTACATAGACACTTGCTTGTGGCCCCTTCCTACCTCCCTGATGATCTTCTCTTTTACAGTCAAAGCAAGCTAACAACAAAAAAGGTTGCAGCACTGTTTAAAACACACAGTGTGCAGGAGTGACTGATAACATAGCTAAAATGTAAAAGTTGCCATTAACCAGGATCTGGAGAGCTTCAACTGGGCAGTCAAGCTACTTATCAAGCAACTAAACGAGTATATTCAAAACACTTACCAATTCAAGTGTGCATTTCTTACCTGAAAAAGGTTGAGGGCTTGAACAGCTGCATTATCTAGAACCATATATTGGCTAAGATCAAAAGTAGTCAGTTCAAACTGTCCAAAGTTAGAGTCATCTGACAGCAACTCTAAAAACTTGATAATGGCCGACAAAGATGAAACAGCAACCTAAATTTTTTGTTTGTTTTTGAAATACAAACAAATGAAAAGAACAAAACATAAACATTCTAGTTAGAAACACTCTTGAATTGGGGAGCATTTGACAAATGCCCCTAGAAAGTTGTAATTGGGAAGTCTTTTTTAAGCCACATAAATTCCAGCAAAGCCCTAAGTTACTCATCCCGTTTTCAAGACTTCATTTTCATAGGGAGATACTGTGGCACTGCAGTCTTTCTAGGTAGGTGCAAGAATAAGGAACTAGACCTTTGCATAATCTGACAAAACAAAACATAAAGTGCATGCCTCGCCAGCTTTCCAAAGCTGTTAGCAGGATGTTTCTGGCTCAGGAACACAAACAAGTTATTGCAGACAAACAAGATATCATGGATCATCTCAGGACGTGGTTTCAGGGTTAGTTTTCAGCTAGAACACGGATCTGATCTGACTCACTGCACGGCTTTACAAACACTAGTGCCAGCACAAAGGAGAGGCCAGCAGCATGACTGACTTGTTTAGCTGCAACACACTTCAAACAATTTTAACCTGTTGTGAAATCACACATGAAGGGGGAATAACTCTGTACCTTACACCTGCAGTAAGCATCAGTGGTGGAGTGCACTTTAAAACAAATTAAAACATGTTTATCTCAAGCAAATAACCTCTTGTTTGCAGCTAAGAACAAATATGTTGAGTTCACACACAGGTACTCATCCATATGTTTGAGCCATAAGATAATACAAAACACTATTATCATAAATATTACTTTGTTTTCAAATACCAATCTTCCTGTCATGCAAAATAATTAAAATATTGTATTTCAGTCCTTAGGCTAGATAGATTATGAATAGGAATAACCTCTCGTGCACAGTCTTTCTGCTTACCAGAGTGTACTACTTTAGAGTTAAGTGAAGGGTTTTCTTGCTTTTTTTCCAGGACCCCTGGAACCCAACTCTGGCACAGGCTCAAGCTGAGCAGAACTTCTGAACGCTTCAGCAAGGATGTAATATACCATGGGTTGTAGAACATACTTTTCCCAAAGTATGGGAATCCAGCATCAAACAGGACTAGTGTGGACAGAGAGGATCAGCTGCCAACAGATGCACACACCACTCTGCTGCTTAAAAAACAAGAGCACGCTATACAGTCCATGCTCACCTGCTTTTCCATCTCTGGCAACGCTGCACTATTCATTTGTTCTTCTTTTTTTGATTTTAACAGGCGATTGAGATCCTGAACAATATCTTTTGTTGTGAAATCCGCTTTCTTTCTGTCTGTAATCAGGATTCCTCCCCTCTGAATGACCTGTTGTCCACAAACACACATAGCTTTCAATTACTTTCAATATTCAGGGGACAGCTACTCATCACATCGAAGCAAACCCTGAAGAGATACTTATTTACTGCTAAGTTGCAGAGAGGAGAATGACAGACAAGATTTCACTTTTAGAACAACTTTTGCTGATTAAAATGCAAATGAGTCAACAAACAAATAGCACATTTTGGATGCACAAACCAAAGCTTCTTCAAGTTAACATACTGCTCCTTCATTTTTCCGTAAATCACAGAGCCTAGCTAATAAGCTAAAGTTTTTGATTAAGTTTGGTCTGTCAGCCACAATGGTTCTCTTACTTGTCGCAGTTTTCCCATCTCTCCTGCAGTCTCTCCGCCTGGCAACACACACTCCTTCGGCCCTAGTTGAACCAGCAGAGCTTCAAGGTTTGAGAACTGATCGTTATCTGGAAACTCACAGACACTCAGCTTTCTCAGGGTAGTGTCGACATACCCCACTCCCACTAATCTTTGTCCATCAGCAGTAGACAGCTTAACCCCCACCACTCCGATGGCCGTTGACATATCATTGTTGGCAAAGAGAACTTCCTCAAACTGGGCCAGATTCCCTGGAGAACCCTATTTAGAAAAGAAATACACTTCAAAAAAGCATATGCATACCTACATACTTTTTTTTTCTTGAAAAGGGATAACTGATAAAACTAAGTACTGAACAGTCCATTTACATAAAACATACAACTGTTCTATTTTTTTAACCATTAAAATTCTACGTATCATCTGCACAAAGTGAACTACTCCAGGTTTCCTTTATTTCCCAACATATAGCAAAGGTACAAAGCAAGCTCTTCCAGCCTTAGAGCAGTAGAAAACACAAGGATATACAGCATATAACAAACCTTGTGATTTACCATCACGCCACCAATGTCAGGCCCTGAATATCCCAAAATTCCAAGCTGAGGGGCTCAAGAAAGAGTTACAGCTTCTTTTCTTTCATCTCACAATTACAATGAAAGATTGAGAAACAGTACCTTGTATGCTAAATACCAGTCATTTTCTTTGACAGATTTACTCCCTGCTTTGTTCTTGTAAACTTCAACTCTGTAATGACGAACCAGGAGTAGATCTCTCACAAAAGATTCAAAGTTCATTTTACTAAGCACAACACTCTCAAGCTTCTGAGTTCCTACAAAA
>VZTM01006596.1:0-28083 GCA_013400555.1 Jacana jacana | reverse complement strand
CGACGGCACCCAATGACGGCGGGCGCTGCGTAGCACGTCACACCTGTCCCGCCCATGCGCGGCGGCCTAGCAGCCCGCCTTAGCGGCGCGGGGAGGAGCGGGCCTTCCCGCGCGTCTTCCCGCGCGCCTTAGGTCGCTATGGCGACGCTGAGGCTTTGAGGGACGTGCCGCCTGCGGCACGGTGGGGCGAGCAGCCGCCACTCGGCGGTGGCTGGTGAAGAGGGGTGCTGTGCCAGTGCTCCGTGATGACCTAACCTCAGCCCTGCGACCCACACGATAGCAAAAGTTGCGTCTGTGTGCAATCTCATGTCAAATTTGCAGCACACAGGCCTAGTTTGTACAGGCCGCACATCCTCCAGAAGAGGAAGGGAGTCCCAGCCAGCCACGCTGAGGTGGTTGAAATTCTATGGTACCTCAGCACCACTTACCCCCTGAAGAGGAGACCGTCCTGCGCACCCACAGTGGGGAGGCCAAGGCCCGCAGCATGCTGAGGAACTTCACAGGCTGCCAAAAGGCAAATCATAGATTCATAGAATGGTTATAGTTGGAAGCGACCTTAAAGATCATCTTGTTCCAACTTCCCTGTCACGGGCAGGGACATCTCCCAGTGGACCAGGTTGCTCAAAGCCCCATCCAGCCTGGTCTTGAACACCTCCAGGAATGGGACATACACAGCTTCACTGGGCAACCTGTTCCAGGGCCTCACCACCCAAATACAGGGCTGTCGTCTTCCAGGAGGTGCAAGACTGGGAGGTAATGGGCCCTCCTCTGCTTGCAGTGTAAATGGTATCCAGAGACCCCATTTGCCCCTTCAGGTAAGGAGACTCTCACCCTCATGGGGATGGAGCGGGCGTCATTCCTCCATGAATCGCAAGGAGCAACATGGCAAATAGACAAAATTAAGCCCTGGCACATACACACAGTTTACACACTGGGGTCACCCAGATGAGGGACAGAAAGGGCACTGTCTGTCCTGCAGTGCTCAGTAGGATCCTGAGGCCTGGCTACAGTCTGGTCCCTGTGCCCAGAGTGTTTATTTTTTATTTTTTTTTCATCATCTTCCATGCAGTCCTGAGCATTTTTTTTCCTTTTTTTTTTTTTTTTTTCTTTCTGATGTAAAGACATAAACGAATAGAAACAGTATTGGTATACTCTCACAATCTTTCATTTAGCAATTATTAAGAATAATGAGAAATCCCAGGGTAAATGAAGTTTTTTTGGAAATTCTTTTGCCTTGGTCCACTTTTTTTTGTGCCCCAGTCAATTCCAAATCATGATTCTTATAACCCAGTTCAAGTGCCTGCATCTTATCACCTATAGTCAGAACACATCTTAGAATTGAAGAAGCACTTCAGCATTTCTTGCACAAATGCTCATTGCTTCTTCTGGCTTGCCCACCTTGCTGCTTCAGAACATCCCCTCATCTGTCTCCCCTTGCTTTCTCTCCTTTCTGCCATATGTTACCTCAGCATCTTCCATCTTACCTCTCACTCTTCCTCCTTCTTCCCAGCCCACCCCTGGTCCCAGCTATGGCATGCTTCTGGGACATCTTTCCCCAGATTTCTCACCTGACTTGCTTCTTTCCACTTGGTGAATCTTTGTTGCTCGTCTTTAATATTTCTTGGTGTCAACAGGTGCTTTCCAAAAAGCCTTAGAGGCCCACATAAGGACTACTACAGTTTTTCACACTAAATTATCCTTTTACCCACTGGGGCCACCCTGATACCTCAGTTTGAAGGTGTTGTCATGTCCTGGCCGTCCCTCCACAGGGTATGCTTTTGTGCCACCACCCCTGTGTCCTGCCCAGTGTCACCACACGCTGCCTGTCCCCACCTCAGCCTTCTTCACCCAAACCCTAGTTCAGCTTTTCCAGAAAAGATCTTCAAAGCCCTTTTGCAAACAGTCATTGAAGGACCACAGGTGGTTCTTTTGGAGTAAAGAACGTATGATCTGCCTTCATTTGACTTAGGAAGGAAGAAGCAAAGCTTAAGCTCATTAGAGCTTTACATCTTCAGAGTTGCCAAAAATCTTCCTCTTATCTCTGTAACAGTTGCAAAAATTACTTTGCTCTGGCAGCATAGTTGGACTTATTTTCAGTATGAAAAAGCATGCTTTTCCTAACCTTATTTTCAGAAGTGGCTAAACTATCTGGTCTAATACTTCCCTCCTCCAAAAGTGTTTGCTTGTGGCAAAAATTCAGCCTAATAATTGTCATTTAGCAAATACATAACTCAGTGACAGGCAACCTGCCAAGAGGTGGCAATACCAGGTCAGCCCAAAATACACTTATATTAATAGCTAGGAGTGCTTGCATTTGTATGTACTGCTGACTATGGATAAGGCAGAAACTGGACAAGAAGGAAAATGTGTCCCGTAGCACAAACAGCTGGAGAGGAGGTGGGCTCCAGGGACCTCATTACCATCTTCACAAGAGGTGGTAATGCTGTAATTGGTGTGTGTTGCAGTCCTTGCTTCTCTCTCCTCTGGCTGGTTCCACCTTGTCATTCAGCAGTTCGCTCAAGGCAGCTCTGGTGTGCTGCAAGCTCCCAATTGCAGAAAGCCACCACCTAAACCGGCTGCTAGCACTGTTAGCATGATCACAGCCATGAAAGACATTTACTTTGTGATACCTCTTGTGCAAGAATAGAAAAAAAAATAATTGTCCACCAAAGGTTAATGAATATTGGAGTGTGATCAGTGACAGCTCTAATGCTTTTGAGTGGGTGGGGATGTTACCAAAACTTTATGTTATACTGGTCTGTTTGTATATATAATTCAGCACAGACTTAGGGTAATACTAGCAAGATAAGAATATTTAGTTAATAGAAGTTTAAACAGAAAATGTCACTATTGCCTCGTGAGGGACTTTTTTAATTTTTGTGCATGCACTTCTTTCACTCAGATCAATCTGGCACCGCCCTGCTTTTACTTTGCAGGTACCTGAACACACAAGGATTCTGCAGTGCATTTTGAGATAGTAAAGAAAAAACCCAGTTCTTACACATATGAAGTTTTCACATACTACAATCTGGTAAGCATTCTCTCTAATGTTACATGCCACCTCCTTTTCCTCTACCACGCTCTCTTGCATACGGCTGCCATTGCACATCACTGTTAAGATAAGGACAAAGATTTTAGCAGTTCATAAAACTCTGTGTGGGTGGGCCCAACTATCCCCAACATGTGGGGCCTCCAACCTCTCCTGGGAGCTGCTAGAATTCAGCGGCTCACAGAGGTGAAGCTAATGCAGCAGAGCTACAAGCATTTGTAGTTCTCTAGACTATTTTTCAGGCTATTTCAAGCCGCCTGTAATCCCAAGTCACTGCCTAATTTGGCAATCAAAGTCCAGCAGGTGAGGATATTAACATGGTTCACAGTGTTATTTCTCTTACTACACTTATGATTGTTTGGGAGGGTAATGAGTGTATTACTGTCAACAGACCCTACATACAACACTGACCTTTCATTTTGTAGTTGTGGAAACTGTGCTTAGGGATTACCTAGCTTTTTGGAAGAAAGTTTTATGGACTTTATTGGTCATGCTTTCTCATGCATGTAATTTGCATACCTTCTTAAGTCTGTCATTGCCTTTGCATAAATATTCATTTTACTCAGCAGTAATAGTAATTAATATATGTGCTAGTGTAATATTTGTAAGGAATAGATTTGCACTTCCCTGTACAACCACCATTTCCCCATGTTGTTCATAGGCACTAAGACAAATATTTCTATAGTTTCTTGTTCAGTTTGTGTCCTTACCCTCTCTGTAACGATAAAAAAAAAGTTCTAATTTCTTCCATCTTAAATTATTCAATAAATCTCCAGTTGGCCCTTCATATCCTTTATCACAATTAACATTACATTAAAAGAGAGGGAACATGGTATCACAACTTGCGTGTAGAACTTTAGATTTAAAAAGAACGCCGTTTCACTAAATGAAGTTAATGCAAATAGAAGCAGCAAAATGTTTATCTTGTCAAAAACTGATGCAGTGACAAATACTAAGTCACATTGGTTTGCTTCTTTTACAGGAAACTTTTAAGCTTTCCTGAATACTTTCAGTGTATTAAAACTGACAGCACTTAATATTTGCTATTATTTGTCAGTAGCAATCATTTTTGGCAGCAGTTCGAAACTGCTCTACATATGAGAAACATCACATGCTCACACGTGAAGAGCTCACACTATCCAATAGTGGCTTTTTTTTTAAATTTCAGCACATTAATCTCCTCTAGCTATAACAACCCTGTAAGAACACAATTAAGCTGCAGGATGCCGATACACTTTCTTCAACGCTTTACTCCCCTCATGCTTTTTCATTCCTCTATAAATACACACTTCCATGCAGCTGGATCGTTGCACAAGTACAGTGTCTAATAAAACAAAAGCCAACATGAAGGTCAATAAAACTACTTGGAAAAGGAAACTAGGGAAAACCCTACCATTTTGGGCACAGGGCAGCATCATGTTTGTACCATAGCAACTGTGTTTATAAACAGATATAGAACAATCTCTTCTATTTTTTTTTAATTAATTTCTGTAAACTTTGGGGTTTTCTAAGTCCTTGGCTAGCTTCCATCAAATTTGATAAGGAAGACCATAGATAGTAGGCTTCTGCACGTATGTAATGTGAAAAGCTCCATTAGGTAAAAAAAAAAGTGAATCTAAATGCCTTCCTCTACTGTAGGTAAAGTAGGGAGAAAACAAAGTTCAAACAAAGCAACTGGGACAAGGTCCAGGCCACCCAGTAGGTAAATACCAGCCAGTCAAGTCAGCACATGTGCAGCTTCCAGCCCAGCCCCAACACATGACATCTCTTTCCATCCCACAGGCCAAAAATAAGGTCAAAATGGGGAAGGGGATAGTAAGAAAAGGAAACAATAGCATTATGATCTTGGGGAAAAAGAAAGAAATGGCAAAGACACCATATTGTAGATGCTTGAGAAAGAATATGACAAGCAAAGAACTGGGAAAAACAGTAATAGACATGACCTGGCAGAAGACAAGCTTACTGTAAGCTAGGCTTTGTTTTTTTAACAGCTTACAGAATTGTAGGAAATTTATCGTACCTCAGCAGATCTGCATACCTGGGGAGAAAGGGAGTGGCATCTATTGGCAGAGCCGGAGACTGCACTACAGAAACTCCAACTGAAAAAGCTGCGTGAGAAGGCTGCAAAGTGCACCAGAAAGTTCCCTGCTTTGGAATTTTTGTGCTTAGCAGGAGCACCAACTTGACAAGAGCAAACTGACATGCGTGTCCTCCATTGCCCAAGACATACTGTGGGCTCAAGAGAAATTCAGTAAAACCATTAGTCACATCCGATGTCAGAAGACCCCAAGGAACATACGCATGTCAGCTGCCACCTTGTCCAAAGGCAGGTCGCACTGGTGAGCTGTGGCATCAGATTCCACACCATTCAGCAACTTCCCCGCCATATTCAGCAGATGCACACAGGCTCCTCAGTGGGGTACATTTCACACTTAGTTTTATGAACACAGTATTTATCTTACTTTTCCTGGTTTAGAGAGGGGGCTCAAAACAAAAAACCACTTCAGTAATATTAATTGTCATTCGGTTCCTTATCTTGTATCTAGTTATTTCTTTGGCAACAGGTAATACAGCATTTCTTCTATAAATCAGATACGCTAACCTATATATGACTATATATACACTAACTTGCTAGCCAATATATATTAGACCACTGACTGCCAAAGCAAGCTCTTTGATCCAGAGCTCTGGGAGGTAGATAGCCTGGCCTAAGTTTGGTCAACTTCTGTGAGAGCAAACAGGTATGAACAGTAACATGCTCTAGTTGTGGAATATCTTCCCAATGGATAGCTGTGCAAATCACAGTAATGGGGTAATAGCTCTTTCCCAGCTCCACCATCAGATGCCAAGGCTGCGAACCCCCAACCCTACCACAGATCTTCTAGATTAAAGGCTTGTTTTACTATACATACATAGCATTTTAAAGAGCAGTCTATGCATTCCTGAAATTGCTACATTCATAGCATGTTTATTTTTATACAAACAATCCATATTTTATCATTTGACTCCTGCTGCACAGTAAGAGTGGAAAATAGGATAATGAATAATTTTCACAGCTTTAAAGAAAAAAAAATAAATCATGTTACTGAGATTAGATGGCTAATACAGTCTTTGGTAATAGGTGAATATATTCCAGAACTCCCATGCTGAGGTTGCTTGCTTTAAGGAAATACTACACTGCTGAATTTGTAAGCACAGTAATTTACCAGATTGTTTCCAAGTTTTTTTAATTCAAGTCATAAAAAAGTTACAGCAAGTCGAAATATGTACAAACAGCCATAAAAACATCATGTTCAGTTATACAGGAGGCAGTCTCCTCAGAACACAGCTACAAAAGTTATCTTCAGTAAAACTCCCACAAGGGTAAAATAACCATTTAAGCATGTATGCTCCAAAACCCTAGTAACAGCACTTGACAACTCATTAATAATCATCATAAAAATAAAATCAGGGAGCAGTAGTTAAGTTTGACTTGAGGAAGATAGGGTGTTTAAGATTTAACTCTCAACAAATAATAAAAATAGTAAATAGTAGCATGGTTACCAATTCTTGGCTGTTAGTTTTAACAAATCATTAAAGTGAGCAATTACCTCCCTTTCAGGAGGAACCTTTGAAGAGTTAAGATCCATGCCTCCAATGTTTTTGTCTTCTTGTTGGAATCTTACTCTGTTGTCAGGCAATTTGTTTAGGAGTTCAGCCCTCTGTGCATTTCATTCATTTCCTTTACCTGGAAGGGAGGAGGCAAAAGGAGATCAACGTTTACACTACTTCTCAACAGCTCAGGACAGAACAAGGCTATCGGTATTTCCTGTGCTATAGACATGTAAAAACAGTACTTGCTGCCAGCACTGTCC
Source organism: Jacana jacana (assembly GCA_013400555.1). Classification (NCBI taxonomy): domain Eukaryota; kingdom Metazoa; phylum Chordata; class Aves; order Charadriiformes; family Jacanidae; genus Jacana; species Jacana jacana. The sequence goes on along the minus strand of VZTM01006596.1, from coordinate 21,180 downwards.
CCCACCCCTGGGAAATGCAGCAGATAATGAGCTGCCAATAAAACTGCGGCAGAACAAACAAGGTGAAAATATTTTCAGTTTCCTTGAACACACCTGAAGCACCCAAACCAACTTTTTAATAAACTGCCACAAATTTAGGAGGTTCTAGATTCTGAGCAGCCTCTTCCCCACATGTACACCATAAACAGAAATTACCTCTGCTTTTACGTACTTCCCTTTCCTCCTCCTCGTCAGGACCTGCAAGAGGACAGAATAAATTGTGTTCTTACTTAAGTCTTGACTTACATGAAACTATCTGGTTGTGACTTTAAAACTCCCAACCTTGAAGCTGTGCCTTCCCCATCCTTCCAGAGTGAGCTACAGAGAAACCATCCGTCACTCTCGACTACTTTAAACCAGGAGATACTTTCTTCACCTCAATGAGTTTTTCCCCAGTATGTTCATTTTCCACACAATACCCTTCAGTCATAACCTGAAACGGCAATGGTATGTCCATCGCCTCTCTTCCACCTCCCAGGTCACAGAAACAGGAAGCCAGTTTACACGGGATTGTTTCTATCGAGAGTCAAATTACCCTGGTATGTTGTTATTTCCCAAATTACGCTGTTACCCCTTCTGCGTGGCAGCTCTGTTAGCACTTACCAGAACAACAATTCCAGCAACTATTCCTACTATTACTACTACAATGACAGCAATGAGGCCGGGGGTCAGAGACTTCATGGAAAACTCCGGTGCTATTTCATCAACATAGTAGACCGACGTCTTCTCCAAGTGTAGCCTCTCATTATCAATGGTTATGTTCGCTAAGTTGTCACGAAGGATGGAGTCACCTTTGATCTAAGAACAGATAGGAAAGGAAAAATCAAACAAAAAAAAAAAAAAAAGAAAGGAAGATTTTCTAGTTTGCATTTTACCAGGCATTCATCCAGGCACTGCAATTAACTCATCCTGCTTTAGCTGTAAGTACCAAGAGCAATGCAATATACATATCTAGTCTTCAGCAGATTTCACCCCAGACACACACTTACATCTTTTTCAAAGTAGTAGGCCACATCAGCTATATCCACATCTTCAGGAGATTTTTCGGAGGAGTTTTGTTTCAAGTGAATAGTGATGATAGGTTCTTCATACTGCAAAAAAAACATACAGTATGGTGGTAAGAAGGGACTGGTTTAAATCCAACTATCAAATAAACACAGCAGAATATTATGATCCAACTTGTGAACTCACAACAATCAAGTTTCTGGTATTTGTTCTCAAGCCAACTATTTATAGTATGATTCAAATTCCACTTTAGTGAAGCAAAATACAGATTAATCTACAGACTGAGAGCAACATGTAATTTCTGTATTTCAGTTCAGATACAGCTATTTGCTGCCTGCTCAGTAATTGTCACTGTTTTGAGAGGCTCTAGTAAGACTCATGCTGTACTGCATTTGTCAAGAGTTTTCAGAAGTTTTTCAATAAAAATCTGATACTTAAGTAAGAGTTATGTACCTCTTACCTGAACAGTAACATGCCGTCCATCCAGCATGTAGCGACTGGTAATCAGTCCCTTGAAGAACCTGTAAGGATATTAAAGCCATAGCTGTTAATAACAGTACTTTTACACATCTATTTCCAGAAGCAAGAAAGACTAGTGTAACTAATCAGGTTTTTTTCCTGCAGTCTCTGTGGTGGACTGATCCCAGCTGGCAGCTAAACCCTGACCTAGTCACCTCATCTCTCACTCACTTTCCCCAAGAAGATTTGGAACAGACATAGAAGGTCAAAAACAAAGGAAAAAAACAACAAAACTCATGGGTCAAGGTAAAGACAGTCTAGTTCACCACTAACAGATAGATGCCCAGCCAACCTCCAAGCAATGGCTACTTAGGATAAGACCTACCCCAGATTCTGTTCATGACATTATGCAGTAAGGACAGTCTCTCTGGTCAATTTGGGTCAGCAGTCTCAGCTGTGACCACTCCCCTTTCCCAACCTCTTGCCCACCCCCAACCTGCTTACTGAGGCAGGAGAGTGGGGGTCTGAGAAGGCCCTAACACTATGTCAGTACCATTCAGTAACAGCAAACACACCGGTGTGACTTAACAATACCGTTTTGGTCACTAGTCTAAAACACAGCACCAGACCGACTGCTACCAAGAAAGTTAGCTCCATCCCAACCAAACCTGCACTCTCATTGAGTTGTACTAGAGCTCTGTCAATTCCCAACAGTGAAGATGCACTAACTGAAAAATGAACACATACATTACTGCAGTGGTAGAGAGAAATGTCTGAAGAGCTTTGAGAGTTCACAAGCTAGAGAATAGCAGCTTTTGTTCCAGTGGGAGGATCCAATAGCTACCTGCATTTTTACTTGCTCTAACAGGGAGAAGTAGGATTTTGTTTTAGCCAAAAAATATAGGTAAAGTGGTGTTGTTTCTCCTGCTGCCTCTATAGAGTCCCTCCACTATCTTTGTCAGTTCACTTTTGGGGCAGTTTCACTTTCCATCTCCTTCAGTTTAATAATTAAAAAAAAACAAACATAAAAAGTAGCAATGGCTTTTGAAAGGAAGTGAATCTCATTATCAGTTAATTTATTTCCAATAAAAATTAAGGCATTCTGCGAAGTATCTGTAGAGCACTTAAGTTGTCTTGTGACATGAGTTTAGAGGTCTGACAAGGCTTTTGAACAATTCTTCAGAAATGCACTAGGTATCTAGTCATACATGCAGACATTGCTGTAACATCTTGCTTACCCGTTGTAACATCATCACTTGTAACATCATCACTTACCCGTTCAAGTTATCAGTCTGCAGCGGCATGCTTCTCTTGGCGTGTTTCATTTCAATCAGGATCCACCTGAGGTCATAAGCAAGTACAATGAATACTTTCAGAGCATGTGCATACAATACCACATACTAAAAAATCTGTTTTCCCTGAGGTTACAACAGCAGAAAGACAGTAGTGAACTCACAGAAAAAAAAAAGAAAAAAAGAAAAAAAAAAAAGACAGATCCCTCCAATGCCTCATTTCTGAATTAAAAAAAAGCAGTAGTAATCAAGTGTTTATTGCTCTGTCTTTGTTCAACCCCAGGACATCCTTCATACAGGTAAGTCCTGCGCAACACAGAGCCCAATACAGGGATGTTATTACGTCACAGCACACCCTGTTGAATGACTTACACTGTTCTGACTAATTGATTGCACTTCAAGTCTGCGTCATGTTTGTCAGTTCTTCTAACACCAGCTGTATTCACACACCAACAGGTGGTTCCATTGCACTGCTTCGCCTTGAAAACACCAGTGTTTTCACAGACAGGATCATAAAGGCCATCAGTATCTTCAAATGCATCTTTGGGTTTCTCACGACGACCCGATTTTGAGCCAATCATTTCTGCTTTCATCAAGAGGCATTTTGAAGTCACTAAAAATAACCAGAAAGTCATGTTACGCAGCATCCAACAACATACAGTCAAAACAGAGCTCTTCAGTCTGTAAAAATACAGCTTTGTATCGCAAGGAACCAGATTTGAAGCCACTGCAAGAAGGAAACCGGTGCGTACCACGCAGGTGGCGCACAAAGCCAACACAACTGGGGTATGTCAGCTTCTCAAGGAGAACGCCTTCAGAAGGCCAGGCACTTTTCATTTCTCACAGCAAGAGGATCATCTACAGCTTAGCTAAGCACAAACTAAGAGTCAGGTCTTGAGACAAGACTTATCTCCAGATTGGTAGGAAACCTCATGATATGTGCTTACAAGGAAGCTAAAAATTAATCTTCTAGAAATCCTTGCCATTAGAAACCAAATATAGAGGAGGATGGAGAAGCCTTCACCAGGATATGCACGTCCACACAAGTCACAGGGGAAGAACCCTAACCGCTTATATTCCATCACCAGTTGACCTGAAAAAAACAGGAAGTAGCTTTCCTTCCTCGCTACCATTATTTGCGGGGACCTCAATGGTCGTTGTCACGTATTTCCCTCAGTTTAGTTAGCATTCGTCCCCACCGCCCCGAACCTGGGAGCGCCCCCGGGCCCAGCGTAGCCTCCCCCCCGGGCTCGCCGTACTCACAGGTACCGCAGTTCACCGTGACGCCGGAGCCCACCGAATCGCACCAGCAGCCGTCGCTGAGAAGCCGGCAGTTGGTCACACGCTTGTTCTTCTCGCAGATACACGCTGGAAGGGAGAGAAAACAGGGCCGTGAGCGCCGTCGTCCCTCGGGGAGACACCCGGGGGCACCGCGGTGAGGAGAGACAAACCCTCCCCCTACCGGTCGGGCGTGGGGCACCCATACGCCACCACTCCCCACTCTGCGCGACGCTCCGGTTTCACCCAGTCCCTCCGCTTGGGAACAAAGGGGCGCTGGCCTGCCCCCTCCTCACCTTCCCGCCCAGAGGAAGGCCCGTCCCCGACCGCCATCAGCCCCGGCGGAGAGGGGGCGCCATTTTGTGGCGGACCGGGGTGCCGAGCAAGGGCGGCTTAGCTGAGGGCGAGGAGGGGCGGCAGGAGGGGGTGGCGGAGCGGGAGAACCCGGTTGGAAGAGGAGGTGGCGGAGGAGGGAAGGGGGGGAGAAAGGGGTGTCAGGGCACTCACAGTTCTGGGCATAGGCGGCGGCGCAGAGCAGCAGCAAGAGTGCAGCCCCACAGAGCGGCTTCATGGCTGGTGCCGGCGGCAGGGTGTGGAGGGCCCGGGGAAGAGTTCTCCGAGGCGCGGGCGGAGAAGGAGAGGGAGCAGTGCCTGCGCGGCGGCCGAACCGATGTGAGCCGCCCGACAGGTTCCGCAGGTGGTGGTGGCTGCGCCGCACCCTCCCAGCTCCGGTTACATCTGAGACGCGGAGGAGGCGACGGCTCCTCCTCCCAGCCCAGCCAGGTGCTGTTAAACAGCCACCGCCCCACCCACCCCCCCTCACCGCACCTGGGTGAAACTGTATGGGGTAGGGCTAGTTGCTGCTCCCTGTCCCGGCCCAAATATAGCCTCTTCGGTAAAGGCTGTGGAGGAGGAGTGGTGGCCTAGGGAGGTGTATCCTCGGGTACTGTCGGTGCCCCTAAAGGGGCTGTGAAACCGCCCCGCCCGCCCTGCAAAGGGAGGAGGGGACGTCGTTGTCCTCAGGGAGCTGAGGGTGGCCACCCTCCCTGTCGAGGAGAAACTGTTAGTCATGGTGGGAAGCTCCCAGGTTGTGACACATGAGCCCCCTCCTGTCCCGGCTCGGGGCTTTCCGGTGCCGCCGGTGACCTTCAGACGGCCGGGGCTGCGGGAGGGCCTGTCCCGGCGGCCGCCGGCCCTGAGACTCGTGCCCTGACCTTGTGGCCTCTGGGCCCTGTGCCTCCGTCCCTTCAGGAGAGAAACGGGGGGGGCAGGGTGATGGTTGTTTTCTCTCGCCCCCGCAATCTGGGAGCTAGTCATAAATATTCACACTTGATAGTTTTATTCACAGCCCGTGGTGCCCTTTGAACTACTCCATGAGGGCTTGGCGTTTAAAAGAAAACCTGATAATAGTTCAGTTAAAAAATAGAACACCTATCTGTATAGACTCACGATATATGTATTTCAGGTGTTTTTTTTGTTTTTGGTTTTTTTGGGCTGTTTCTCTAAACTACATCCATGGTCATTCTCCCTTGGGGACTGCCCTGAAGAGAGCGGCTCCTGGCGCGGTGGTACTCACACGTCCTTGTGCAGACAAATGCGGGTTTTGCCGTGTCTCCAGGCAGCAGGGCTTTGTGTGGGACCTAAGAGATGGCAGGTGGTGCCTGAGCCCTGCAGAGCTGCCGGCGAGGAAACACGGGAGAGCCTGCTGCAGGTTCTGAAACGGCTTTCCCAAGTGTAAAAGCAATGCCAAAATGGAGGACAAAGGATAGGGATGGTACGCTGAAAATATCTTCTCAAGCTTTTTTTTTTTTTCCAGTTTATTAATCCAGTTTAGAAAAACACACATAGAACACACAGTTTAGAAAAATACACATATTTCAGTAGAGGAGAAAACCAGAACTACACCCCCCTAAGTCTGTTCTTGCATCTATGAGAGATCAACAGTTTCCAAAGACTTGGAACTTCCTCTTATCAGTGTTTACGCTCACTGGACAATAACATGTTGCTGCTTTTGTATATGCAGACCTTGGTTAATGAAACTGTTTGAAACCTTTGCGTGTTCTGAAATGTAAGAGCAGGTTAGCTATCTTTGTGGGTTTGTCTCTGCACAGCTGCGTTTGTGTTGTATTTTTCGTTTTGTATTTACTTCGTGTACAGTGCCCTGCTGAAATCGGGTACATGCTGTCTTACATGGGGCCGAGTTAAACGACTGGGGTTTGGGTCTTCTTGTCATATAGCCAGAATTAAGACTTTTGCTGCATTTATCTTGATTTTTCTTGTGGTTTTGTGTGGCTTCATAATACTCTTCTGATACACTTGTTAACAACCCGAAACAGCAACATGATGGTAGCAATATGAAGACTTGGGAAGACATCAAAGACATGGATACAGACTTCTCGCTTTGCTCTTGTCAAATGATGGCATTCTTCAGAAAGATGAGCAGAATCAATAGAATCAGAAATGCCTGCCTTACTGTAAACTTCATTTGCTATGTAAATGTACTGGTTTGTTTGACAGGAGAAGAGTTATCCTGTTGTTACCAAATTGCCAAGATGAACTGTGTAAGCCTTGATAATAAGGAACTGTAAATTTTACAATAGGCTTCTCCCCCACGCCCCCTTTTAGTTTGTGTTGTTTTTCTTTAAAAAATATGTAAATATAGAAGAACTACCTAGGCTGAGTATGGGCTAATCCATTTGTTCTCCTGGCCCTTGGGATGTGTAGGTAAACTCCGTGCCAAATTTTAAAAATCCAAGCCTTGCTCTGCAGTTTTGAAACCTCACAGTGGCTACCACTGAAAGTAGCACTGCTTCTTCAACCACCTCTGCGTGCCAGCTGGGTCTTTGCTGTCAGTACACAAAAAATAGTCATGACCTTTAGTGTCTAAGGGTTGAATGGTTTTAAGATATTTGTGTGGACTAAAGAAGCCCGTTACAGTGTTTTGGGTTTTTACTATGACACATTGTGTGTTCCTTGAACTGTTAGTTATGGCCTATAGAAAGCCATACCATAGCTGTGGTGCAAAGATGGGTGTATTGTATTGCTTTTTATAGTACAGTATTTAATTTGGCTCCAATTTGCAGGAGCAAATAAAGTGCTCATTATCTATAATTTTCCCAGGATTCCAAATCTGAAAAAAATTATTGTTTAAACGTTGCTCAGTATTTTAGAAGCAGGGAGAGTTGTTCTACATTGTGTCATTCCCCAGCAAAGCCATGGAAATGAGGGACCATTCACAATGGCGTTAATCTTAGCTTCTTTCCAGGTTATTTAGAGGGAAGCTTCTCCAGAGAATCAGACAGAGGAGCAAGTGTATGGTCAAAGAGATTAAAGGGCCCAAATGTCAAAGTAGTTTCATCACACAGATACCACAGTGTCTACGGAGTTGGAAGGCAGTGTCTTTTTTGTACCTTTTGTGGCGATACATTGGACTAGATGATCTTTCAAGGTCCCTGCCAATCCCTGATATTCTGTGAAATAGTTGACCTTATTCGACAGATACTCTGTATTAACTTTCCTCGGTGTGCAGATCTAAAGGTAGGGCCTTGCTTGTTGGTTATAAACAGGATGATTGTATCAACTGTTGGAGATCCCTCCTCTTACCAAACGGCTGAATGCTGATTAGGCAGTGCAGTGCAGGCTAGTTCTAGTTTATACTTACTAAAGTGTAATTACGGCTAGACAAATTATAATTTAATGCTACAAGCACACTGGGTCTATCATGTAGCAAAAAGGAAAAAAAAAAAAAAAAGTTTTGATCACCAGGCGTTAGAGAATATGTAAACTTATATGTGGAAAAAACTCACGTATTTTTCAACTTTCGCTCTGTAGTTTACATCTGCTCCAGATCTGTTTGGAGTATAAAGTTCAGTGTACTCAAGTATTCAAGAGACACTGGTGCCAGTGTGAGTTTTTCTGTTGACTTCAGTGAACTGCAGATCAGATCTGAGGAGATAAATCCAGCTCTTTCTGAAGCCAGTCAGAATTAGCGAGATACTGGAATCTAGCCTAGGCCTTTAGGAGGTCATTTCCAGGTCTTCCCTAGAAATGGGGTAAATGGTATTTGTGATACTCCCCAAGCACAGAAAAGGGACAAAATCTGCTTTCAGGGAAAGTTGCAGGGGTGTGTGAGTCACTCCTGAAGTATCAGGAAATGGCAAGGTGGGGCTGTGACATGCTCTGTGGTCAGCAGATCAGAGAGATGAGCGGAGAGTGAGGTGAGGGCCATTGCAGTATTTGGCAATCTAGCTCTAACTGAGATTCTTCGGTGGCTGCAGACCTGATCGGTTTTGGGTGTACCCTTCTGAAGATAACCAAAGTCTCATCCCTAGAAAATAGGCTGTGTATTATATCAAACCATAAAACATGGTCTTACTAGTGTTTTCAGAAGAGAATTGATAACTTTTGAAAATTCAGGATAACTTTTAACTGCTTAAGGCTGACAAATTTAAAAGTGCCAACAGTATGTTTTGGACGCAGACATTGCTGGATGCATTATCTGCATTATAGACTTGCTCAGGAACTTTTACTACTACAGTTTTAGAATGTTCAATTTTTTTTACAGACTTTACCGTATGCCTAGGATGAAGCCTTGAAAGGACTATAGGAAGAGGACAATACCTAAAAATTATATAGAGTATCTTGTCCATGCTGTGTGTCTGAAGAGTCTGTGCCTTCACAAACTGATGTGTGCTGCTGCTCAAAGAAGTGCAAAAAGAAGTGGTGCTTCTGCATATTTTATTTTTCCTGCAGGTTTGAAAACCACTACGTAGCAGGTATTATTATCTTGATTTGTATAATGAGAACATTTGGAGTCATGGGAAGTTTAAATGTTTCAGCCATATGGAGCTGGTCAAATACAGCTCAGCTTCGGAAGCCCACAGCCTGGTTCTGGAGACCTTTGACTGAAAGAGTATCTACTAGGAGGTAAAGGGCTCTTGGTTCAGAGGTTCATAAAACTAGACAGGGTGTAGCCACAGGAGAGAAATGCTCTTGCAATTAACGTATGTTCTATTTGCGTCTTTGAGGATTATAGAAACAAACCTGCCTGATATGCTCTGGCATCTTCACCTCTCTGCCAGGCTTAGTCTTAACTCTGGTGGGTGGAGTCAGAAACGAGGCTTGTCATCCTTGTCTTTCCTTACCTGAAAATACATCTCTATGGCTCTTACAGGGACAGCATTTTTAAAACATCTATCATCAGCATTCAAAGCTGCTTAAAATGTGCAGCATTAGATGTAAAAAAACCCCTAGTAACTCTTCACCCAGACTAGTTAGTAGTAGAGAGGAAAGCATATTAATTTCATACTGTGCCAGATCCCACAGAACACTCACTGGTTGATGCTTGGAGGGCTGGAGCATCTCTGCTATGAGGACAGGCTGAGAGAGTTAGGGTTGTTCAGCCTGGAGAAGAGAAGGATCCAAGGAGACCTTAGAGCCCCTTCCAGTACCTAAAGGGGGCTACAAGAGAAATAGGAAGGGACTCTTGATCAGGCAGTGGAGTGATAAGATGACAGGTAATGGTTTAAACTGGAAGAGGGGAGATTTAGATTAGATCTTAGGAAGAAATTCTTTCCTGTACTTGGGTGGTGAGACACTGGAACAGGTTGCCCAGAGAAGCTGTGACTGCCCCATCCCTGTAGGTGTTCAGGGTCAAGCTGGATGGGGCTTTGAGCAAGCGGGTCTAGTGGGAGGTGTCTCTGCTCATGGCAGGGGGTGGGAACTGAATGATCTTTAATGTTCCTTCCAACCCAAACCATTCTATGATTCTATGGTTTAGTATGGTTTGGAAAGGGCTTGGAGGAAAACATGAGATCTCAAGTTGTAGTACGAGAAGCCTCATTTACACTCAAATTCTTTTAATTCTGGTATCTAGGACATGTTTGTTTGTTTGTTTTTTCCCTTTATCCCTTTAGCTGTTCTCTCTGGAAGGAGATGCAGGTGGAACTTTGTCAAAACACCTGTTCCAAACTGTTTGGAGATTTCTAACTAGTTCCAGATAATAGTTTATCGTCTGGCAACATCTCTGCACTGTGGGCAGACAAAGAGTTGTCCTGTTTTTCAGGGTAGTGGTATAAGAAGGCACATTAAGTGCTTTTCTCACAATCTGCAGGTGTCTTCCATTAAATTTGCCTGTGTTGGACTTTTCTATATGTACAGGTCTCTACAAGGCAAGCCAGAGCAACACCCTATAGATACAGCTGTACCCAGCAGTAAGCAGAAGACATTTATTCCTCAATGTAAACAGGGTCATGGCATGCACAGGGGCGGTTTCCAGGGCGCAGCTGACATGATGGAAATCCCCACCCACTCTTGCCTCAGTCCAACTTGCGTGTGTAGTCATACCCCAAGCAAAGGTGAATAAATACACCCATGAGCTGAGCAGAAATGTCTCATCCCACAGACACCACTTAGCATAACACCACAGACAGCAGAGAGTGGTGTTAAGAGAGCTCACAGGATGCTTCTGGGGTTCGTTTGGGGTTTTTTTATGTTATTTTTTTTCCTTGCTGAAATAAACTGTGTTAGTGTTGTAACTACTTTCCTAGTTCATAAGTTTCCCTGATTTTTTCAGTTAGCAAGAGCTGTTAACAAAGTTCATTCAATTTACAGCCCTTGAACGAGTCATTTTATTGCTTCAACCTCTGAGTGAGAGAACTTTTACAACTGGTGATTACTGAACTCAGAGAAACCAGAAAGCTTTTTGACCTGCAGAGGAGTAATTATAGAGCCTATTGCTTCTTGGGAGGGGCGTTCAATGTTTAACAAACTGTGGCAACTAATTTAACTATGTGGAGCCTGGGCCATTGGATGAGAGTGAAAAGAACCCTCCAATTTCAGACTGTTTCCAGCTCACATTTTAACTTGTCTGTTTTAAATCTCCAAAGGGCCGTCCTTGAAGCTCTGTCTTCCCACTGCTGAACTTGATGCTGTTCCTTTCTTAGCAGGATGAGGGGGTTGGAGCCAAACTATTTGCATACAAAAGTAATTTTCCCTTACTTCAGAAATTATAGCTACATTACTCTTGATTAATCGTTTCATAGGGCGAGTCTTCTGAATGCAATGCCATGGAAATAAGGCTCTTGACAACAGAGGAATTGTCCTGTCTTAATTACTACAATTGTTTCCTTTTATAGGGCTGTGGTCACAGACAAAGATTCAATTGTGTTCAATAGTGTAAAAACAGCCTGAATAGGTACCCTGTGCTTGAAAGAGTTTGCAATCTGAATTACGTGACCAATAAACTGAGAGATAAATCTAAACTTTGGAACTGAAAACAAGAGATGAGAAAGATTTAATGCAATTTACATGTTTTGCTGAGTTTCAGAATCATAAACCAGCCAGCCAAGAGTTTAAAGGCTCTCACGTATTTTCACCTGTTTTAAAAAATCCTGAACTTGCCTTCAGGAATAAAAATAGGACATGATTTTGAAAGCAGCCAAGTTTTTCTACTTTTGATTTCCCTAGATAAAAAGAAAGATATATTTCCTGCATAATAATTTGCTTAGATCTTTCATGGTTTTTTGTACTGGTGTGTGCATATCTATTACATCAGTAAGACTATACATGTTTGGGATTCACAAATGGAATATTTTCAGCTAATGTGATTTTATAAAATTTTACATAAAATTCTGGAAGTGTTATTGACTCAGCTACATTGCCATCAAGAAGATTTTTGAAGATTGTTTATTAAATAGTCGCCGATGCTTATTTCTAGTGGTTAGAATATGGTGGGTGACATCAGGAGGTTAAAAAAAACACTTAAAGGAATATTGTACAAATCGCCTCCTTTCCCTTTAATGTAAAATATGCACTGAGAGTTGTGTGCTACTGCTGCTGAGAGACAGATCGTTTGTCACTAGCCATTTTGTGACATGATGGTGATGACCTAATGTAGGTATTTATTTTGACAAAGTAATTGGAAGTCTTCAGGTAAGATTACTTTGTTCCATTTGGAACCAGCACCAAAGCGCCAATCCTTAAAAAGAAATCTTAAAGGCTTCCGCTGTCTGCTTTGAATTAGTTAAGTTCATACAGGATATATCCGTCTATTTACAGTAGAAGTGACCAGCAAGTTCAAACACATGTCCCCAGCACTTGATGGAGATTTTCTGCTGCAGAGGACTCGGCTGTCGGGAAGTGCACAGAAGCAGCGTGTTTAAACATGCACCGTGTTTGCTGGCAGCCTTCACATTCTTTTACCATTTGCTGTATTAATCTAGTCAGTACCCTTCTTGTTCCTTACATAATTTTCAAATTACTTTTTTTTTCTTCTGGTTCCTGAATTTCTCAGTACCTGAGAATAACTACAGCTGCTCTTGGACTTATATATTAGAAAGCCCCGCTGGAGGCTTAGAATTGGACTTACATATTAGAAAGCCCTGCTGGAGGCTTACAAGTTCTTTTCCAGTAAACAAAGCAGAAAACAATTTTCCTGCCCATTCATCCATCAATGACAGGTACTTAAGTGGCACTGGACCATTTGTAGTTCTAATCATACTGTAACATTTGTCAAAAGCAAGGATTTAGCTAAAGAGACCTTTCTAGTAGTCGTTTTTTCTGTCCCAAGTAGCAAACAGGTGCGGCGTATTCAGTCTGTTAGAGTCAGTCAGTCCTAGCCCAAGCCCATAATGCCGAAACAATTCATGTCACACAACTCATCTAAATCCTCACGCTCTCTTCCCACGTTAAAAACAGGTTTCTGGTGATAGATGTGGTTTCAGGTGGTTTATCTGCTCCTTTTTAATTTACTGAAACTTGTGTGACTTGCTGTGCACCCTTTATTCTGAAAGAGTTAACCGCATGTCCAGAGTTTGCTTTTTAGGTGATTGCTTCAGCTTTGTTACGGTCTTTAAGAACTGAACTGCCATCCCATGTGCATTTCATCCAGGGCATATTTGATGCAGAGGCTGGGATTCCCTCAACAAGGTCAGCAGTCATCTCTGCAGGGAGGACAGTGTTTCTTTTTAATATTTCATGCAATCAGGAAAAGTCTGTAATTGAGAAATACGTATGTTAGTTGTATTTATACAATTTATATAATTGTACAAATTGTACAATGATCTGTATTTAAAAGAATCAATAGTTCTTCTTCATGCCTTTGTTTGAAAACAAATACCAGGTGTTTTTCCTATGGCACTTTATCGTTAAACAAGAAAAAAAAAATCACTGGAAGGGACATCAGAGGCCAAAGGCATTTGTTTTCCTACCTCACAAATATATATGTTTTTCTTTTTAAAAAGTATGTATATCCTAAATATAATTTATTAAAATACTAGCCCTGTGTTTTTCTTCAGGGATACTTCTTAATCTGTCTGCAAACAACTCAATCACTAAAATTTTTTAACTCTTTTTTTGCTTGTTTGTTTAAAGGGAGCAAACTGCTCTGCACCTGCCGTTTCAGACCTACGTACCGGGTACCTATGTAGCTGTATATCTAATCTAATTGAGATTTATGATTTTAGGCATTTTTTTATTTTTCAAAAAAAAAGATTTTGTAAGAAACCCAGGTTTTTCAAAACAAGGTCTTCTTCTTTATATATATAAAAATATATACATTAAAAAATCAGTTCAAACTATGATGACATCTGAAGATGAAGAGTAGCTAAATTGATTTAATGTCTGCCCATAGGAAAGACTAGAGTCCAGCATAAATCCAGTGTATAATACCAGACAAATGCTGCAGTGTCTCCGTTTAAATTGCTGGTGGTAAAACAGTGCCCCCTGATGTCCGCTGAGCTACTTGGGAATCAGAAAGACTCTTGGATGAATGGTTCGACAACCTTCTGAAAACTATAATTCATAATAAGCGAGGTTTAGAACCAGGTAAGTCTACTATATCATGCAGAGGATTTAGAGTCAGAGGTGGGGGACAGTACAGTAGGGGTTAGAGAGTCACAATACCTGTTGAATAATGTGATTGAAACCAATTTTTTTAGAATGAAAAGAAAAACCAAATTTTGTTGCAGAACCACCAACTCAAAAAAAATTAGGAAGGGGAGAACTGCAGGACAAAAACCCCATACAAACCCTGGAAAGCTCTGTGTGGATAAAGATTTACATGGTAAGCCACTTTTTACTGATAAGCCAAGGAATACAATCAGGAAGTTGTAAGGAATAAGAATGAACTTCACAATTGTCATTGCAGCTTTATGTTTTGCAGTAGTGGAAAAAAATGACAGAAGCCTGTTTTCTAGTCTGAAGGGTTTAGATGGTTATGTGGAAGTTTCTGTAACTTATCATTTCTTTGTTTTCCACAGCTATCAAATGAATGGTAATTGACTGAAGAATGCTTTGAGTTACTTAGATGAAAGATATTACGAAAAAATTAAGAACAGTTTAATGCAGGGTAACTCAACATGAACACATTGATATGAAGAGAAAACCTCAAAGAAACTTTTGCCTAATTAACGTATTCGATATAATCTCTGTTCTGCCGGCAAGTTTTCTGATTTTAGCATTTTAGATACAGAGATGTTGTTAGTTCATGTATTTACTGACTGATCTTTTTTTTCTCTCTCTCTATAGAACACAATCAGAAGCTTGCTAAAATCTTTCCCTAAATATCACAGAATCGTAGAATGGTTCAGGTTGGAAGGGAACTTAAAGATCATTGAGTTCCAGCCTCCCTGCCATGGAGGGACACCTCCCACGAGATCCGGTTGCTCAAAGCCCAATCCAACCTGACCTTGAACACTCCAGGGATGGGGCATCCACAGCTCTGGGTAACCTGTTGCAGTGTCTCACCACCCTCACAGGAAAGAATTTCTTCCTAAGATCTCTTCTAAATCTCCCCTCTTTCAGTTTAAAACCATTACCCCTCGTCCTATTGCTCCACTCAGGAGTGATCAAGAGTCCCTCCCCATCTCTCCTGTAGCCCACTGCAGGTACTGGAAGGCTGTTACAAGGTCTCCCAGGAGACTTCTCCAGGCTGAACAACCCTAACTCTCTCAGCCTGTCTTCACAGCAGAGGTGCTTTCTGAGCGTCACAAAGAGCTCTCTGAGCATCTCTGTGGCCCTCCTCTGGACTAGCTCCATCAGGTCCGTGCTCTTCTTATGTTGGGGTCCCAGAGCTGGATGCAGTACTCCAGATGACTACTACCGGAGTGGAGTAGAGAGGTAGAGTTACCTCCCTGGCCCTGCTGGCCACACTTATTTCGATGCAGCCCAGGATGCTCTCATCTTTCGGGGTTGCCAGCACTCTGCTGGCTCATGTTGAGCTTTTCATCAACCAACACCCCCAAGTTTTTCTCCTCAGTGTCGTTCTCAAATCCCTTCATCTCCCAGCCTGTATTGGTACTAGGGGTTCAATACCCAGGTGCAGGACCTTGCACTTGGCCTTGCTGAATTTCATGAGATTCACATGAGCCTACTTCTTGAGGCTGTTCAGATCCCTCTGGATGGCATCCTGTCTCTCCGATATGTCAGCCATACCACTCAGCTTGGTGTCTTCCGCAGACTTGCTGAGGGTGCACTCAGTATCACTGTGTCATTGATGAAGAAGTTAAACAGTACTGGTTCCAATATGGACCCCTGAGGAACACCACTTATGTCCATTTGGACATTGAGATGTTGACTTTTTGTGTGCAACCTATATACTTACTAACTCAGAGCATCTACATGAAGGTACTTAACAAATTGCTAATAAAAGGTGAGATAGGAGTAAAAAGGTCTCTCTTCTCTTTACAGTAACAGATTAGACCAGCTAGTTGGTCTCAACAGGGGGAAAAAATGAAATGGGATGTATTTCTTTCCATCTTTGTAGAGTAACTCTTTGGCTCTCGTAATGAAAGATAACAGTAAGATTTCACACTGAATCTTGCTAATGAAGGGATTTCTGCATTCTTGTTACTATGTCTCAACAGGCTGCCATAGCTGACTGCATTCATTGCTTCTGTGGAAAAGTAAGACCAGGGTATACTGCACCTGTACTTTTAATGATCCTTAAAGAAAGGTATGCGTTTTCCCTTATGTCCAGTGTCTCCCAGGGAGATGTCTTAAGGAAGCTTCAACAAGGCTTTTGGGCAGCTGAGAGATTACAGTCAAATTTAAGTGTAGTTCATGGCAGAGGGAAAAGCAACGACCACTATTGCCCCCCGGCGAAGAGGCCGAGCTACAGGCAGCCACTCCTGCCCGCCTAACAACAGCCATGCCCTTCTCTGATTGGCTAGCCGGCATCCGGCGGGCTCCGCGGGAGCGCAGCGCCCCCAGGCGGCAGGAGGAGAGGAGGGTCAGGAAGAGTGCCTCGCCATCCGATTGGCTGAGGCGGCTGCCTGGCGCGCTGCGATTGGCTGCGGGAGGCGCCATCTCGAGGTGGGCGGTGAGGGGTTGACGGTGCGAGGGAGAGGTCGCTGAGGGGAGAGGGGCTGACTGGATGGAGAGCTGCGGGCGGGCTAGGGTGCAGTCCGCCCAGCTGGACGCAGAATAGCGTTATCACATATACGCGTGTTTTTTTTTGTGTGTTCGTTTGTTTGTTTGTTTTTTATGTGAGAGCTAACCAAGAGCGGGAGAGCTAGGTAGGCTGCTCAGGAGCCGGCCTCAGACAGCTCTGTCCTCTGTGGAGGGACCTGCTCAGGAAGTGAATGCATTTGCTTCCGTCTAAAAATACCTTTCCTCACCTGCCACTTAGTATCTTCTTGATTTTTACAGTTATAAATGCCTCAGGTTTGTTGCCTTGGTTGTGCCTTTAGGATATGTCCTATTTGAGGGATAAGTTTTTATCCCCAAGGGCTATAACGAGATGTTATAAAAATTCAGAGCTCAAGACTTGAATTTTAATGATATTCCACTTAATGATGTTTCTGTCATGTTAATTCATGTTCTTTTAAAAATACACAGTCAAGTTGGAGGGGAGAAAGATTTTTTTTTTTTTTTTGGTACATCTATGAGGGTTGTAAGAATCCATCAAACAACAACTTTTTCTGGGAGGGATTTTTTTCCCATTTTTAAAAATTCTGAATGGAAAAAGAAAGACTAAAAGCTCCTTCCACTGCAGAAGAGCTTTTATCAAATTAAAACTAAAGGAAGGAAATCTAGATCATTGGATTAGGGCACAAAACTTAGATTTAATTTTTTTTATTACCTAACATACAAGCTCTATTGAAATGTTTCATTTAAACAAAAGAAATACAGAGAATGACTGCTCAAACGGATTATTTTTGTAGTTAATGTCGTCTTCTTTTTCAACAGGAACCTTTGCTTACCAAAATGAGACGCAATCTGCTGTGTCAGACACCTCCCACTGTCACTGTTCATGTAAAATCCAGTGCCTCCAGATCATATCAGCAAAAAAAACTTATTAGACTAAAGCGGCCTACTTTTAAAGACCACGAAGAAAACTGGGAAAAAAAGGTTCCTAGTCGTAAATACAAATGTCCAAAGGAACCTTGTCTAGTTATTCAGCGTCAGGAGATGACAGCTTTCTTTAAGTTATTTGGTAGGTTAATAATGGCAGATATCAATGTATTGAGTGAACAGTAGAAAACTATGAAGCAAGTATGTTTTCTAAATTTAATAATTTTGGGAATTCTTTTTATATTAATGACTGTGTCTTTAGACTGTCTGAACTTATTTTGTTGTTATATTTTACTGTATAAATATTTAATGCTTAAGTTAAAAATACAACAAGGGCTACCAAACTCATGAAAAGCATATTTTTAAATTACAAATAAAACCCAGGTGGTACAATACTTCCTTTTATGATCATTTCCCTTTCCTTTTTATTTCCTCTTCTGTTTCAACAAATACACGTGAAACAATGTACATCTTGTTGTACTCAAGGCTTACAAAAGGCTGGACTCCTTTCCACAACAAACATGTTGTTTATTGTGGGAATAATAATTTAGGGGGGGAAGTGGAATGGGAATTAAATCTGAGGAGCTGTAGTGTCTGGTTTGCATTTGTGTCCCATGTAGAGTTTTTTATTTATTTAATTTAGTGAAGAATTTGATAGTGGAAGATCACATGTGGTTTTTATTTGAACCTTGAATACAGGAGTGAATCAGAGGGAGTTTGCAGTAATCCTGTTACAGTACTTGTTCACAGGCAGTAATGCACTGACCACAAATAATCAAGCTGGTATTGCCTTATACGGGCTATTAACAGGTAATCACAGTGCAGAGATCTCAGCGGCCTGTGGTTCATCAGAAATAATGGCATGCTATTATATGGAACCACTTAATGCAGGAAGAAATTGCATAAATAGAAAAAATACTGATGATTTTTCCACTTCACTTGCTATTACTGAGAAGGAATGAAATGCTGTCACTAGATTTTCCACCTTGCCTTTCTGGTAGTTTGTCTCCTTTTGTCAGTTCAGTATTTTCATACCTGATCTCTTTCTCCTCTCAATTTCTCTGTTCTCTAGCTTCTTTCCTTTTATTTAGCTTAATAAAAGGACCACCTGTTATTTATTTACAAATACTTTCTAACTTTAAACAGTTTTGGTGTTTGAAATGCAAGGGCTTTCTTTCATTGCAGATGATGATCTTATCCAAGACTTCCTTTGGATGGATTCTTGCTGTAAAATTGCAGACAAGGTAAGTGTATTTCCTTCCTAGTTAACAGAACAGATACTGAGTGAAAAACCTGCCCGTAATCCCTCAGTACTGTACTGCAAATACAAAACATCAGTATTTCCTAATGTGCTTGTATGGAAGCTTCAATAAACTCAATTTATGCCTTTCTCATTGATAGAAATTATCAGAATATCTTGGTGCAAGATAAATGTGTGAAACATTTTAGGAAAATATGTACTGAAATAATATACTGATACTTCATTTTATGTTTTAAAACAGTATCTCTTGGCAATGACTTTCGTTTATTTCAAGAGGGCCAACTTCACAATAAATGAGCACACCAGAATCAATTTCTTTGCCGCTCTGTAAGTACTTTTAAATTCTCTGGGTTTATTAGCATAAACTTTGCATTATTTTATTCATTTGTTTATGCCACTTGATGACTCTGATATATGATGAGATTTCTTTAATGAGTTTGTTACTGTTTGCTTCCTATATGAAGTATAGTATAACATAATCTACAGACTATATATAAGTAGTACAATGCAGCATTCTTCCGAATCTGCTGACCACCTGTGTGAAACAAGCTTGAGCAGCAGCAAGGGGACATCTGCGTTGGTGTGGCATTCTGCCTACTGAACTGTAAATCTGTGAACATTTTTAAGCATTGCAAAAAATATATGCAGGACAAGACATGGCAACATATAGATTGCTCACGTTTCCTATAAGATGACCCTGTTTTATGTCTTTGCCAGACTGTAAGTTGCTTATAATGAAATATTTCATCATTTCAGTACCTCGGGATATGCACCCCGGGAGTAACTTTTTATTAAAGTCTCCGTCAACACATTTTGAGTCAACTGCAAAAGTGTTGCTAGAGAGTTTCTGAGATCCATTTTGAACAGCTCTGAACTTTCTACACTTGGAAATAAAGGTGCAGGCAGGAACCTGTCTTTACCAAGCCAATATCTCCATATTTGGCTATACCTACAGAATGATTTGGCATTTTCTTTCACAGTGCTATGGTGCTCGTCATCTTTTTCCCTAACAGCACTTCTCAGCTGCTCTGAGTTGCACACTAGTGCAGGAAGAGAGATGGTATTTATTGTCCTGTAAATTATATTCTCATCTAACTCCACGCTGAAGGGAGAAAAGCCAGGCCAGAAGAGCAAGAGGATTAGAAAGGGACGAAGGGGCTGGTGAGACTGGGAGTAGGAGGGAATATTTGGGTTAGGAGCAATTGAGAAAATCAGGGAGGAGAGTGAAACTCATAATTTGTTCAGGTCTGATTTACAGGGGTTTAGNAGGTCTGATTTACAGGAGTTTAGAACCAGGTGGATCCAGAGGAAATAAATATTTTTTTGTTGTCTAAGAAGACGACCCAGAACCAAAAGTACAACGTAGGGAAGGAAGGGAGAAATATGGACCTCAAGGAAATGATTTAAGGTTTTAATTTATACATTAAAGTAAACCTGTGTTTAGTTGTTTGCTGTGAATTTAATGCCAGCAACATTTTTTTTCAAGAGTAGTTAAAATCCATGCAATAGAAAATGTAAAATGTTGATAGGACTTCATAAGATAGTTTTGCATTTTAGTTAGAGAATCAGGCAAAACCTGTCCATCTTAGTGCAAGGATATCTTGCCTGTTTGAAGAAGGCTGTCAGGATATGTTAGTTCTTGCATATCGACTAATGTAGGAGACTCTAGGGTAAAGCAACTTTTATCATAGCTTAAGCTAAGTTTTTATTTACCCAAAGGACGTATATGGATCTTTCTGAGTAAGAAAATACTGTACTCCAGAGAGAAGGCTGTATGTTGTTAGCAATTTTTCTCACAATACTAGGAAAAAGAACTACTTCAATATTATGTCTTTTAATGTTAAAAATCATACAATGTAGTGATTTAATACTGAGCAACATTTACAGACACAAATGTATGTATATTTGAAGGTATCTGGCAAATACAGTTGAAGAAGACGATGAAGAATCAAAGTATGACCTTTTCCCATGGGCTTTGGGAAAAGCCTGGAGAAAGCTCTTCCCTGATTTCCTAAGGTTAAAAGATCAACTATGGAGTAGAATTGACTACAGGGCTATTGTAAGCAGACGCTGCTGTGAAGAGGTAGGGGAGGGTTTTAATATTGTAGATGCAGAAACTACAGCAATTAATATGAGCTAACAGTTTATCTCTGTGCAAATTATCTCTTCCCTAAACTGTGTAGACAAGCCATGGGAAAGAACAGATGCAGCTAAAATGTAATAGTCTGTTTATTCCCCATTATTTTTTTCTGCATTTAAAATACATTCTTTGAAACCGCGGCTTTCCAGGTAAACTAGAATAGCTAGAATATTTTACATTGCACTATTGTTAAAAATTAAGTTCTTGTTGACTAGAATCTTTCTGCTTTATGCAAAGATTTTTATTGAAAATTTACCACTGGCTGTTTCGCTCCATTCACTTCAGAAATGTGTGCCTCTGTGTGTTTGCTTTAGAAATTCTAGGTTTGTACACAAGTAAAACCTTCAAATAAAAATCCCAGCACCTCGGGGGAAATTTTAATCCAGTCAAAATTAATAATAATTTTTCAATTG
>VZTM01006595.1:0-45327 GCA_013400555.1 Jacana jacana | reverse complement strand
CCAGCACCCCCAGGTCCTTTTCTGCCAGGCAGCTCCAGCCACACTGCCCCAAGCCTGGAGCCATCCATGGGGTTGGTGTGGCCCAAGGGCAGGACCTGGCACTTGGCCTCGTTGAAGCCCATGCCATTAACATCAGCCCATCCATCCAATCCATCCCAGTCCCTCTGCAGAGCTGCCCTGCCCTCAAGCAGATCAACACTCTCACCTCACTTGGTGTCATCTGCAAACTCACTGACAGTGTTCTCTATACCCTTGTCTTGATCCTCAACAGAAATGGCCCCATTTTGTGTTAGTACAGGAAAGGAGCCACCTCACTTTTTGGCAGGATAATGAACTCGATTTGTTTCCAAGCAGGAAGCACAATGGGACAGAGCCTGATGACACTGTATAAAGCCAAGGCCAGGCAAGGACCAAGCACCAGTCACAGCAGTCTCACCAGGCCAGATGGGACTGGTGAAGGTAACAGATGCTCAAGTCGCTTCCCCACACTTGTCCTATGGGCCGGGCCCAGGTGGGAAAGGAGGAAAGTGAAGTGTGTCCAACTGGGTGTCCATGGGGAACTGGAGCCACTGGTGGAACACCTCTCCTCCTCCTAGTGCTTACTTCCATTACACAGGTTTAGGAGACGTAAATTTAGTCAGAAAGTTTGGATTCTTTTTTTGTTTTTTAAGTGCTGATTTAAATAGCAAGCCCACAGTCTGTGCTCCCATACAACTCTGTAAAGCATTGAAGACAGCTTTTCAGTTTAGTAAAGGAAGAAAATAATTGATCCCCATTATTTCTCCTACCAGTCTCTCCTTTCCCACCCTCTGCTAGGTTCACTTTTGTGTCGTCTGCATCAGAGGTACAACCAAGATTGAATCTCAAACTCTAAAAAGCTTACTCTACCTAACTGAAGAAAATTGACCTAGTTAAATCCCAAGTATAGGAAAAAACCCACAAACCAACCAAAACCTAAGCCCTGAACAAAAGAAATTACAATGATTCATCCCTGTCAAGGGATTAAGAGCGAGGAGGTGGATGGTACAAGCCCTGTCAAGCTCCCATCATTGACAAAATATAGAAGGAAAAAGTTCCCCTTACCAGCTCAGAGTGTGACTTCATGGGCTTTATTAAAGAACCACTTGATTAAACCACAGATACCCGTCTCAATAGTCATCTCTAACACAGCTCAAGAGGTAACAGCAGTTCATATGAAAACCCTTCACTAACTTCATTCATTTCATCCTTTTAGATGTCATATTTTCCATATCTTTTTTGCAGACTAAAGCAAAACAGCTGCAATATTTGTCCTCTAAACAGAGCAAACACGGGGTTTTCTTTTTGCCCTCATCCTTTGTCTTCAAGTCCCCAGGTAGACGCCAAACCAATTCTTTCTGCTGGCATTTTGAGCCTTTTTAAAGCTAATCTTCAAAAAAGAAGCACCCTAGGGTGAAGAGCACCCTGAAGATGAGAACATGCTTATTGACATTCCAACAAGGCCAAGTGCCAGTTCCTGCCCTTGGGTGACACCAACCCCCTCCCAGTGCTCCAGGCTGGGGGCAGAGTGGCTGGAGCTGCCTGGCAGAAAGGCCCTGGGGGTGTTGGTGGACTGTGGGCTGAAGAGGAGCCAGCATTGTGCCCAGGTGGCCAAGAAGGCCACCAGAATCCTGGCCAGGATGAGGAACAGTGTGGTGAGCAGGACTCAGGAGGTGACCATCCCCCTATCCTCAGCACTGGTGAGGCCCCACCTTGAGGGCTGTGTCCAGTTTTGGATCCCTCACCACAAATGACATTGAGGGGCTGGAGTGGGTGCAGAGAAGGGCAATGGAGCTGCTGAGGGGGCTGGGCAATAAGTCTTATGAGGAGAGGCTGAGGGAGCTGGGAGTGCTCAGCCTGGAGAAAAGAAAGCTGAGGGGAGACTCTCTCGCTCCCTACAACTCCCTGAAAGGAGGGTGTACCCAGGGGAGACTGGTCT
Source organism: Jacana jacana (assembly GCA_013400555.1). Lineage (NCBI taxonomy): Eukaryota > Metazoa > Chordata > Aves > Charadriiformes > Jacanidae > Jacana > Jacana jacana. The sequence continues at coordinate 43,370 of VZTM01006595.1, read as the reverse complement.
CTTCTCTCAGGTCACAGAATGAGAGGAAATGGCCTCAAGTTGCACCAGGGGAGGCTTATGATGGATAATAGGAAAAAGATTTTTCACCAGTAGGGTTATTAGACATTGGAAGAGGCTTCCCAGGGAAGAAGTGGGGTGGGGCTGCCAACCCTGGAGGTATTTGAAAGCTGGGCAGCCATTGTGCTGAGGAACATGGGTTAGCGGTGGCTTTGTCCATGTTAGGTTGACGACTGGACTGGATTATCTCAAAGGTCCCTTCCATCTTGGACAATTCTATGAATGTGTGACTGAAGGAAGAAACAGGGTCACAGGCTGCGCTTGCCAGGGGGCTTGCTGAGCCCCAGTGCAGGCAAAGAACCAGCAGTTTTAGAAACTGAGAGGGTGTTGGCGTTTTCAGCTCAACTGAGGATTTCTTTTCTTTTCCCCGTTTTTGTTTCCCCACCCCTTGAGGTCAGTGGTGGAGCATGCTGCCTGCCCCAGACCTCATGAAACCAGAGGGAGACTCTGCATTACAGTGAGCCCGGAGTTGTGGGGACAGAGGGTTGCAGCCCCAGTGAGCTGTGGCTACAGCACAGCCAGAACTACGGCATCCCCCTCCGCAGCCCGGCTCAGGGGCGCTGAAACACACTGTTATGTTGGGATCAGGGCTTTGTTCCTCCAAAACACTCAAGAAAACCCAAGCCTTCGGTCACAGCACCGAATTCCTAAATTTAATAGTGACAGGGCAGTGGCTGCTGGTGAAGAGAACTGCAACACCACCGAGGGCAAGGCAGCTCCGGTAGCAACGTGCAGCAGGAGATAAGCAGAGCCCGAAGCGGTGTTCCAGTGCCACTGGCACCAGCCAGTGCCGAGGGAGGGGAGTGAAGGTGTGGGGGGGGGATCCCAGCTCATGTGGGGCTTTGTTTCAAACTCCTCACTGGGATTACAGACCAACTCTGGCACAACCAGTGGCTCCAAGACTTCCAGAGTGAGGAGCCAGAGGAGTTCAAGTCCTGGTGTGAAATGTACCGTTACCAGCTAGAGGCACAAGAGCAGCAGCCCAGATGAGCCCAGATGAGCCCAGAAGACCAGCTCAGCTCCCACTGACACAGTTAAGGAAGGGCTCAACGATGAGTCGAGGGCTCTGGGAATGCTGCCCAGGGGATGTTTTTGTGTGGGGAGAGTCTTCCAGAGTGGCTGGTTTAAATCCAGTCCAATTTAGAAGCTGCTTAACAGTCTGTTGTCTCTTCAGACAAGAACCGAGGAGCCTCCTTTATCATAAGCTGCACCTAAGCAATGTCTCCCTTTGGCCTCCTACAGGTCAAGTGGACTCTCCACCAGAGGCCCCTCAGGATGTAGAACTGAGAGAAAAGAATTTGAGGACTGGAGGAGCTCCTCTGCCAGGGAACACCAAGTGAGTGTTTCTCAAGGGGCGTTTGCTGTTCAGGGCCTCTCCTGTGCTCTCCTGCCAGCATCCCTCTGCAGCTCCGTGTCCTGGCAGGAACAGACACTGTATCCCCTCGAGGTCCTTTCCCAGAGAAACCTGGAACTGTAATAGGCTCTGTCTTGCTGGGAAACCTGGAGATCCTGATCTGTGCTGGTTCCACGTGGTCTCAGCCATGCTGCTGTTAACAAACATGGCTTCTGCCTGAAGAATTCCATCCAACCACAGTGAATCCTCTCCTGAAATGTCTGTCCTGTTACTTCTTCAGCATAAACCCTGCATGCACCTACCGAGGGCCGCGCTCAGGCCATGCTTGAGGAGCTGCCCTTGAGGAGCTGCCCTGTCCCATCTTTCTCAAGCCCAGGAAACCAGCACCAAAGAGTAAGTACAAACTGCAGACCATCCCTGGGTCTCCCTGAGCTCCTCCTTCCCAAACACAGAAACCTGCTGCTTCTGCTCTAAGAGCAATCCCAGCTCTGCAGGAGGAAGGATGTTGGTGGCCTCTCTTCTCTCCCAGAGGAGAGGCTAAAGGCTGTGCAAACGCTCACGCCTGCCTTGGCTCTGCTTTGCCAGGGCTGCAGAGTGGAATAACTCTCTGCTCCCCTCCTCTGGGGTTGCTGCTTTAATGTGGGGGGTTTGGGGTTGATTTGTATTTTCTTTTTTTTTCTTTCTCTGTTGCAAAGGCTTCAAAACGAGGTTCTTTAGAAGTTAAGTCTCTAATGAAGACCTGTGACTTTCTCAGTTAATGTGAAGGCCTGACACCAGCAAAAAGCAGAAGATCCCAGGACTATTTATTCTTAAGGTCTTAATAAATTATAATATGGGTTTTTTTGTTACTATTTAGCATGGCATCAGTTTTCCCCTCATCACTCCCCCTCACAGCCATGCTGTGGGCAACACCCACACCTGAGTGTGTGGCTACAGAGTTAATTAAGGGACAGCTGAGCAGCACCCAAGATGTTGTCAGGCCTCAGACCAACCCTTGGCTCAAGACCTCTGGGGCATGAACAGGATGCCAGACTCCCCTTCCCTGCCCTGTGGTCCTGCCCCAAGGACACAGGAGAAATACAGGGTGGCCCAAGGCTCAGATGAAGAGAGTATATTGCTAAAACCCCAGCAAAATTCCAAGAGCAAGGGCCGTTATTTTACAGCACAACACCCACCCACTGAAACGCTACACGAAGACACAAAAGCATCTGAGACTGGAACAAAGTTGCAGCATGTCAGGGTCTGAGAACATTTGTCTGGGACCTTCCAAAGAAGACAAGAACACAGAATCAAGAAGCATAGAATGGTTAGAGTTGGAAGGGACCTTAAAGATCATCAGGTTCCAACCCCCCTGCCCTGGGCAGGGACACCCCCCACCAGCCCAGGTTGCTCTAGGCCTCATCCAGCCTGGCCTTGAGCCCCTCCAGGGATGGGGCAGCCACAGCTTCTCTGGGCAACCTGGGCCACAGTCTCACCACCTTCACACCAAGGACGTTTGTCCCCAGATCTCATCTCAATCTCCTTTTTTTTCAGTTGAAAACCGTTACCCCTTGTCCTGTCGCTACATTCCCTGACAAAGAGTCCCTCCCCAGCTCTCCCATAGCCCCTCCAGGTACTGGCTGCTCTAAGGTCTCCCCAGAGCCTTCTCTTCTCCAGGCTGAACAAGCCCAACTCTCTCAGCCTGTCCTCACAGGAGAGGGGCTCCAGCCCTCTGAGCATCTTTGTGGCTGGAAGGTACAGATGGTTTTTTCTCCTATTTTTACAGGAGGTCAACAGCCCTTTTTTGCAATTACAACTGAGTGTGGGGAGCGGTCACTGGAAAAAAAAATAATGAAATAAAACGAGGATTTTTCAAAGCTGCTGCATTCCCTGTACAAGACCAGAGGTGGAGAGCGCCCTGCCCCTTACCTGCTGCTGGCCCTGCTGGGTTTGCTGGGTGGTCTGCTGGTTGGCTGAATTGGTGGCTGCAGCAGCAGCGGCCGCCTGCTGCTGGAAGAGACTGGCGGGATAGACTCCCCAGGGCGTGACTCCATAGTACTGGTGAGGGACGACCGCCGGGCCTGCGGGGAGAAGGGAACCTGTGAGCTCCCGGAGCAGAGGGCACAATACGCCACCCGACCCTCCCAGCGCTTCCCGTGAACAAACCCCACTTCCAGGTGATCTGCTTCAGCTCCTTTGCAAATACAGAGAGATTCTGTGATTTTATGTTATTCTTCTTTTGAAAAACTCCCAGCTGAAATTTCACCTTCACTTGTTTTTATCTTTCTGGATGAGGCGAAATTCTGCTACCAACAACCCTGACAGAGTTGTGTGGTTTTGCTGTTGTGCATTACTTTTACAGTGAAGGCCCAAAACTTTCTAACCAAAAGAGTTGGCAGCTTGTTGGAGCACAGACAGACAAGTCTCCTCTAATCTCAGCTCAGCACCATCTGTCATTTAGTTCTCCAATACATTTTAAAAACCTCTTTGCACCCGACAGCATTAGTTCTCCAGCGTTTAAAATGATATTTTTTCCCTGCAGTTCAGTGCTATTTTGCACTTGCACCATAAAAGCCCGTGTCTTTCCCCATTCCTCCCTCCTCCAACTTAAGAGGCTTAAAAAAAAACACAAAAAAGCCCCAGAAGAAGCGTATGTTTTCGAGTTTCATTGTGTGTTTTATCAAGTCTCAGGACACCACGCACTTAATTTGCTGATAGGAAAGAGATCCTTAAACAATCCTGGCTGGTGTCATTCTGAGCAGCTGAGAAGTAACCCCCCCCTGAACAGGGGAGTCCCTCCCACATAACACACCCGTGAATTCCATAATATTTTTTATTGTCTGTTGTAAATCTCTCTGAAAGGTCAGCAGAGAAGCAGAAGCATTTCCTTTGCTTTTCAAACACCTCCCGGTCCCAGGGGTTCCCTCTCCACAGCGGGAGTAACCCAGGGCACAGCAGCCTTCCCAAGGCAGGGAGCCCCAGTCAGGTTTGACACCGCAGAGTAAGTCAGTCTGTGGGGAATTTGAACCACATTCCGATTCTTACATGGAGTGAAAACAGCTCCTGTTTTAAGACAGAGGGTGAGCATGTGAGCTCTAACCAAAGCATTTCAGTACTGCTGTTAGTTATGGCTCTCAGCAAGGCCCTGCAAGAAGTCTGGAGAACAAGTGCTCTGAGGAGAGGCTGAGGGAACTGGGCATGTTGAGTTTGGAGAAGAGGAGGCTGAGGGGAGACCTCCTTGCCCTCTACAGCTCCCTGACAGGAGGGTGTAGAGAAGTGGGTGTTGGCCTCTTCTCCCAAGGGAATCATGAGAGGAGCAGAGGAAATGGTCTGCAGTTGGGGCAGGGGAGGTTGAGATGAGATCTTAGGAAGAATGACTTCACTGACAGAGTGGTCAGGCCCTGGAACAGCCTGTCCAGGGAGGTGGTGGAGTCCCCATCCCTGGAGGTATTTAAGAACCGTGTAGATGAGGCACTTCAGGGCTCTAGTGGCTGAGAGTGTAGGGGGGTTTGGGGTGTGTATAGTCAGACTCAGTGATCTCAGAGGTCCTTTTCAACCTGTGATTCTGCAAGATTCAACAAGTGATTCTGCAAGAACAGTGGAACACACATAAAAACTGAAAGCATTTGCCCCGAGAGACTTAAAAATAATTCCCCCAAAATACGGGATGACAGCAAAAAGGGAGATGCAAAAAGACACTGCTGAGTGGCTCTGGGTACGACAAAGAAGAAGAAATCAAGAAATCCAGGAACTGGTTTGGCTTTTTTTTTTTTGGTTTTGTGGGGTTTTTTGTACAGTAACAGGTATTTGTCTCCGATGAACTGCTTTCAGCAGGCAGGAGCAACAGCATCCCAGCTCCATCCAGCAACAGCCTGAACTGCATCCCAGCCCCCCGCTCACTGCTGCCCACTGCCAGGACACAGCAGCGCTTCAAATACTCATGACACATTTGTTCTCAAATATTGAACTCCTGTTCTTCGTTATTTTGCTTTCAACCATTGTGCTTTCCCCAAATTCAGGGCTCTGCAGTGTCACTAACAGACAGGCCCAGCTGTGTGTGTGTGCAGGGAGGTATCACAAGCAGCCTGTTGTCCAACACCAGGCACTTCAGCAGTACATCCCAACACTTAAGATTTGTGCCTCTTCCTAAAGCTCTGCCACCAAAGCCCCCTTACTCCAATCTGTCCTGAAGCAGCAACCACTTGGTTCTTGCCTGGGAATTCAGGAGTGATGGCAGCTAAAATTAATAAACCTGCCAAAAATTCATCAGTCCCAGCAGGGTGCCACCCTCCTGGAGCAGAGCGGTTACAGACACGCTGCTGGGGGCTTAGAACCTGTTCAGATCAGGCAGGGGCTGCTTGGGTGCTTCTCTACTGGACAGGAAAACAGTTGCAACTGCTCTGTTTTATGCCAGTAATTAGCCCACGTTTTCCTGGAAGCTACTGGGAAGAGCTGCTGCAGTACCCTTTATCTGGGCAAAACGTGGGCAATCTCCCTGGGTCATTTTCATCTTAGTTCTAATTATCAAACCACCACAGTCTAGATGGAGATGGTTTGGTTTTTTCCTCCTAGTTAGAGGTTCCTCATCAGATCTGCAAAAGCCTTCGGTATTTAAAGGCAGGAGAGGCACCAGGTCTTTGAGGTCTGCGAGAGCTGTGAGTCTGGCTCAGCCCATACGAGCACAGGGTTGAGGCTCATCATCCGACACTGCTCTCAGTGAGGGCAAGTGTGTCATCATTGCCAGAGTCACAGCACCATGCAGAGCGTTCCTCTGCTCCAGGAGACACCTGCACCTGCTTGTACACTTATTAAAGAGACACACAAGAAAATAAAAGCCATTGTAACGCCTTTGAAATCAAGTATTTCCAACTACTATGCCCCTCACGTTGGCCACAGACACCCATCAATATCCCTTTCAAGAAACATTAGCAAAACCATCTGTAAGTGTGCTCACAGCAAGGGTTCTGCTTCTCATCTCAGGCTCACACTCCACCTCTGCACGCAGCAGCCAGGCCTGCTCGCTGCCAAGGACCTTGGGACCACCAGGTCAAACAGCCTCCAGAACCTCATGTCAGAAAACGCAAGGCTGCAAGTACAACATTGATCAATTCCTCGTGATTTGTGAGCTGATCACTGTGTGACTGCAGATACCCATGAAGTGGTGTTTCTACAGGGATGGGGGGGTGAGATAGATCCCAAGTGGAAGGGCTCTGGTGCAGCCCTTGGGGCCAGCACAGAGCCAGGGAGGAGGTGCCACCCGTGCAGGACAAGGTGCTCCCCGAACACTGGTCCTGGCTGGTCAGTCCTGGCTCCCCGAACACTTGTCCTGGCTGGCATGTGCAGTACCCGTACATGTCCCCAGCTTGGAGCTGGATCTGATGGGACACAGCTCAAGACCAAGTGATGAGGCTCCTCAGCCAGCCCAGCCAGAGAAGCCCAGAGCACACACATCCAAACTGACCCCACCATCAGTCCAGCAGCACCCTGCTTCTATTGAACACGGATTATTTCAGAATCCACTTCTCCACAAGGAACAGAACCCCCTTTCTACCTATAACCCACCACCTCCAAAGGAACTAACATTTCCCAGCCTGCCTTACCAAAGTCAAGATTTCTTTTTCTGGACAGAAGGCCATTTCACAACACTTTTTAAAGGCAGTAGTATCTTTCCCACAGTTTAAACTCACAAGTGACTCTTTTTTTTTTCCCTTGAGTCTAGGAAGCCCTCCCCTCTGCATTCAAATTCGTTCTTTGAAATGCTACCATCCTTGGGAAGAAGTGAGTACTGTCACAGGGCTGGTGGCCTTACAATCATGAAAAAGCTCTCCTAATGGCAGAATGCTGTCAGAATCTTCTCCACCATAAAATGCAAGTTTCCTCTCCACTTTAAAAGTAACCATAAGCAATAAACCCTTAACAACCCTAAACTCATCTCTTTCATCTTGTAAACTTCTCCAAGCCCTCCCAGTTCCACACTCCCATGGGCATCGGGGAGGTCACCTTACTTTATACCTCACTCTAAACACCTAAATCGCCCCACATCCCCCCAGTGCTCAGCCATTGCTGAAGAAGAGCTTTCACCACTGCCCCAGTCCAGACAGAAAAGATGCTTTTCCAAAAGCAAACATTACCAAGGAGTGGTTTGTTCCATTGCCATTTCTGGCTCTTGGGGTGCAGAGCCCAGCAAGCCAGATGAAGAAACTTGTATTTCTCAGTGGTTAAGCACTTTTCAAGAGTCATAAAGTTGAAAAAAAACAGTCAAGCAGAGATCCTGATGCCACATCTTGGGATGCTTTAGGTATCCTGGGTTCAAATTTCTAAGGCTCCACACTCAGCTATTCAAGGCAGCTGCAGCTTCAATGCTGCTGAGAAAAAGGGAATAAAAAACCCAACAAAACCCACTTGCTGTTCCCTAGGAACCTGTGGTCTTTCGATGAAATCGAGGAGGCTGCCCTCCTGCTCCACTGAACTGCGGTGTGTGACTGAAGACCGAGCTTTAGAAGCACTGAGGTGCTACCAAAAGGCCAACCAGAACCCTCTCTTCACAGTATTCATTTATAAAGCAACCCTTGTGCCTGTAACTGGAATTGCTGGTGTTCCAGCACCTCCTCCCTGACTGAAGCTTCCTACTTCTATTTGCCACCAAGAGTTCAGGTCACTGAACTCACATCCACACATCCAGCATCACAGGAGAGTGATCGACCCCTGGACCAGCAGCAACATCCTTGTACTCCAGCTCTTGGCTCCCTTCCATTTAATCACAACAGGCTGTTGGCAAACCATGACACTATTACCTACACTTAACCTGGCCTTGCTATTCTCAATTAAGTAGCTGGGATTTAAAGTGTAGGTGGATTCCTCTGCCAGCAGCTCGGGGAAAGCAAAGCACAGGTATAAAAATGTTCTTCTGAAAGTACACTCTTCCCTTGTCTTCAGTGTTTAGGCAAGAATTTATGCTGTACACACAAGTTCAAACTACAGTGTGTTCTTCACACCATCAATAAGCTGTTTTACTAAGCTGTCATCTCAAGGTACCACACCTGTGTGGTGGTGTGGATACACCAGAGGGACAGGATGCCATCCAGAGGCTGGAGAGGTCAGCCTAAGGGACAACCTCTGGGTGTGATCTATCTGGAATTCTGTAAGGCTTTTGACATGGTCTCCCACGACATCCTGCTCACCAACTTGGAGGGATATGGATTTGATGGGTGGACTGTTCAGTGGATAAGGAACTGGCTGGCTGGCCGGCCAAAGCCAGAGAGTGGTACTCAATGGTCCAGCTGGAGAGCAGTGACAAGTGGTGTCCCTCAAGAGTCTGTGCTGGGACCAGTACTGTTTTACATTTTTATCAACAATATAAATACAGGGATTGAGTCCACAATCAGCAAATCTGCAGATGACACCAAGCTGAGTGGTGGTGTTGATACACCAGAAGGACAGGGTGCCATCCAGAGAGATCTGAACAGGCTGGAGAGGTGGGCCCAGGTGAACCTCATGAAGTTCAAGAGCAAGAGCAGGGTTCTGCACCTGGGCTGGAACACTCCTCACGCTCAATACAGACCAGGGGATGAGGTGTTAGAAAGCAGCCCTGAGGAAAGGGACTTGGGGATGGTGATGGACAAGAAGCTGTCCATGAGAGGCATTATGCACTTGCAGCCCAGAAGGCCAATCCCACCCTGGGCTGCATCAAAAGGTGCGTTGCCAGCAGATCCAGAGAGGGGATTCTGCCACTTCACTCTGCTCTGGTGAGACCTCACCTGGAGTGCTGTGTGCAGGTCTGGAGCCCTCAAAATAGGAAGGACGTGGACCTGAGGGAGCGGGTCCAGAGGAGGCCACAAAAATGATCAGGGGGTTGGAGCACCTTTGCTGTGAGGACAGGCTGAGGGACCTGGGGTTGTTCAGCCTGGAGAAGAGGAGGCTCCAGGGAGACCTCAGAGCAGCCTTCCAGTCCCTGAAGGGGCTACAGGCAGGCTGGGGAGGGTCTGTTTACGAAGGCCTGCAGTGACAGGACAAGGGGCAATGGCTTCAAACTAGAGAAGAGCAGGTTTAGGTTGGATATTAGGAACAGGTACTTTCCTCTGAGGGTGGTGGAGCACTGGGACAGGTTGCCCAGGGACATGGTTGAGGCCCCTTCCCTGGAGATCTTCAAGGGGAGGCTCGAGGAGGCCCTGGGCAACCTGGTCTGGTTGGGGGTGTCCCTGCTGACTGCAGGGAGGTTGGACTAAATGACCCCAGAGATCCCTTCCAGCCTGGACCACTCTATGATACAACAATTTTGGCTGTAACAGTTAGCAAGAATTTGGAAAGTGATAGATGAACATTCAGGAGAAGGATCTTGCACAAAGACAAGAACCACCATCGTTGGTTGCCATCTGGGAAACCATACACTCACCATGTTAACCCCCAGCAGACCACCTAAAAAGCATAATGAATTCTTAGCAGAGTTAAGTGAAAGGGAAAGACAGGATCTGTAGGATGCACTAGTCAGTAAAGCTGAACAGTAAGGAGAGAGCACGACCCTGTCAGGAACACACATTTCTCCTCTTTCCAGCATTACACGCAGGTATTTTCAAAGGTATCTCTCACTAATGCCAGTCACCAAAACCCCCAAACATACAGCAGTGCTTCTGGGTGGAAGTGTCTCAGCTCACAATTCCTCCAGTTGTTTAACCCCCGCCAGAGAGAGAGCCCAGAGCAAGTGTTACATACGAATTATCCCGTTTAATCCCAAGAAAATGAAGTTTGCAAGACAAATTCTCTTTCAGCTCACTGATATGCAACTATCTCTCCACACAAACGATAACGTGCCGATATTTAACATCCACAATGACAGACTTGAGAGCAGTTTGGGTACGAAGAAGGGTCACAAATACAGGGAGAAGTGTGAGCATCTCACCTAACGTGGCGGCGGCGGCGAGCCCAGCTGCGTAGGGGTCTGTTCCTGGCGGAGCAGCGCTGATGATGTAGGGGTTGGGGACAAAGGCAGCAGGAGCTAAACCTGCTGAAAACATACCTGTCAGTAAAAACAAACTTATCTAGAACTGAAGCCCTACCAAAATACCTCTGCCTACATGGCTGGCAAACAGAGAAGTCAGGCTGCTTTAGTATTTCCAAGTTTTTTACTGAGCAACCACAAGCATTTCCCAGAGTCTTAATGAACACAGAATATAATTTCCAGAGAAGAAACTCAATTCCAAGGATGCAACGTCCCATAAGGCAAGCTAAACTGGTAAAATAGTCTACATGCAGTATCAATACCTACTCAGGTATCCCTGCAGCACCTCTTTACTGTTTAGGTGACTTAATGCCAGCTCGAGATTAACACTATCTAATTGCTTGATACTACTCTGTATTTCTATAGTCAATAAAGACCCACTTTCTGAGTTCCATCCCCACTGCATCACTGAATGAGTTGGGAAGGAGCTGAGGAGGGTAGAGGCAGGATGGCAGGGCACTGCCAGTGCCATGCAGGCATTCCTCCTTGTCTGCAAGGAGCGGGTTTAATCATTAGAGAAACAGCCAGGGGGCAGGAGGTGGGCAGGTAGGTGAAGGGGATTAAGATAAAAAGCTAAATAATTTTAATTCTGACCTCCTGCCCACAAGAGCACTGCACAGAGCTGGGGGAGTCCCAAGAGACTGGGCTCTTGGGTAGGAAAAGCTGCCACCTAAACTGCTTCTTTTGCTAAAAAAAACATTTAACCCTGAGCCAGTTTAACTCCAATCACCCATAAGCAGCCCTTCTGCAATCGTCCTGTTCTTCTACACACAGGATAAAGTGCTCTTTTCCCAGCTAAGCTATACTGCTTTAATAACATGAATTATGTGTTGGCATAAATGATGTCTTTAACTTCAAGCCAGCTGCCAGGCAGCAGAACTCTGGGAAGCACATTCAGGTGAGTGCCGAATTGTGCATTTTTCCACCCACTTCCCTGTGCTCACCCCAAGCTGCCCCTCGCTCAGAGCAAGCCAGTGCTTCTTAAACGCTCTCCTTACAAGTGGCACTCTCAGCAAGGGACGAGTGGTGTCCCTCCTGCCACACACCAACGCTCCAGATCTTGAAGCGTGTGAGAGAGTCCTCCAGAATTTCTCAAGCAGATCTTCACCCAACACACTTCTGCTCCTGGGTCCATTACCAGGTGCAGGAAACGTTTAGGATTCTCTAAAACCTACCAATCCTTTTTCTCTGCTGTTTTCCTGCTGCATTCTGAGGACTAACAGGATGAAATGCCAGACTTACCTATGTGGGGCTGGTGGGCGGCTGCCAAGGCATATTGCTGCTGCTGCGCCGCTGTCAGCTGCTGAACAGCCAGGGCATTCGGCCTTTGGAACAACTAGAGGGACACAAAAAGCACAAACACGGACCTTTAGTCACAGACAAAAAGCATTCTCTTACTTCCCCTTAAAGCAATTCCCTCACACTACATTTCTTTTTCACAACTACAGATGCTTCTCTCCGAAGAGAAAGGTTTCAAAAGGAATCAAAAAAAAAAAAGCAAAGCCCTTTGAAATTAATTGCCTGTGATAATCCATCAAAAAGAGGAAAATGTATTTCTGCAGTACAGTGAAAGCACAGCCAGGGGCTTCTCTGCTGTCCTCTGCACAACACCTGAAAGCCCTTTTTCCCTGACTCCTCCTCACACACATACATGCCCTCACTGGAGCCCACACATCACCCGTAGCTGCCACCACCATCTCCGGATCCTGACCCACGCAGGGAAACCACCATTACACCAGTGGAAACCTGTGAGACCCTCCCAGGTGGTCTGAAGTGACACGGGGACAGCAGAGTGAGGGGTAGGAAGATGATGCCCTAGGGATGGCTTCAGAGCCACCAGAGGGGACACCAGCCTCAGGAGCTCACTAAGCCCCGGACAACACGCTCCCTTTACCTGCCAGCCCTCCCTCCCCAGCATCTCCTGGGTGTAAATTCTTTGGTGCCCACAGACTGAAACCAGACCCAGGGACTTTAGGTTAAGTTACCAAAGCACGTAGAATCACTGAATCCTAGAGTAGCTTGAGCTGGAAGGGACCCAATAAGGACCATCGAGTCCAACTCCCTGCTCCTGGCAGAAGCATAACTGAACAGGACTTTACAGAACTGCAAAGGATTCTTTGTGTGCCAAACTGTTTTTCCCAAAGATCACTCACTCCTTAAGACACCAGGACCCCTCCATATATCCAAGGAGTATTGTATTCAAGCTTATGAAGAAACCTCATGACACCAAGTGAGGTGGGAGTGTTGGTCTGCATGAGGGCAGGGAAGCTCTGCAGAGGGACTTGGACAGGCTGGATGGATGGGCCAATGTTAATGGCTTAGCTTTCAATGAGGCCAAGTGCCAGGTCCTGCACTTGGGCCACACCAACCCCATGGATGGCTACAGGCTTGGGGCAGTGTGGCTGGAGCTGCCTGGCAGAAAAGGACCTGGGGGTGCTGGGTGACAAGGGGCTGAACATGAGCCAGCAGTGTGCCCAGGTGGCCAAGAAGGCCAAGGGCATCCTGGCTTGTGTTAGAAATGGTGTGACCAGCAGCAGTAGGGAGGGGATTGTCCCCCTGTGCTCAGCACTGGTGAGGCCACCCCTGGAGTCTTGTGTCCAGTTCTGGGCACCTCAGCACAAGAGAGATCTGGAGGGGCTGGAGCGAGTACAGAGGAGGGACACGGAGCTGGGGAAGGACCACGAGCATCAATCTTATGAGGAACCATTGAGGAAGCTGGGACTGTTTAGCTGGAGGAAGAGGAGGCTGAGGGGAAACCTCATCCCTCTCTACAACTGCTTGAAAGGGCATTGCAGAGAGGTTGGTGCTGGTCTCTTCTCATGGGCAATGAGCGATAGAAGGAGAGGGAATGGCTGCAAGCTGCAGCAGGGTAGGGTTAGGCTGGCCATGAGGCAAGAATTCTTCCCAGCAAGAGTGGTCAGAGCCTGGACTGGGCTGCCCAGGGAGGGGGTGGAGTCCCCATCCCTGACTGTGTTCAAGAGTGGATTAGTGGTATTGAGGGATCTGGTGTAGGGGAGAACTTGTAGAGTGGGGCTGATGGTTGGACTCCATGATCCCAAGGGTCTCTGCCAACCAAAATGATTCCATGAGCCGATGATGGTGTGTAATCGTCATTAAGGGACTGTCAGTCAGCAGGAGCTGCATCAAATGCTCCACTGACATATTTGAGTTCACAAAGAGCAAGGACAGCATGGAAAATGTGACCTACAGAACAGGGAATGAGGGATGCTGACCGGCCTCGTAGCAGCATCTCCTGCACTGATCAGCCTCAGCAGATATGGAATAAAAGATAACAGTTCTATCCATATCCCCTAGAGTGCTTCCCTGCTGGGCATAGATGCCTCTCGAACAGCCAGCCTTGGTTTGGGCAGTCTGCTTTGGTATGGAGTTCAGCATCCCAAAATTTCAGCTCTCTTCATCTGCAAACACTGCACCAAACCCTTTAATTTTCCTATGAATCTGAATGGATGGGATTTGGTTTTCTGGTCTAGTGGTAACTACTCTGCCAAGGTGAACAGAGGATACAGCTAAAGTCTTAGTTCTCTCTCTTAAGGGCAAAAAAATAATTTATTGTCTGTGAAAACACTTTTCCTGTGCTCAGTTTAGAGATGTGATTACTTCCACAACTCTCAAATGCATCTCAATGATCCATTTTTAAATTACAAGTACTCCTCAAATCCCCAGCTCCTCACAGCAGCAGCGATTCCTGTTGGATGCTCCTTTACCTAAGACTAGCGGTGTCACAGAAGGGAGGAATAAGGATCAAGGTGGCCAGACAGTCCTTTACCTGCTCAAGAAAACCAGGCAGAGTCTCTGTGGCCTCAAGTCAAACAGACCTACAGACTGAGCTCCAGCTGGTGACGCTCCCATCCGCAGACAGTGTTCTCCAGCTGCTCCTAAACCCCCCTGGAAACCCTCTGCGCTCACCCTGCACGCACGAGGAAGGGCTGGACTCCTGCCGCCTCCTCACCAGTCTTCATGGAGCTTCCCTTCCAAAGAAGGCTCAGAGGAACGCTGGGGTCTGTGCCACACGCTCGGGCAGCGACTCCCATCAGCAGCCTCTCCTTCTGCCCGCCCTGAGTCACAGTCTCTGCAAACCCAGGCTCTGCTCCACTTACCCAGCAGAGACTCAGTGTGAGCAGCTGAACTCTCCTGCAGCTGCAGGGTTCACACTCCCTGTCCCACAGACCAGGAAGTGAAGCCAACAGAACCCATCACAATTCCAGGTTTTACTTTCCCAGGTAACTCCCTCCTCCACATGAGCTCTGGGGATCCTCAGCTCTAGGTTTTTAGGAAGAGTCACTCAAGTCTTGATACAGCGTCTCCACTTGCTGACAGCAGAGACCTGTATTCCACAAAATACAGCAAAAATCCAAATAATAGCTTTTTATCCTATTATTTGGAACCCTAGTGGATAAGAATCTAAGGTTATCCATACATTCTATATGCATCAGTATGAAACTGTGCTCTCTGAGCAGACCAAGGACAAGAAGCAAAGAAACCTCTTCTAACAGGAGTCTTAACTGGCTTTTACAAAGTAAGGCTGAAGTTGTAAGAACAAACACACAGAGCATTTTAGCCAATTAGAAATCCCATTCTGAGTGAAAACCTCACAAACCGTTCCAGAGGAGCTCAGCAGCATCCCCCCACATGTCAAAAAACAAGGTTATTCCCCCCACCTCTCCCCCAGTCACACAAATCAAGTGTCACTTAAACACAAGGAGCGGTTCATTGAGGGGATCCCGAGGCCCAACCCATTGCAGGCTGTATTATGGTTATGGGAACACTGGGAGGGTAGATTTCTGGGAGCAGCTTCTTCTGCTATATAAACATCTGACAGCTCTAATCAGATTACATGTGGTTAAGACCTTCCCTTCTTAATATTGCTTTTAGCTGCACTTGCTTGTAATCCCTTCGAAGTGTATGACGCTTCCCGATGGGCTGAGAAAGACACACAGACAAGACCCTTTCATTCAGGACATACTTCCTTCTGACAACTGAATGGAAAAAGCTACACCACCAAAAGAATCACAGACTCACTCAGGTTGGAAAAAATCCTTGGGATCATCCAGTCCAACCATCAGCCCCACTCTACAAAGCTCTCCCCTACACCAGATCCCCCAACACCACATCTGATTGACTCTGAACACAGTCAGGGGTGGGGACTCCCTGGGCAGCCCAGTCCAGGCTCTGACCACTCTTGCTGGGAAGAATTCTTTCCTATTGTTCAGCCTAAACCTACCCCGTTGCAACTTGAGGCCATTCCCTCTTGTTCTATCCCTAATAACTTGTGAGAAGAGACCAGCATATGTCAGTGGAGCATTTGATGCAGCTCCTGCTGACTGATGGTCCATTAATGACGATTACACACCATCATCGACTCATGGAATCATTTTGGTTGGCAGAGACCCTTGGGATCATGGAGCCCAACCATCAGCCCCACTCTACAAAGGTCTCCCCTACACCAGATCCCTCAACACCACATCTCATCGACTCGGAAACACAGTCAAGGATGGGGACTCCACCCCCTCCCTGGGCAGCCCACTCCAGGCACTGACCACTCTTGCTGGGAAGAATTCTTGCCTCATGGCCAGCCTAACCCTACCCTGCTGCAGCTTGCAGCCATTCCCTCTCCTTCTATCGCTCATTGCCCGTGAGAAGAGACCAGCACCAACCTCTCTGCAATGTCCTTTCAAGTAGCTGTAGAGAAGGATGAGGTCTGCCCTCAGCCTCCTCTTCCTCCAACTAAACAGTCCCAGCTCCTCCAATCACTCTTCAGAAGATCTCTTTCTCCAGGCCCTTCCCCAGCTCCATTGCCCTGCTCTGCACTTGCCAAAGAGATTTCCTTCACACAGACTCAAACTGGCAGACAGTGAATACCAAGAAACAGTA
Source organism: Jacana jacana (assembly GCA_013400555.1). NCBI lineage: Eukaryota > Metazoa > Chordata > Aves > Charadriiformes > Jacanidae > Jacana > Jacana jacana. The sequence goes on along the minus strand of VZTM01006595.1, from coordinate 27,093 downwards.
GCTGCTGGATATCTTCTATTTACAAAATGACTACAATTCCGAGCCAAAACCACGTTGTGTTTACACAAACATGCACTGAGAGGTCAGATCTGGCAGCAGAACGAGCCTGTGAAGCCTTATCTTTAACCCAGAGCTTGTGTTGACACGAGTCTGCTGGTTGCAGTTACTGGAGGAGTGAGCAGCAGCAAAGCTGGAACTCAAATACCAGTCCCTACTGCACAGCCCCAGCCTGCCTGGGCCTCCTGCTTCCCCCAATAATCCACATTTCACAGAGGGAAGCACAGCTCCACAGGCAGCAGGAAGGTCTAAACATGATGCTGGAGGTGACAAGTATCATCATCCCCATCCACTTTATACAGTCAAGAAAAAACCAAGTAACCCAGGTCTGCCCCAAAGGTTCCGAGCCCAAGTGCTGTTCCACAACCCCTTTGAGCTCAGCACGACCTTCAGCTCAGGCTTTCTTCTACAATTCCAATTCCCACCACCTAGATGCAAGACATGCCAAATTTGAAACTCTATTTTTTTAAGGCTAGAAGAAAAAGAAAAGGAAAAAAAAAGGTACTTAAACTCGCAAATGAGCCTTAATTTAAACAGGAAACACTGACAAAACACCAATGACAGGCTCCACATCCTGCCATTACCTTCCCATCTCCAGCAGCTCCTCAGAAAGCAGCTCCCTCAGGGAGCCCCAGCACTCCCAGACAACCCCTGCATCGCAGGTCCTGCGCTGGAGGAGACAGACCTGAAACACCAGGTGGGCTTGGGGGTTGGTTTTTTCTCTTTTTGAACTCCACAACAGCTATTTAGTTTAATCATTATAAAATTTTCCACCATTAATCTCCCAAACAGGCTGCATAACAAGCCAACTGATGCAGGTGTAGCACAGATATTTACACTGCTTTTAAGGCTGATAACTCAGCAGGGAGGGGATTGTCCCCCTGTGCTCAGCACTGGGGAGGCCACCCCTTGAGTCTGGTGTCCAGTTCTGGGCACCTCAGCACAAGAGAGATCTGGAGGGGCTGGAGCGAGTGCAGAGGAGGGACACGGAGCTGGGGAAGGGCCTGGAGAATAAATCTCATGAGGAACCACTGAGGGAGCTGGGACTGTTTAGTTGGAATCAGCTGCCCAGGGAGGGGGTGGAGTCCCCATCCCTGATTGTGTTTAAGAGCAGATTAGATGTGGTGTTGAGGGATCTGGTGTAGGGGAGAACCTGTAGAGTAGGGCTGATGGTTGGACTGGATGATCCCAAGGGTCTCTTCCAACCTAAATGATTCTATGATTCTAACTCCCTGAAGGTGGGTCTTCAGCACTACCCTGGCCCTGGCCTTTCCTCCCCACCAAACACCAACAGGGTATTTTACTACAGAAGAACCCATATTTGAGGAAATCCAGGGCTGGTTATACACCCTTGCCATCAGCTACAACAAAGTGTTTGATTCTTCACTGAGGGATGTTATAGTTACAGAAGGAAAGCAATAAAAGTTTACAATAGTTGTCCAAAAAAGCAGGCCCAGGGTTACATGTTGATGGCTCGATCCAGGCCCAGCGCTCAAGAGGAGCCAGGAGTAGAGCGAAGGCTCTGGGATGAGAGACTGGGGCCACTCACACGGGAGGAAAGGTCCAAATCTCCCCTGTTGGGCTGGTCAAGTTCTGCTGTATCAGACTCTGCCCCCGGATTTAACCCCTGCTCAGGTAGGAGCCGCTTTACACTCATTATTCCAGTTGGGAAGTACAGAGACCCCAACACAGTGCCAAGGCCCAACAGCATCTAACCTTTAAGAGTTGGTCCAAGGGCTTGAGGGAGTTGGAGGGCGTTCAGCCTGAAGAAGAGAAGGCTCCAGAGAGACCTCTAGGGACTGGAAGGGGCTCTAAGGGGACTCCAGGAAAGCTGGGGAAAGGAATCCTGGTCAGGGAGGGGTGCTGTAGGATGAGGGGAAGGGTTTGACACTGTAAGAGGAGATTGAGGTGAGATGTGGGGAAGATCTTCTTTGCTGTGAGGGTGGTGAGAGCCTGGCCCAGGTTGCCCAGAGAAGCTGTGGCTGCCCCATCCCTGGAGAGGTTCAAGGCCAGGTTGAAGGAGGCTTGGAGCAACCTGGTCTGGTGGGAGGCGTCCCTGCCCAGGGCAGGGGGTGGCACTGGGTGGGCTTTAAGGTACCTACCAACCCAAACCAGTCCATGATTCTACTGAGTTAAAGCTGTTCTCCAGTACAAACGTACTCCAGCTAACACACAGGAACACGCTGTTTGCAACTGCTGTTTATTACAGGTCGGTAGGTCCCTGCACAGACCTCCCCAGTAGGTCACTCTGTGGATGTCAGAGGTGATGAAACCATCCCTCTGTCCCTCTCCCTGAGCTGAGGGGCTCACGCCAGCCCCAGCAGGACGCTGCTGGAGGAACTGGAGCACAAGGGTAGGACCAACGGCCCCCAGGTTACCTGCTGCTGGGAATTGTAATCAAAGAGCCCCACGGTGGCAGCGGCTGAGTCCACGGGTACTTGAGTGCCGGAATAATCAAACTGGAGAGGCTCCATGCCAACATGCTCCATAGGATCCAGAGGAACGCTCTGCGACTCCATGTTGGAGAAATCCTCTACTGGCTTGGCACCGTTAGTACTCGCCAGCTGGGCCAAGCCCTCTGAGCCGTTCTGGTTTGGCCCCAGGAGATCCACTTCACTGGCAGAGTTCTGGCAGTTCCCAGGCGTGCGGCTAAGCAGAAAGGGAAAACAGGGGTCACCGAGCACCTCCATTTACCCCTACATCACCCAGCACCCACCAACAGCAACACACAGTACCCCTCACCAGAGCTGCTCATCGATGTTGTGATAAAAAGGGAAAAAAAATCAATAAAACACCACTCTAAATGAATTCCCCAGAACAATTTCTGTATTTACAAAAACAAGCAAAAAACCCCACCCAGAAGACCCCCAGCTCCCCTGCCACAGAGGCTTCTAACTGCACAAGTGTAAAAACAGTTCAGTTTCCTTTTCCCCCTCAACTGGGAGTCAGCCATAGCACAGCAGCATTTCAGAAGTGCCAAAGTTACTTCTCCATAAAGCTCTTTGCTAATTATTAACCGTGTGACACTCCAGTGGTGCGTCTCTGTTGAAGCCGTTTCCAAAGGAGCTGCCATGGATTCCAATTACCTAAAATAAGCATCCAACTCAAGGGGGAAACGGTTCATCCCAAGCACGTGCCTCACAGCACAGCTCTTTGGTATTTTCCCATTTTTCTACACGGCCAGAGGAGGCACAGCAAGCAGGTAAGAGACAGAGAAACACCGAGGCATTGATGATATCGATTACACAGCCACAGTTTCAGAAAGCTTTAACCTCTTGGGAGCAACAAGGAACAAGTCCAGCACCCCAGCTCTGCTTTAGACTGGCACATAAAATGAGTCTGCATCTCCCACAGGTATTTCCACAGGAATCCCTCACACAGGAATGGATACAGGTACGAAAATACCCCAAGATTATACTGTACAGAGGAGAGCTATCACATATTGTCCTCCACCTCCTCGCAGTGCCACCCTCTGTACATAAGAACAGCCCTATGATATTGTTCCAGTGAGTTCAAGGCCTTTTCCACTACAGCATGGACAATCTTTCCAGAAGTGTTGTGACATTGATTAATTATTACCTCATGGTGCACGTACCTGAAGTCTTTGACATCTGCATCAATTCCATTCTGCACAGGCAAACCATTTGCTTTATCCATCACATCCCCCTCCTCCTTCAGATCTCCTAATTTATCGCCATCAAACGTGCCCTTATTTTTCTTATCCCCCTTGTCATTCTCATCGTTCTCTGCATCCCTTGGCCCCTGAGCAAAAGAGATAGTACTTTAATAAGCTTAGTTTTCAGGGCAATTTGATTTTTATTCCGAGATTGTAACAAATCAAAGGCACATGTCACAATAAAGTCAGTCACCTGCAACATTAGTGTATCCAAACAAACGTGTAAGAAGGGAAAACAGTCAATCCTAATGGAAGAAATAAGGGAATTAATTCTCACTCTTCCAAGAGCCATTTTATCTATTCAGTTTTTCCCATTTAGTAACTCAGGATTTGCTTCTATAGGCCCTAAAAATACCACCTTAAAATAATTTTAAAGACTATTTATCCAAATCCTCTTTCTAGATGGGACTTTAGCACTTCAAAATTAACTGAGGAACTTTTAAATACTTTGAAACACCCCAGGTACTAAAGGGGCATAAACTGAATTAGCCCCTCAAAGGTGTCAAAGGTGCCATAACCACCTGGACACGTGCATGTATCTGAGCACAACAGCATCCCCTCATTTTCAGGGGGAGTTACTGGGATTTGCACTGCGAATTCCAAGGGAGGGCTCATTTAGGAACACTCGTATCAATCACTAGTTTGATCACTGGTCCATATAATCCTAAAGCACATTTATGGGGGGGGAAAAGAAAAAAAAATCACAGAGGAATAAAAGAAAGAATCTGTGTTGAGCAGTTTGTGAGCGGTGTTACACCTGCAGCACTTCTACCCGTACGTCTGCATTGTATTTCACTTGGGAGAAGAGTCGCCCTTTAGGGTGATTATGCCAAGGGCAGAGTTTTGAACAACAAAAGAGAAAGGAAAACCAAGTTAATTGATGATAAAAAGCAGTGAGGGTTAAATGTATGTTGAATATAAACACATTTATCAGAGGCAGCTCTGGTGCCGTCACGAAGAGCGACATCCAAACCGCTTCATCTGAAGGAAAAGCCCTCAGCTCCTAATGGGGCATTTGAACCCTGCAGCACCCACGTCCCCATCCCTTCCCCCCCCCATTCAGAACAACAGATTGTTTTAAAAGCCATCATCTTCTGACAGTGCTTAAATAAAATCATGCTTCCTTAGCATTAAAGACCGGACTTGGAAATGCCAGTCGCTCGTAAATCCAAATCTGGAGCCCAGTTCTCACCTACAGGGACAGTCACCAGTGAGACCCTGTGTCCCAGAAGTGGCACCCAGGCCATCAGTGCTGCAAAGCAGCTACCTCTCTGACCCCCGACCCCCAGGGGTCAATTGGCTCCTTCCACTGATTGTTCCTTTATCAATAATCCCCTCTCTTAGGCTTGGGGGTCAACAAGGTTATCAGGGCCAACTAACGGGGGACAAAAATAAAGGAGATGGATGAAGGAAAGCATCACTCAGGTCCCTGAAGAGACAAGCCCAGAAGCCTGACAGCTACAAACCTACTTTGCTTTTATGGGGTTTGACAATTCCCCTTTGAGCACTTGGCTGATGAGGGAGAACTAAAATCACAGAACCACAGACTGCTTTGCATGCAAAGGGACTTTAAAGCCCATCCAGTGCCACCCCCTGCCCTGGGCAGGGACACCTCCCACCAGACCACGTTGCTCCAAGCCCCCTCCAACCTGGCCTTGAACCCCTCCAGGGATGGGGCAGCCACAGCTTCTCTGGGCAACCTGGGCCAGGCTCTCACCACCCTCACACCACAGAAGTTCTTCCCCACATCTCACCTCAATCTCCCCTCTTGCAGTGTCAAACCCTTCCCCTTCATCCTATGGCTCCCCTCCCTGATCAAGAGTGCTTCCCCAGCTTTCCTGGAGCCCCTTCAGGGACTGGAAGGGTCTCTAAGTCTCCCCAGAGCTTTCTCTTTTCCAGCCTGAACCCCCCAACTCTCTCAGCCTGTCCTCATGGCAGAGGGGCTCCAGCCCTCCCAGCATCTCGCAGCCCCTTTTCCCAAGTAGAGGGATGGGGCTGATTGTTCCTCTCTCCCCACATCCTTAGACAGAAGGCAGCAGTGCCTGGGCCCCCTTCCCACCCCACCACCAGGATCAATGCCACTGCTCCATAGGAAACCAGATGCCCCTGGAAGTGTCCCACAGCTGGAGTGGGTTGTGTAGCTACGTTATGTTTCTACCCACATTACATGGAGCTTTTTGCTCTTAGCACCAAAGCAGGCACACGCTCATTCAAATCCTACAGGAATATTTGCCCCCTTTTCCAAGGACAAGCTTAGAAAAGGGGTGGGTGGGGGAGCATTAATGTCACCGTGCTCATCCAGGCAATGTCAGCACCTTCACATCCTTCACCCCCATCTCCCTCCCATCCTGCACCCCATAAGCCAGGAACAGTGCTTCAACTGCAGCCAGCCCATTTTAAGAAAAGCTAAACTAAGAGCAAATAAAAGAGAGAAGAAACATCCGCCTTCAGGAATCGATTAACAAACAGAAAAAACCCAACCAACCAAGCAACAAATGGAGAAAACAACATAAGGGAAACTCAAACGTGAGAATCGGGCAGACTTACAAATCCTCCTTTCCTCAGGCAGGAGTCCCCAGGAGAGGAGCTCAGCACATACTCCACCATGCTAACTCCAAGGCCTCCGCTCTCTGACCGGGGCGAAAGCACGGAGTTGACTTCACTATTCACATGAAAGCCCTGACCAGGTCTTCTCTGAACCATAATCGGTTGGGAAACAGAGTGATCTGGAACAAAAACGTGGAATTCTTGTAAGTAGATCCAACCATTCACAGGAGGCAAGACATTGAAATACGTACTCTCTGGGGTCTGTCTTAACTGTACTACTAAGTGTCAGGTTTTCACTCTGACGACGTCTGTTAGAAAAAGCGTGATGGCTTTCTCACATTTAAATACTAGAACCCGTAAACCTACAAGCGGTAACTACATTTAAAGACTAAAATCATGACATTTCAGAAATTTAAGTCTTTAAGTAAAGGTTGCAATTAAAAAAAAAAAGAACTACCTCAAAGTTCTACATTTCCATGTCAGTAAAACTCTTGGGTTAGCACAGCGGTCTGTCGTTTAAAACACGGTCCTACTGCTGCACCAGCCTGCTTTTGTTTTCTTGGTCGTATGAACTGGTGTATCCATAGAACTGTACAACAGCTGGGGCTGGGAGGGACCTTGAAGCCCACCCAGTGCCACCCCCTGACCTGGGCAGGGACACCTCCCACCAGCCCAGGTTGCTCCAAGCCCCATCCCTTTACACCCCTGCAGCAGGAGGGTTTGAGATCCAAGCAGAGCAGATCATGGGTTGATGTCTCTTGAGTCCTTACGAGTTCTGCAAAAGCTGGGCAGGAGACAGTGGCCCTGCATTGGTCTTACATCCCTGGAGAGGGGAGAGAAGGGGAGACCTTCTCTGGTCCTGGCTGCCCAGAACAGGGAGTCAAAAACAATAAGCAGCAGATCCAGTAGTGTCCAGAGGACGGTGGAAGGGACCTGCCAGGATATGAATACTGTAGCTCCCTCACAAAGCAGACAGAAGCTGCTGAGAGAAGTAATTCTACTCTATCGCTGTTCTTGGCTACACTTCCCTGCCTTCTCCCTCAAGCAAGCACAAGGATCTCTGTGGCTGTAAAGTGAAGTGGACTGGGGAGGCTTTTCCAGGATAAAATTAACAAAGAAAAGCTAAAAGCTAGTTTTAAGGCAGATCAATTGCCCACAGCAAATTTCACTGCACTGCTGAACCACGTGTACTACCAGGAGGGGAGGAAGCAGTGGCCTCCACAGACAGGGCTGCTCCAGGTTGTACTAGCTTTAAAGGCTTTAAACCCACAACTTCAAGGCAGAGCAGTAAAGAAACCAAAACTGTACAGAAGGGCTGAAGTGTGTACTGTGGACACAGCAAGGCAAATGGATGGAGCAAAGGACATCTTACAGAAAACCAGGCTTCATTAGTTCCACTGTTGATGGAACAAAGTACTTTTCTGGCCAAGTACACATCCCCACCCCACCTCCACGTTCTGCTGCTTGCTCAGGGGCACCCTCAACTGCTCAGCCCATGGCTCGTCATTTCAGCTGAGAAAAAGGGGAAGCTCTGCCCAGCCTGACTCACAGACACCCTTCCAGGCCAGGGTTGAGCTGTAAAGGTGCAGAGGAGTCACTGAGACTAAACAGAGGAAGAGAGGAGATGAAGGGCTTTTTGACTCATGGAGATCTGCCATCAGCCAGCGTGGGAGGTCACCTCCCCCTGCCTGTCTGCTGGATGCCACTGGCCCAACAACACAGGCAGAGTGGAAGGTTTCCTGCAGAGTCCAGCTCAGCCCTTAAATCCATCCTCAACTTCAGTTTATGTTCATAAAACGGGGCCCAAACAGCTGCCAAGGGCTGGAAGCTGCTCCCCAGCACCCAGCCAGGCTGCACGATCCAGCCCACTAGACTGTGAGAAGCTTTAGCTCCTTTCAGCAACCACTTTGAAATGTAAAGATTAAAAAAACTTAAACCCCTGCCCTTCTCACTACCCCAATACCTTCACTTTAATAATGGATACTTTCAGTGGGAGAAAAAATCACCCCCAAAAGAGTGAGGTTCCTTTAAGTCACACTTCCCCCCGAGCTCTGAACAGCTGTTTGTACACTGCACCAGACACTCAGTGGTGTTTAAAGGAAAACACTGATTGCAGATAGAAAACAAGAAGTTAACAGGTTAGCATCTCAAAGTCAGCACAGGCATGTGTATTTTTGCCATTTAACTCAACCCAACCCAAACACTCTCCCCTTAAATTCAAAATAAAGAAGTCTCTGATCCAAGAATAGAATTCCTGGCAGATAAACTTGGATCTTACTAATTTAAAACTTCACTTTTTTTTTTTTCTTTTTTAAACTGAATGTTGTTGGGTGTTGGTTGGACAGATTAGCAATTAACAACTGTGGGGCTGTTTGTTTGTTGGGTCTTTTTAACTAATCTTATGCTCCAATATCTGTGTTCAAACCGAGAAGGAATCCACGCCAAGAAGTTTAAATTTACAATCTCATGGCAATCTAAACCATTTGAAGCAGGTAACAGAAGGGTACACATGTTCACATTGTATAATCTTTTTATCACTGTGTTATCTTCTTTTTATCAGTTATCTTCTAACTCTATCACAGAGCAACGTGGGGTTTTCTACTAGTTTTCTATTATCTAAAACAGATGTTTTCCAAAAACCCCTTTAAAAGCTGTGTCATCCAGACTGGGCAGCAATTCTGAGCAGTGAGTTGCACATTTCTGTATTCAACCCCAACTAAATTAAGTAAATGATTGAGCTACCTGATGTTCCCCAAGCACTGTCTCTCCACTGATCTCCCAGAAATATCCCTTTTGGTCCATCTTTGCTGGAATCATCAGATTCCCAAAACTTTTTACCCGGCAACAGCTGCTGCAATTAAAAAAACAAACAAACAAAACAAAACAAAGCATGATTAAAATAAGTATAAAATGCAAACATAAACCATAAGCATCTCGCTTCTAAACGTGAATCAATCATTAACACAAACTGGTATGTGCTTTATAATCAAAATATTTATACACTCCAAGGGTGAGAGCCACACAGTGACTGGGACAACAATCCAACCTCAGCAAGGCTCTTCCATTCCCAAGCGCTCCGGAAGCCCCAGACACGTAACCACACACACACACCCCGACATTCGCCAGCCTCTCGGAGCGAAACCTGCTCTCCAGGACAGATGGTGTTCAGAATGGGACGTTATAGAATCATAGAAAGGTTTGGGTTGGAAGGGACTTCAAAGACCTTCCAGTCGCACCCCCTGCCCTGGGCAGGGACACCTCCCACCACACCAGGTTGCTCCAAGCCCCCTCCAACCTGTCCTTGAACCCCTCCAGGGATGGGGCAGCCACAGCTTCTCTGGGCAACCTGGGCCAGGCTCTCATCACCCTCACACCAAAGAAGTTCTTCCCCAGATCTCACCTAAATCTCTCCTCTTTCAGTGTCAAACCCTTCCCCACATCCTATGGCTCCCCTCCCTGATCAAGAGTCCCTCCCCAGCCTTCCTGGAGCCCCTTTAGGTATTGGAAGGCCATTACTGGGTTCCCACAGAACCTTCTCTCCTCCAGGCTGAGCCTCCCCAAGTCTCTCAGCCTGTCTTCTTAGGAGAGGGGCTCTAGTGCTCAGATCCTTTCGTGGCCCTCTGCTGTTTTATTACTTTGATTTCCACCTTAGCTGGGGGGGATAAAACTACCCAGTGCTTCCAGCACTAACTCTTGCCCTTATACACAGAGGCTCTGGGACTGGCAGGGACAGAATAGCTGAAGAGGTGCCAAGAGCTCTCACTTCTTGCTTCTTGAATGACTGCTGAGGCCGCTCTACGCCACAAGGGTTATTTGTAAACACTAATGGGAGTGAACAGTTCTGGGCCACCACACCTACCATGCACGTACTCTCCTACCCAAGGAAGAGAAAGAGGTTACAGACTTACTGAGATCCAGGCAGAAAGCCCTGGCTTGAAGGAATCCAAGAAGATTGCTGTGAAGTCGAGGTGACGGCAGACAGAGCGACACCCCCCGTTTGGCTGATGTGTTTTGAAAATACCTGCTTCACCGACCCCTACATACAGCAAGGGGACTTTCCAGCCCTTCTGAAGCGCCTCAGACCTCAAACACACAATCTTTAAATTAAATCTTCCCTGAGTGAGATGTGTGCAGCTCAGACAGGAAACAACAGCGCATCCAGAGCAAACTAACAAAATAAATGAGCCCTGCCTGGTGAAGCTGGAAGAAAACCTAAAGGAACTGGAAGGTTAACAAGCACTTGCATTTGTTTGAAATCAGCACAGAACAAACAAGAATCATCCATTGGTCAATGTCTCTCTGTGTGAGGAGAGTTGATAACTGTATGGGCAGAGTTAAGGCTGCAGTGGAAGAGGGCACGCAGGGGCTGGGTGAGGATGGAGCGAGCAAGACCGAGTGCAGGGCTCCCAGCACACTCTGCTTTAACCCAGACAACCACAGAACTCACACTCACCATTTGCTTTTTATCTTAAGGCAGATCTGCTTCCTCAGACACGTATGGCCAAGGATGTCTGTCCATATGAGATTTAAAGCTGAGGTTCAGATCTGGGTAATTGGCCAGATCACACAGAAAACAGGTATTAGGACAAAAGCAACATCTATTTCCCCCACACCTGATAAGCAGAATTCCTTTCAAATCCTAAAAATCAAAGCCAAAAAAAAAGCTGAGAGAGAATTAAATTTAGCTATTTCACTAACACTCGAAGTTGCTGTTGACCAAAAATAACCCTGGCTTTTGCACTGAGATCAGGAGAGAATAAGACCAATCCACAACATTTAAGTCACGGGAGTGCTTGGGAAAAGTAAGTGCAATCCCTTTGGAAAACCCCTTGTACTGGCACAAGCTGGAGGGCAGGCTGGGCACTCAGGGCAGAAACACTGCTGGCAACTACAGCTCACACTGGGCACGGCCAGGGGGGCCTCCAGCAGCAGAAACACCGCCCCCCCCCCCAGCTCCTGGGCTCAGCCCCCAGAGCAAGAGCTGGTGCTGGGGCATTTCCCAGCAGAGCTGAAGCTCTGATGCCTACACCCACACATGGGCTATAGCACATACTGGGATGTAAAAGAGTGATCCTCACCTACGGAGGCTGAATCACCGTCTCTGCCACACTCAGGTGAGGTTTTGGGATGAGGGGTGGCAGTAACACCACTCCTGTCCCAGCAGCTCCAGCACAGCGGGCACCACTTCTGAACCAGCCAAGATCCTCCTCCAAGGCTGAAGCTAAACAAAACCTATTTATGCACAAACACTGCTCAATTCAACTGCAGCTTTTCTTCTACTGGAAGGATACCCCATACCTATTTCCCCATCCTAACCTACTTTCCAACTCACAAGAATCTTCTTCTTGCTAATTCAAAACCAAACATCTTCAGATGAGTTTTCAAAGCAAGGATGAAATGAGCTCAATTCACCTTTTACACCCAGTCCCAACTGAGTGCACTCCCAAGTCCCTTAAAAGGTACTTCAGCCCTGACTGGACATCTGGAGCCGGGCACTCAGGCTGGAACCAGGTACTCAGGCTGGAGCCAGGTACTCAGGCTGGAACCAGGGCAGCTGAAATCAGCACAGAAAGTGTCAGAGACAGGCAGGGCTTGTGCCCACGCTGCCTCGTGGCCTACACTGCCGAGGCAGAGCCTACAATCACACAACAGTTTGAGTTGGAAGGGGCCTTCAAAGATCATCTAAATCCAGCCCCTGTGCCATGGGCAGGAATTCTTTTCAGTATCTTTCAGGTTGCTCCAAACCCCCTCCAGCCTGGCCTTGAACCCCTCCAGGGATGGGGCAGCAACAGCTTCTCTAGGTACCCCGGGCCAGGCTCTAGCCAGCCTCACACCAAAGAAGTTCTTCCCCACATCTCCCCTCAATCTCCCCCCTTTTAGTGTCAAACCCTTCCCCCTTGTCCTATAGCTGCCCTCCCCGATCAAGAGTCCGTCCCCAGCTTTCCTGGAAACCCTTTAGGGACTGGAAGGGGCTCTAACGTCTCCCCAGAGCCTTCTCTTCTCCAGGCTGAACCTCCCCAACTCTCTCAGCCTGTCCTGACAGCAGAGGGGCTCCAGCCCTCCCAGTATCTCCATGGCTTCCTCTGATCCTGCTCCAACAGGTCCATGTCCTTCCTACGATGAGGTCTCCAGAGCTGGATGCAGAACTCAAGGTACCACAGAATGGTATGGTGTGGGAAGGGAAATGTGTTGGTGACTTTAGGCTCTCATTGCACGACAGACACTTTAGGCCTTGACCCATGGCTCCCGATTCTCTCAACTGATGGAGAAAAACAAGGGAACTGGCTCCGTGCTCCCCGTCCACACAGCCAAAAATCACTCCAGGCAACTGTAAGGCCAAGCAATTCCCAAACCACAGACTAAACCGTTCCTCTAGCACCCCAGGACGAGGCCAAGAAGGTGGAAGCCAAGTCCCTGCTCTGTATTTTACACGAAGAGAACCACCCAAAAGGTGTGTTGCATTTTCTTTCAAGTGTCTCTCATTCCCATATTTCAGGAAATGCAGCTTTCCCACTCCCGCTGCTGCCACCCCAGCAGAACCACTACTCTCCTCCTCATTCCACATGAGAAATTTTGAAAGAGAAAGCAATATGGACCGAATAAACAACATTTTAGCTACAACCAAACACTTCTCACTTCCTTTAACAACCCCTTCCAGAAGGCCACCATCTGCTCCGCAGTCACAGCCCAACCGAGGGAAGAGAAGGGGCAGGGGCTTGCAGGAAGGAGGCAGGACAGGAGTGAGCAGAACAGAGTATGTTCTTTGCAAGGGAAGAGTAATCTCTGGTTTATACAAAAACCAAGTTCCTTTCGGAAGCTCTTGAGTTTCCAAAACATTAAGAAATTTTCCTGATCTACACAAGAAAGTAATAATGAATTCTAAACTTAAGGGAATTTATTTCTGCTTTAAGCTAAACAGCAGTATGGAACTTAAGTAAAAAATATACTGCAAACTTAAGAGGAAATCTGTATATCAGCACAAAAAAGGGCGATGGGAAGCCCAGGGACTGCCTGGTCAATGCAGTTACAGCAAGAGGCCATTATCTACACTTCTAAAGGAATGCTAAAATCTGAAGCAAAGGTATAAAAGTTCAGTAGTTGCTTCTCTGAGGAAGACTGCTGCAGGTATAAAGGTCAGCCTCCCTTCTTGGTATCACTACTTTGAGCATTAGTACTTGGTATTAATACTCATTTTCTCCTGAAATATAAACAGTGACAGGGAAACAAGAATATTAATATCTAGTATCTTAAAATTGACTACATTTACTCCACATCTGCAAACTGGCAGCTTCAGCAGAATCCAGAGGAGGAAGGCTGTGCTTTGACAACACTGAGTCTTCAGCAGCAGCCCCAGGCAGAAGCGTCTTCCCAGGGAGTCCCAGGTGCCAGAGCACGTGTCCTGCCACAGCCCCTCCTGTCAAAGAGCCACCTTTGGAAGGGTCATGGTGCAAACCAGCCTTCAATGTGGCTACTGGGAGGCTGGGGGAGGCAAGTGGAGAGGTTCACAAATCATCCCCTGGCTGCTGTAAGAACATAGAATGGTTTGGGTTTGGAAAGCACCTTAAAGCCCACCCAATGCCAGCCCTGGGCAGGGACACCTCCCACCAGACCAGGTTGCCCAAAATCCCCTCCAACCTGGCCTTGAACACCTCCAGGGATGGGGCAGCCACAGCTTCTTGGGGCAACCTGGGCCAGGCTCTCACCACCCTCACACCAAAGTTCTTCCCCAGATCTCACCTCCATCTCCCCTCTGTCAGTGTCAAACCCTTCCCCCTCGTCCTGTGGCTCCACTCCCTGATAAACAAAAATACCACAATCCACTGTTGCCAACCAGTATGCCACGGCCCACAGAATACTTCCAAATAAAATCCTGCACAGAGGATGTGGAACAGGACATCCCCAGCCACAGGGCACCAGTTTCAGACCCACCTGATGCGGGGCTACAGGAGCCAGCCTGTACTCCTAACCAAAGGAAAATGAACACTTATGTGAATACATGTTTATGAGCCACAGCAAGAAGCCATGTTACGAAGTGGAATACACAGACCAAGCTTTTATTGGTCATCTGGTTGCTCATTTAAATAAATGTTTCCATTTTCCTGACCATACAGACTGGGTCACTTCCACCAAAGGCAGCAAGACCATCTCCTCAGGCTGGAGGGTGACTGCAGACTAGCTTAGCCCTTCATTAAATATTTTGGCCACCCTCTGGCCTTTTCTTTAAGGTCAAGAACTGCACCCCAACGCCTTCTTACAGCTTTGCTGTGAATCACAGACAAGGATTAGAAAAGATTCTCAGGCTGGCTATCTTGTGCAGGCACCCCCTCCCCTCCCTGCACTAACAGCTACAGCTCTGCCCCCTCTCCCTCTGCTTTAATCACTCCCCACCTAAGAAAGTAAAGTTTCCAACTGGCAGCTCTGCAGCACCAGCAGAAAGAAACAGAATATAAATGTTTATCTTACATACAGATTCCATGTGTATTTAGAGATACAGGAGGGGAATATATAGATAGGAAGGGAAAAAACCAACAAAAAAGCACTTTTAACAAACAGCAAAGGGGGCCTTTGTTTCATCAAACACCGCTCCAGCCGAACCCCAGGTTTGACAAGCAGGAATCAGCTGTAACAAATCATCCAACTGGCCCCCAAGACCATCAGTTTTTGGCTCGGGGAAAGTGGTCAGTTGCAATGAAAAAAACCCCAATAAACAAACAAAAAACCACCCCCAAACAACCCCTCCACTCCTCTAGCAGAATTCTTTTAAGTGAGTATCATCCAGGTGTTCAGGCTGGAAAGGAAAAAAGAACAGGCAGCAGTTCAGAACTAGACTAGTTTATTTCTTCCCCAGTTTTGATCAAAATTGACTCTATCTTGTATAAAAATAATCCTTCTAAAGCCTCTTACAGAGGACTCAGAGAGTTAGGACAATATTCAACTTAGCCAGTGAGGAGGGGAGGACTAACACATCCACAAAAGCAAGGCTACAGTAACCAAGCGCAGAGCCTGCACGTACAGAGCCCGCTGAGATGGGATTACGAATTAGACAAATTAAGAAAACTAATCTCCTTCAGGCAAGGAAAATATTAAGATAAAAGGAGCCATCTGTGCAGCTGGAGAACTCAATTTATCTGCAGCAACAGGTAGGAGAAGGTGGAGTGTGTACTCACAAGCCAGTAACGGCCTTTGGGCAGCACTGCAGGTTTACAAACCCAGAGATGTTTTCCACCCCCCAAAAACGGTACCATCTACCAACCCCCCAAGCTGGGGAGGCTGAGCACACAAGAGCAATCCCAGCTGGATGACCTTTCAGATCGAGCCCACGCATCAACCCAAGGCTGACAAAAACCCACCACATCTGCCTGGCTTTTAAATACCTCCAGGGATGGTGGTATTCCCTGGGCAGCCTCCTCCAGTGCTTGACAACCCTTTCAGCGTAAAATAATTGTCCTAACAGCCATCCTAAAATTCCCCTGGCTCTACATGAGGCCATTTCCTCTTGTCCCCTCTTTTCCCATCCTGACTTTTGCTGACTTAGCTCAAAGAACACTCAGTTTTCTGCCAGCTCAGGAGTTAAACCAGCTTGGAGAAGGGTCTGAGAGCACAAAAAACCACTGCAACAAACAAATATCAGGTTGGGCAGAGACTGGCTGGAAAGCAGGCCTGAGGAGAAGGACTTGGGGGTTTTGGGGAGTAAGAAGCTCCACATGCCCCAGCAACATGTGCTGGAGCCCAGAAGACCCAGTAACCTGGGCTGCATCCCCGGCAGCAAGGCCAGCAGGGCAAGGGGGGGGATTCTGCCCCTCTACTCCGCTCTGGGGAGACATCTCCCCCCTCCCTCCAACTCTGGGGCCACCAAGAACAGTTGCTGGAGCAGGGCCAGAGGAGGCCACAGAGATGCTGGGAGGGCTGGAGCCCCTCTGCTGTCAGGACACACTGAGAGACTTGGGGGTTCAGCCTGGAGAAGAGAAGGCTCCAGGGAGACTTTAGATGCCCTTTCCAGTCCCTAAAGGGTTTCCAGGAAAGCTGGGTGGGAAGCCATAGGACAATGGGGAAGGGCTTGACACTGGAAGAGGAGAGATTGAGGTGAGATGTGGGGAAGAACTTCTTTGGTGTGAGGGTGGTGAGAGCCTGGCCCAGGGTACCCAGAGAAGCTGTGGCTGCCCCATCCCTGGAGGGGTTCAAGGCCAGGCTGGAGGGGGCTTGGAGCAACCTTTGACACCAGCAGAGGAACAGTAATTAAATTATCATCAGGTGAAGATAAAAAGAAATGCTGGTGAGAAATAATTTCTAAGAGTAGGCTGAGATTCACCATTACCCCCAGCAGTCATACTTCAACATTTTTGGTCCAATTCCTTCAATTTTTGCAGTAAAAAGGACCTACCGATCCCCTAACACCTTCATGTTCCCATCCTCCTCCCACCCTCCTGGATTAGGTTCCAGCAGCTGCTCCCCCAGCTGCTCTTCTCCTCTAGACACAGGCTCAGCTCCCAGCATCACCCACTGCCGAAGGAGGGACATCACCAAAGCTCAAGAGGACAAAGAGAAAGGGCTCCTTGCAGTCTCTCTGCACTGTCCGCTGTCCCAAAAGACACCACGAGAACATTCAATATAGCAAAGGTACAGATAAGAAGGATTTCAGTGAAGAAAAGCAGATATCCAGCTGCTCTGCCTGGAAGGCCAGAAAAGAAAGAGAAGGGTCACAGCTTGTGTTAAGCCTCAGCCATGTATCACCGCGGTGGGATCAGAGACCCGAGAGACACATGGGCTATAAAGAAACAAAACTAACTGGCCCCAACACAGGGCTTCTGAAGCACCATTCTCTTTCTTCACCAATTCCTAACTGCTCTTACTACCTCCCAGTCCCACATCACCCATGAAAAGGGAGTTGATAACAAAACTAGGGAAGGCTTCATTACACTGCCATGGCTTGGGGTGGGGCTCCAAGGTGACAGCCCTCATTACAGCCCCCAGCCCGGACAGAGAAAAGCCAGGGGGAAACACATGCCCCTTTTAGAAGGTGACTTTTGATGTTATCAACCATGTCCACTATTAACAGCCTAACTCCTTTCCAGTCCAGAGTGGAGCAAAAGGGTTTTCTGCAGCTCTTTTCAGTCTCACCCTTGAGAAGTATCACACTAACTCGCCCTGAAGTTTCGGGGGGTACAAGGCTGGTTGTGGCAGGGGAGGGTGGGACTTTGAAGATGGCAACAGCCACGAGGAAGAGGAAGATGAGGGGGTTTGTAAACTAGCCTTAATTTCTCCAGAATGGGTTATCTGTTCATCACCACATATTGCTTATCCTGCTCTCAAAAAAGCTGATGTCTTCAGAGACACAAACTCCTTAAATCACTCAAATTAGGAGGATGCAGTGCCATGGTTAGGGCCAGACTGACGACTGGAATTCTTTCTTACTAAGAAGCAAGAAAACACGAAGACAAAAAGATGCACTAAATGCACACTCTTTTCCTCATCTTTCTCTCACAGGTTTTTCAGCAGCAACTCAAAGTACAGGGGTTACTGACGCTTCCCACAGGTAATGCTCAGAAGACACCAGATCTAGAAATACACATCAAACTCATAGAATCATAGAATCGTAGAATCATTTAGGTTGGAAGAGACCCTTGGGATCATCAAGTCCAACCATCAGCCCTACTCTACAAGTTCTCCCCTACACCAGATCCCTCAACACCACATCTAATCTGCTCTTAAACACAGTCAGGGAGGGTGACTCCACCACCTCCCTGGGCAGCTGATTCCACTGACTGACCACTCGCTCTGGGAAAAACTTTTTCCTCATGTCCAGCCTAACCCTACCCTGCTGCAGCTTGCAGCCATTCCCTCTTGTCCTGTCGCTCATTGCCCGTGAGAAGAGACCAGCACCAACCTCCCTACAGTGCCCTTTCAAGCAGTTGTAGAGAGGGATGAGGTCTCCCCTCAGCCTCCTCTTCCTCAGACTAAACAACCCCAACTCCCTCAATCGATCCTCATAAGCCTTGTTCTCCAGGCCTCTCACCAGCTCCGTGGCCCTCCTCTGCACTCGCTCCAGCACCTCGATATCTCTCTTGTGTTGAGGTGCCCAGAACTGGACACCAGACTCAAGGTGTGGCCTCACCAGTGCTGAGTACAGGGGGACAATCACCTCCCTACTTCTGCTGGTCACACTATTCTTTATGCAAGCCAGGATGCCCTTGGCCTTCTTGGCCACCTGGGCACACTGCTGGCTCATGTTCAGCCGCCTGTCGACCAGCACCCCTAGGTCATTTTCTGCCAGGCAGCTCCAGCCACACTGCCCCAAGCTCATTCCTTTCCTCATTTATTTCAGACTTAATTTGTTTCTTAATACTCAATCTCCACGAGTTTCCTTCACATTCCAGGAAAGGGACAAAGGGAGGAAACCATCAGTGTCTTGCTAAGGTAGGGCAATACTGCACAAAACCACCAAAACCAAAGCCCGCAGCTGAAGACCACCACCCTGGCACCCAACACACACATCCTGAGGGATCCCAGTCTGAATAGTTCTTAAATCACCAGCCAGATGGAGGGTGAAATACCCTCAGAAATCCCAAAGAAACGTGATGGGTAAAGCGAGGAAACTGCGGGTCTCAGGGAGAAAAACTCAAGAGAAACAAGAAATACTCTTAGCTGGAAGAGCAGGGTGAAACGTTACCTTCCCTGGAAGAGGCTGCACTGAAGTTAGTTACAGGAGGAGGATGACTGGGTAGGGGCTAAGGTGAGTCATCAAGACAAAATCCACATCCTCCAAAAAAACCACCCCAAATTTACTTCTTCCAAGAAATGGCTGAATAAATAAGAGTTGATAAAAATCAGCACATTTATTAAGGCCTTCAGGCACTTAAGCTACCATGACCCAATGCCTTATTAAGTACCAGTGCTGTACTCGCTCTTACCAGGCTTCTAAAAAGCCCGTGTGCTCTATCTCTGAAAAGAAACGTCCTGCCAGTGTGAGGTGTTAAAAAATAACATTCCCAGAACATTCCCACCCCTGTCACTCCCCTAGCATGCTTCAGATGGAGGCACACCAGCTGTTTTTCAGCAGCTTTAGACAGACTTTTAATGTCATGTTTTCTCCTTTGTAAATCATTGTGATCTACTCTTAGACAATAGTCTCGATGTAGGTTAATGCAACCTGGAGAAACAGAGATTCTCCTCTCGAGTACTGTCAAGTTCAAATGTAGTAGTGGGGTCTTCCAGAGGCAGAAGGAAGGGAGGAGAGGACAGAAGCCGTGGGAGCACCATGAATTCCCCGTGGTCTCTCACCTGAGAGAGGACACCCTCTTAGGAATCCTACCACACAACACTCCTGTTTTGCTGTTTCCTCCAAAACATTGGTTGTTGAGGTTCTAGGGACTTTTGTTTTATGAGCCTGATTAAAAAAACTAAGTAACAGAGACAGGATGGGACCAAACGTGGAAAAAAACCCAGCCTGAACTTGAGAGACAGCAACACAAGAATCAAGGGTCTCCAAACCAGCCCTGCACCAAGGGGACCTACCACATGGGATTTTCTCATCTCTCCCCTTCCACAAGCCTCTAAAGGGACTGACTATAAAGCAAGAGGGAAAAGGTCAAGGAAAAGAAGCATTTACATCCAGCTTTCAGGAATCTAACGCAGCCAACTATACTAACTTGCTATTCTTTCAAGTTAAAAATGAAGTAAAAATCAATAAATTCTCTCTTTCCAAAACCCAGTATCCTCCAAACCTGCCCCCTCTTCCCTGTGCTGTGAGATTTCTATGAAGTTGGAACTGAAGGGACGTTATCTGACAGCTCCCTGCCCAGTCCTTTGACCTCTCCAAAGCACGTCTCGCCCCCATAGTCCTCAATTAAACGTTAATCCCAGGCCTGGGCTCCCTGACAAGAGCCAGAAGGTGGTCAGGAGTGGAAACAGGGCAGCAGACAATGCCAGACAACCTACAATATTACAGGGGTGTGAGATCACAAGATCCCAAAATAAACAGGCTCCAAGTATTGTAACACTCGTCACAAGACAGATTTCGAACTGTTCCTTTACAAGCAGGTGGGGGCTTAGCTGTTCCTCCCACCGGGATACAGTCCCGCCTCCCAGGCTTGCTTTTGTTAAACCCCACACACACACACACACACACACAGAGTCATCCTCACGGGGACCTCTCAAGTTCACAGTCATTCCAGCAGCCTCAAAAACTGTTACTTCTTTCCCTCCCCCCTCCAGCATACACAGAGTTGGGGTTTTTTTTTTTGTTCTAGGTCTTTCCCTTACCTCTCCCATAGCCCGTCCTTCCAGAGCAAGCGCTTGAAAATCATGATTCAGTTCATCCATGGAACGCACCTATTTATATACGGGTAAGAAAAATAAACACATGAGAAAATGCTTGCAGTTGATTTTTAATTCTAATCAGAGTTTGCAGCAATTGGGTCTGATACAGGTTGAGAGCTACTTTCCCTATTACAGCGTATGACGAGGTACTGAGCTCCAAGAGGTTACTTACCTTTAAGACTCCCACCCAGAAGGAAAAACTAGCAATTGCTTTTAAGACACCCAAGTCCAAGGCAACTGCCTTTGCTCGGTGTATCAGACTAGTACTAGTACTAATGGAAAGGAGTTGCACGATTTGAAGCGAGGGAGTCAACACACAAAAGCAAGCGAATCAGCATAGTTTCCTTTCAGGTGAAATCAAGTAGAAACATCCACAAAACAGGCAGATTTATATTCAAGTTACATGAAAACAAAAAGAGAAAAATACAACAGTAGATACAAAAGGCAAATTAAGTTAAATAACACCATCTGAAAGGGGGAGCAGGGGCTGAAGAAAGGAGAGCAAGCAATGCCTGAAGAGCAGTTGCCAATGTTAGTTAGGGTCCTCACAACAATGTCTCCCAGTGGAAATCCAGAAGCAGAAACTGGGGTGTCTAACACAGTAAGAACCCCCCAAGGGGGTATGGCCTTCTCCTCCCTCTCCAGAGGCTGTGGCTGTGCGGTGGGGTGGCCCCATGGCCATGCTGGGGACTCTGCAAAGACTGAGGGAAGGGAGATGTGAATCAGCCCCTTCCAAGATGCACATGGGGCAGAGCTGGGGAGCCAAGGGACAGCTCTGGGAGGGAACACTGGCCACGCTCACCTGGAGGACCCAGAGCCATACAGTGACTTGGGGGGCTGTACCATTGTCTACCATCATGATCTGATGAAAACTGATTCAATTAGACCAGAAAAAAGCCGCAGTTTGGAACTGTTGGCTAAACGAGTCAGCTATGTTGAAACTGCAAGAAAATGCCTGGTTTTCATTCTCCAATCTCATCCAGGCAAGTCCCTACAGAAACAACTACTGAGCACACTCAGAATCACAGAATGGTTTGGGTTGGAAGGGACCTAAAGGCCCTCCAGTCCCACCCCCTGTGCAAGGACACCTCCCACCAGACCAG
Organism: Jacana jacana; assembly: GCA_013400555.1. NCBI lineage: Eukaryota > Metazoa > Chordata > Aves > Charadriiformes > Jacanidae > Jacana > Jacana jacana. Next base: position 5,394 of record VZTM01006595.1, on the reverse strand, counting down.
GTTGCTCCAAGACGCCTCCAACCTGGCCTTGAACCCCTCCAGGGATGGAGCATCCTTGGAAGCAAAGGGAAAATAAAAAAAGCAGAAGCAAAGAGGAACAAAAAGCCCAACAGAACAACAAACCCTCATCTACGGACTTCATGTGAAAGCACCAAAGTTCAGCCACGTGCTGGGATTCAGACTGATGACTGCCCTCCTCAAACAACACACCTGTATCAAGGCAGCACTTAGACAGCAGCCACCACAGGGAGGATGGAACGGAGCAGCCCCACACACCTCCTGCACAGCGGGTACGCACTCCCCGCCACCCAGCGGGTCCCAGTCTCCTCTGCCAGAGCAGGGTGAGAGTCTGAGTAATCCACACGCCGTTCACCGAGGCCCTCGATGGGCTCTTCTTAATCCGCTGTGTTCAGTCCTGTCACCATTGCAGACACAGCAGATGACGTGGAGACAGGCTCCTCCAGGCCCGGGGAAGGAACCCAGTGACACCCAGGGAGTGATTTATGATTTATACCATAAAGAGCAAAAATTGGGTTAGATGCTGATGCAGCACCCTGCCAGTGACCAGCACTACAGGCAGTTACACCATGGTCACTGGCCTTAACCCCCCACTTGTGAAACTCACAGAATCATAGAATGGTTTGTGTTGGAAGTGACCTTAAAGATCATCAAGCTCCAACCCCTGCCCTGGGCAGGGACACCCCCCACCAGACCAGACCAGGCTGCTCAAAGTCCTGTCCAACTCGGCCTTGAACACCCCCCCCCCAGGGATGGGGCTTCCACTCCTGCCACTCTTTCCAGCAGAACCAAGTCAAGACTTTGTTGTGATTACACTTTACTTCTATTTGTAAGACAATATTCAAGAGGCCTCATCCAAGAATATCAGACGTAAGGCAGGCACCAGAGATAAACTGCACACGGCCTCTCCACTCTGATTTCTTCTATTATTCTGGGACGACACAACTTTGCAACGGATTAGCAACACATGGTTAAATTATCTAAGACATATTTATGTAATTTACAAACCCTCAAGAGCCAGTCACTCAGAATCACAGTTTAAAAATAAGGTATCCTCTTATTACTCTATCTCAGTTCAAAGTTATTTTCAGTTACGCCTCAGTCTCGCCACCTTCTGCGGTGACGTTTATCTATCAACCACAAACACAGAACAAAAACAGGACTCCACCTTCCACAGACTACAGCCCAGGCAACACCAAAGCCTTCCCTTCACTGTCACCTCCAGCACGGCTCTGCCAGCTCCAGTGCCTCGGTGAAACAGCAGTTCCTAAAAACCAGTTCTTCTGTGAAGCATTTCAAGCTGAACTCAGACAAAGTGCTGCAGCCCCCAGCCACGCTAAGCCTCAAAAAGCTCAACAGCAGCAAACTATTATTTAAATGAGACACCAGAGGAATAAACTACACAGAAACTGGTAGGTTGCTCTCACTGTTAAAGCAATGTCCCAGCAAACCCCAGCTGCAGCCACAACGGCACAGGCCCAGGGCCTGCAGTGCTGGGGAAAGGGCTAGTGGGGAAACAGAGGTTGCTTTAGTGTGTCCCCAGCTGTGGTAAAACAACCCCCCAAGGTGGGTGCTGTGCTACAGGATCCTCAAAATAAAGCACAGAATGGTTTGGGTCAGAAGGGACCTTAAAGCCCATCCAGTCCTGGGCAGGGACACCCCCCACTAGATCAGGTTGCTCCAAGCCCCCTCCAACCTGGCCTTGAACCCCTCCAGGAATGGGGCATATACAGGATACAGCTATTGCATTCCTAGAACAAATTAAAAGGTTATTAAGAAACATTTGTGTTTTGTTTTCGTCGTATCCCAGCAGCACTAACATCCCTGGAGAGAGAAAGAGCCCTGAGCAGGACACACAGCAGGGGTCTGAAAAAGAACCAACTCCTCCTCTCAGCTCCTTCTGTCACCTTCTGTTGGCCCTCCGGCACATTACGTGGTCACCCTTACTTCACCAGTCTTAAAAATTCTAGGATCATGTATTTTATTGGTTCACATCATACTCCAGAACATTTTCACAGATGCATTGTTTAAATCTTTTGACTAGACTAACACGTCCCCATCTTGTTAAACCAATTACAGGCAGTGCAAACGCGTGACTCCCATCCCCGCTCCCGTGCTGGCCTGAACCCTTGGTGAAGCAGCCAGAGCTGGTGTAACACAACATCATCTCTCCAACACAGCCAATGCCTTCAATGCAAGTTCATGATCACCCACCAGAAGCCACAACATTTGGCAATTCCTCTTTCCCCAAGCTCCAGCCCAGCTCTCCTCAGTGCTGACCGTTTGCCCGTGCCCTTGGTCTCCAGATGCCGTGATAATGGATTGCCACAGAGGTGACACGGAGACCAAGATGAGTGGTAAAGGGCAGAAAGCAGGACAAACACAAAAGCAACCACTCCAGCTTCTTCATACCTGCGTGGCCAAATCATGCACTGAATGGAGTTCTGTCATCATCACTGCTCTCTTCAGGCCCTGAAGGAAGCGGCCTTCAAACCCATCGTAGTCTGCCAGTCCCACCCCGGTGTCCCCTGCTGAGGGACAGGGCAAAAAACTGACTCTGCCCCCTCCCCAAACACACTCCACCCCAGCAACTCCCAAAAGCAAAACCACCCCAAAACACTGGCTTCTCTGCCAGTCAGGAAATGGAAGAAATTACTGATTACAGACGTGTAAGTCACACCCCTACTCATCTCTCCTTCATCGATCCCAACAGTTATGGATAAAAACATTTTCTAAATCAGGTCTGTGCATCTGACTTTCAGGCACTGTATGTTCAAAGTGTGCATGTAAGCACCAGTTTCAAGGCCCCTTCTCTCAGTCACACAGATAAAGTCATCAGTGGTATTTGACCATAATAGATAAAGACACTATTTGGTGGTAACACAGGCTAGCTCGTTATTCAGGGGGCAAAGACTGTATTCAAAAGGTCCTCTGCATTTCCCCACTTCTATACTATTAAAGAGCAACACCTCTTCACCTCATCTTCTTACACAGTGTGCACAAATATCACAGGACTCCTTCATTTCCCTTTGAAAGAAGAACAACTAACTTCCAAAACAGCAGGCCATAAAGCCAAAGTCATGACTTCCTACACCTTGATACTCCAAAAGGGCAGGCAATACTCTGAAATGGTAATTAAACAATGGAGCTGGGCTCCTCCTCGGGATCCAGGCCCATTAACTGTCACCGACCCGGAACACACACAGAGCAGAGTCACGACAGTGCCGACACACGGAGGTCCAGAGAAAAACCTCCTCACAGATGAGCGTTAACACCAATGAGATTTGGTGACCATAAAATCTGGTTCACCACTGAACCCGAGTTTGGAAAGAAATCCACAAGACAACACCAAAATAAACTGGCCCTAAGAGGAAGCAATGCCCTGACATCTGACATCACCAAGGGGCAGTCACGCTTAACCAACCTGATTGCCTTCTAGGAAGGCGTAACCAGGTGGATAGGTGATGGTCAAGCAGTGGATGTGGTGTACCTTGGCTTCAGTAAAGCATCTGACACCGTCTCCCACAGCANCCCTCTCCTCTGCCCTGGTGAGACCCCATCTGGAATATTGTGTCCAGTTCTGGGCCCCTTAGTTCAAGAAGGACAATGAACTGCTGGAGAGAGTCCAGGGCAGGGCTACCAAGATGATGAAGGGAGTGGAGCATCTCCCAGAGGAGGAAAGGCTGAGGGAGCTGGGTCTCTTGAGCTTGGAGAAGAGGAGACTGAGGGGGGACCTCATTAATGTTTATAAATATGTCAAGGGTGAGTGTCAGGAGGATGGAGCCAGGCTCTTCTCAGTGACATCCACTGACAGGACAAGGGGCAATGGGTGCAAGCTGGAACGTAGGAGATTCCAGTTAAATATGAGGAAAAATTTCTTCACAGTGAGAGTGACTGAACACTGGCAGGGGCTGCCCAGGGAGGTGGTGGAGTCTCCTTCTCTGGAGACATTCCAAACCCACCTGGAGGCGTTTCTGAGTGATCTGATCTAGGTGTTCCTGCTCTGGCAGGGGGATTGGACTGGATGATCTTTCAAGGTCCCTTCCAATCCCTGAGATTCTGTGATCTGGATGTGACATGACAACCTGGTTCCTTGAAGGAAGAGACGATCTCCAGAAACACGAGGACTCACAGGTCAGTCCTAGTACCGACTGCTTCTGAAGCCATCCAGCAGAACTCAACTCCTGCTCTGGGCCAGCAGCATCCCTATTTTAGCCTCTGCAAAGCAATACTCAAAGGGCACATCCTGGGAAATACCGAGACCAGAGCTCCCAACCTTCCCATCAAGAGCTGTCCTTCTTTCTGATAAAGCACAAAAAAAACCCAGCCAACTTGCTTTTGAAGCCCAGTTAACAAAATTGAAACTCTGCAAATCAGCCACACTGCTACAGAGGAAGAGTTACAGAGCAATTTCCCTGCACAAGAACACTCCTCCCCTTCCCATTAAACACTCTGGATGCACTCAGGAATTATGTAAATCTCACCAAAATTAATGAGAACCTCATTCAAGAAGAGTCATTTCCACATAGGCTAATATCTGAATGTATGTCAGTGTAACACGCTCCCGCTTACCGGCACTTCACTGACTCCCAAATCCTTTCCTGCCTTCCCAGAGACCCCAGAGTGGATCCGCCCCGCACCCAGGAACTGGAGCAAACCCACCGGATCGCTTGGTATCGTGAAGCTGAGGGCAATTCGGTCTCTCCAGAGCCCTTTTTAAACCATGTTCACCTCTGCTCTGCAGACCAGGTGACACAGCAGGAGGCAGCTGTATCACTCCTCACACCCTCCCTCTGGGTCAAGCCTCCAAATTTTCTTTTCAGTCTCCCCAATAAAAACCCTTGGCCTCACGCACGCTGATGCTACGGAGGGAGCTCTTTCAGCAGCACCTCCCCACCACTGGTTTTGGGGGCAGGAGGGGACATGAGAGCTCTGGACACACTCTGCTCTCACCTACCCCCAGCTGCAGCAATGCAAGCCCTTTTCTCTCCAGGTCAGTGGCCACTTTCACAGCCTGGCCTCCCACGCAGCAGCAGGGCTTCCTGGCAACTCAGCACTCAAGGCATTCATTGTGGATTTTCCAACCCCTCAGAGGAGCTCACAGCTAATTTATGCCAGGTACCCATCTTACACAGGAAAATTACACTGCCTTTCTGTGGGGTTGTTTTGGGTTTTTGTTTGTTTGTTTGTTGTTTAATAAGATTATAGGGCCTTACCATTGCAAAACTCAATGACAACAACCCAAAAGTTGCTTTTCTGGTCCCAGAGCGACACTGCCACAAGTCTTGGCCACATCTGGGACACTTGAATGTCTACAGCTCTACCAGAAGTAGAGAAAGCAATATTCCAGCAGCTGAAGATCATAGAATCATAGAA
>VZTM01006594.1:30791-66990 GCA_013400555.1 Jacana jacana | reverse complement strand
TGGGGACAGTGGTAGAGATGGAGCCGAGGTCAATGACAGANGGTAGAGATGGAGCCGAGGTCAATGACAGAAAGGTTGAGGAGAAAGAAGTACATGGGGGTGTGGAGCCGGTGGTCACAGGTGACAGCAATAATGATGAGTCCATTTCCCAGGAGGGCAGCCAGGTAGATGCCCAGGAAGAGCCAGAAGTGCAAGAGCTGCAGCTCCCGCTTGTCTGCGAATGCCAGGAGGAGGAACTCAGCGATGGAGCTGCTGTTGGACATTTGTTGTCTCTGGGCAGAGACCTACGAAAGGAGGAAAAGTCATTGACAAGTTAGGGACAACTTCTTTCAGTCAATTTTGTGCTTTTTCCCAAATTGCCCTTCAAAATTAATTCAATTCTTTGAGGGAACCTCTTTTTTTTTTCCTTTTTTTTTTTTTTTTTCTGTGAGCTCAGGTTTGTGCTGCTAAGTGAGGAAGCACAAATTAGTGAGAATCCTAATCTTTCACACTGCTTTCAGACTGACCACCGGGGAGCCCTGGGGGACAAAAGGGTCCCTGTGCCCTAAGGCAGGTTCAGGAGAGACGGTCTGTGCATAGGTGATCTGCTGGTTGCCATGCAGGTGTCCTGTGCTTACACACCTCTGTGTTAGAGGATGTCCTTACTAGAAAAATACTTGAAGAAGAAATGGACTTTTGTGAGCTCAGAAGAATCATAGAATCACTCAGGTTGGAAAAGACCCTTGGGATCATCAAGTCCAACCATCAGCCCTACTCTACAAAGTTGTCCCCTACACAATATCCCCCAATACCACATCTAAACAACCCTCCAACATGTTCAGGGATGGGGACTCAACCCCCTCCCTGGGCAACCTATTCCAATGTCTCTCTTTCTGTGAAAAATTCTTTCCTAGTGTTCAGCCTAAACCTACCCTGCTGCAGCTTGCAGCCATTCCCTCTTGTTCCACCACTAATTACCTGTGAGAGGAGACAAGCTCCAACTGCTCTAGAATGTCCTCTCAAGTACTCATAGAGAGTGATGTCTCCCCTCAGCCTCCTCTTCCACAAACTTAACAGTCCCAGCTCCCTCAATCACTCCTCATAAGACTTATTCTCCAGGCCCTTCACCAGTTTTGTTGCCCTCCTCTGTACTCACTCCAGCACCTCCAGATCTCTCTTGTGTTGAGGTGCCCAGAACTGGACACAATACTCAAGGTGTGGCCTCACCAGTGCTGAGCACAGGGGGACAATCACCTCCCTGCTTCTGCTGGTCACACTATTCTTTATGCAAGCCAGGATGTCCTTGGCCTTCTTGGCCACCTGGGCACACTGCTGGCTCATGTTCAGCCTCCTGTCAGCCAGCACCCCCAGGTCCTTTTCTGCCAGGCAGCTCCAGCCACACTGCCCCAAGCCTGTAGCGATGCATGGAGTTGGTGTGGCCCAAGTGCAGGACCTGGTGCTTAGCCTTGTTGAAGCTCACAGAGTCCAGTTTCAAATTCCATTTCTCCATACTCTTCTCTCTTTCACTGTGCAGGTGAGCAGAGGGACACAGAGGGGTAGCGTGGCTCTCTGCTACCCAGAGGTGTCCCTGCTGCAAGCTGTTGTTCTGTCTCCAAGTTTCCTCCCTGTCAGTGCTCACAGACCCCACACCACCTGCTCTGAGCTCACTTCTGCCCTGCAGACCCCTCTTGGCAGCAGGGCACTGCCCAGGGCCGTCTCCCTGTTTGCAAGTCCTGAGGATTAGGTCAGGTAAGCACTGTGGGCTTGGAGGAATGAGTCAAGACAATTAAGAGTCTTCTGGAAGATCTGCTGATCCCTCAGTAACCGCTAATGAGTCACAGTGAATTACTCAACCCTTACAGCCCCTTCCCCTTAGATCACAAGTGCTGAAAAGTTCTTGATCTTAAAGGTAGCCCCTGCCTCGACATTTGTCTGAAAATGCTACCCCTGCCTATATCCTGGGTGATCTGGAGCTGTGAGAAACCCTGACCCACACAGCACTCTCTCAACAGCAAAAGGACCCTGCCCTGCCCAAGGTTGCTCCTTCCACCCATAGCTTCTTCCCCACAGTGCCATGGGAAGCTCCCTGGGCAGGCTGAGAGCTCACCCTGGTAGTGCCAGAGTCCCTGCCCTGACATAAATCTCCCTGCAGTGCAGGGACCTTGCTCTGAAGGACAGCCCTGGCTGCACACTCAGGTTCAGAACCCAGCAGCCATCCTTGTCCTTGTCATGCCCTTTCCCCCCAGTGCTGCAGCATCGCTCTGGAGCATGGCCTCCTCCTCTATAGAAGAGAAAGACCCCATAGGCTGTAGGTCATGCCAGCCTCAGAAGATCCCTTCATGAACTGCAGCTTCATTGCCCTTCTCCCAGAGACTTACTGTATCAAGGGATGTGAAGATTTTTTTTTCTTTTGAGCTCTCAGTGTCCTCCCATTCCCATCTTCCTTTAATCTCTGTCTCCCTCACTTGCATCCAGTTGGTGCCTGTGGGCAATGACCTCAGCCCTTCTGAGCTTGGTAGAGGAGCTGCTCCTGGGCAGAGCTGTCTCTGCCTGCTTGCCATGAGCTCACTACATCTCAGGAGCCCAGCCCAGCTCAACAGCAGAGGACTCACCCATGGCATTTTAACGACCCCTCTGTGGGTTTGGTACCAAGCCCATGAAACTCAGACGCCAGGAGGAAGTTCAAGATGACCTTCAAGGATTCAAAGTCAGATTCAAACTCCAAAGTTTCCTAGAGTGTTAATGGGTCCCACTGAGGACCATTACTGATAAAGCCTCCCCAGTGGCTGCTTAGAGCAGAGACAACTGGAGGCGGAGATGACAGGTAGACAAAGGGAATGTAAAGGTGGAAGAGGTTCTGAGGAAACCTGGATGTGTTACGTTAAGCCAAAGGGCCAAGCCCTGACCTCCAGCCCTTGGGAAGGGACATCCAGACCCTCACATGTTTACTCAGGGCTCTTCCTGGGACAGTGGATGTAGGGTTGCCCCATGTCAAGAGCAGGACTGCGATACAATATCTCCCAGCCAATGGTCTGGACTCAGAGGGGAAGTTGCCCTTTAAGGGAGCGAGCAGCAGGAACCCGTGGAGCTTTGCCAGGGGGTGGACAATGAGTTAGCTGAGAGCCGAAAGGCTAGCATGAGAGGGCAGAACAACATGGGCACCACTGTGGTGTGTGGATGTCTGCTATGTACTCTCTGATCAGGAAGAGGAAGGAAATGAGGCCTTCGTCAGACAACTAAAGAAGCCTTGTGTTTGCAGCCCCTGGTCCTCATGGTACAACTAAAATATTCCAGCATTTGCTGAAGGGGAAACATAGTGACGTGTAAGCCATCCAGGGGAGTTTGGAGCTCATTGGTGATGTCTTCCTTACAAGGGTGACTGAGGAGACCATGAGGTGAAGCGCCTTGTGGGACTTCATACTTACAGCCAAGGGACAGCCGGTCAGGACAGTGATGGTCAGGGATGAGAAGGTACACTTGAGGCTCCTGAAAAAAGCAAACCCACAGGATTTTCCTTCTGTCTCTCCCCCTCTTCTGTGTTCCTTTTAAAATCGGCTTAGAAATTTCCCTCTCACAGCCAGAATATCTAAAGTGTTTTTCATCAAGAAAGTTGTCAGTGACCGAGGAGGAATCTCTCTACAAAGCTTTATGTTCTAGCTGGCAAAGTTCAAGCATGGATGGAAAGACAGTCCTGAAAACAGAACAACTTTGAACACAGGCTGTTCTTCTTTTCCCTGTTTGGCTCTGGTTTTCCCTGAAGTCAAGACTTTCCCTCTTCTCTACCTCTCCTTCTTACCTTTACTTCCCACACTTCTCTTCATTTGTCATGCCTCTTTCTCTCTCTTTCTCTCCTGTATCAAAAGGTTAAAGCCACTTTGCTGAGGTGTGAGTTGTTCTATCTTTCTATAGAATCCATTTATGCCAATCCTACAAGATTTAAAAGGACCATGGTAAGAAAGATTGAGAAAAACTTATTTTTTCTTTATTGAGTATGACTTCTGGGTAAAGAGCTCAAATACAGTAACTTACTTATTGTTTAGGTTCCTACTCTAACCTCCACAGTAAAGTTGTTCCTTGTGCATAAAAGGATGTTTTCTTGTTCTAGGCTGATTCTCCTGTCTTGTTTCCTTCCAGCCTGTGCCCAAATGTCTTCATAATTATTTTTTTTTACTTGTTTTTCCACATGCTTTTACTCTGTCTCATCTTCTTTTAACCCCTGAAGCATTGTTCCACCCACTGCCCACCTGCCCTTACTCACTGCAGCTTGGATGCAATATATTGAACTATATGAGTGTCAGAAAGTTCCTTCCCTTGGGCTTCCTCTCTCTCCACCCTCAAAAATTCTTGGTAGCAATCACTCTTCTGTTTTTGTAGGTGGTGATCTTAGTTTGTCCTGTTTAGGGGCCTGGTTGACAGAGCCCCTCAGAGGCAGCACTGAAAGGCTAAGGAGTCCAGGAAAGCTGGACACTTTTCAAGAACAAACTTTTAGAGGTGCAGGAGTGGGCCATTATCATGTGTGGAAAGATGAGCTATAGGGGAGGAAGACTAGAGCTCTGGCTGGAAGTCAGGGGAAAAAAAGGAGTTTATGGTCTCTTGAATCAGGGGCGGGTGACTCAGGAGGATTACAAGGATGTTGTGGAGTTAGGCAAGGAGAAGATTAGAAGGTCCAAAGCCCAGCGAGAACTAAATTGGCTACTTCTGTAAAAGACAATAAAAAATGTTTCTAGGAAGTGTTTCTACAGAGGGACTTGGATAGACTGGATAGATGGGCCAATGTTAATGGCATGGCCTTCAACGAGGTCAAGTGCCAGGTCCTGCCCTTGGGCCACACCAACCCCATGGATGGCTACAGCCTTGGGGAAGAGTGGCTGGAGCTGCCTGGCAGAAAAGGACCTGGGGGTGCTGGTCGACGGGCGGCTGAACATGAGCCAGCAGTGTGCCCAGGTGGCCAAGAAGGNAGAGGGAATGGCTGCAAGCTGCAGCAGGGTAGGGTTAGGCTGGACATGAGGAAACAGTTTTTCCCAGAAAGAGTGGTCAGTCAGTGGAATCAGCTGCTCAGGGAGGTGGTGGAGTCCCCATCCCTGACTGTGTTTAAGAGTAGATTAGATGTGGTGTTGAGGGATCTGGTGTAGGGGAGAACTTGTAGAGTAGGGCTGATGGTTGGACTTGATGATCCCAAGGGTCTCTTCCAACCAAAATGATTCTATGATTCTATGAAATACATTAGCAATAAAAGGAGGGCTAAGAAGAATCTCCATCCTTTATTGGATGCAGTGGGAAACATAGAGACAAAGTACAAGGAACAGGCTGATGTACTTAATAATTTCTTTCCTCATTAGTAGTAGTAGGACCAGTACTCTGGGTACTCAGCCCCTGAGCTGGAAGGCAGGGACGGAGACCAGGGTAAAACCCCAGTAATCCAAGGGGATGTGTCATAGCACTCACACATTCACAAGTCTATAGAGCTGGACAGAATCCTCCAAAAAGTACATAAGTACTGAGAGAGTTGTTGGAGATGCTCACCAACCCCCTATCTATCCCTTATCATCAGTCCTGCCTCACCAGAGGTCCCAGTGCAGGTTAGCAAATGTGACATCCATCTACAAGAAGGGCCAAAAGAAGGATCACATAATGATGTGCTTTAGTGGTGAAGATGGCAGTGTGAAGTTTACAGTTGGACTCAACCTTAAAGGTCCTTTCAAACCTAAATGAGGCTACAAATCTATGATTCTTTTGAGGCTCAGCATTTTGCTTCATCCTGGCCCCTTCTTTGGGAGCCCAGGAGCTGTCAAAAAATTTTCCTGTCATAGACACAGCTCCCCCCATATCCCCCTGCTCCCAGGAAGACTCCTGAGCCACAAGTGAGGGATGGGATCGTCCTTGCCAGGGCCTGGGGGTGAGGGCTTGACCTTTCTGCTTCCTCAAACAAAGCTGGGCTTTCCTCATCATTTCCTCAGCCACCTTCACTCTGCCTTTGCCTACCTGCAATCCTCCATTCGTCTGCTCTAAACGAGTCCCTGGGGAGACTTTGTCAGTAACTGCCCTCAGTGGGGTTCATTAACACTTCCAGGACATGTGGGTTTTGCTTCTGCTTTCTTGAGCACTTTGTTCAATCTTCTCTCAGTATCTGAGGTTCATAGACTTAGCAACAAACACTCCATGGGGCTCATTAAAAGACAGAAAGACTTAACAAAGAATTTATCTCTTTGTAATTTTTTTCAAGACTTGGATGGCTAATTGGGGAGGTATTGTGATGTAATTAAGGAGGAAGATTTCAAAGTGCATCTAATGAAAATGTTTTCTTGATTTTAAAGTACGTATTTTATTAGTTTAAAGGGAGGCGATGAAAGCATTCTCTGAGGGATATGAAGGCTGAGTGTCTCCTCAGGAGCACTGGACAGGTAGGAAAAGCAGTCCCTTGATGTCCACCACTGTATAGACAGCTTTGCTCTTCACCTCCCCAACCCCACCATGACTGACATTGCCCACCTGGGACTTCCGTCACTGTTCCTTGCATCTGGAACAAGTACAGAGGAGGGCAACAAAGCTGGTGAAAGGCCTGGAGAACAAGGGTTATGAGGATCGATTGAGGGAGTTGGGGTTGTTTAGTTTGAGGAAGAGTAGGCTGAGGGGAGACCTCATCACTCTCTACAACTGCTTGAAAGGGCATTGTAGAGAGGTTGGTGCTGGTCTCTTCTCACGGGCAATGAGCGACAGGACAAGAGGGAATGGCTGCAAGCTGCAGCAGGGTAGGGTTAGGCTGGACATGAGGAAAAAATTTTGTAGGGGAGAACTTGTAGAGTAGGGCTGATGGTTGGACTTGATGATCCCAGGGGTCTCTTCCAACCTAAATGATTCTATGATTCTATGATTCTATGATCAGACTTCTCCACTCAAATCTGGATGCGACAACTCCATTGCACCATCTCCCTCCTGTTGTCTTCAGAGACCTGGCTGCTCACAGGCACAGGGGAATTCTTCCTGTTCTTCAGAAAAGAAAAGTAAAGCCCAATCAGTTTTCATAATCAATAAAACACTGTGTAACCATATGCAAAGTACAAGCTACCTCTAATGAGCTTGCCTTTCTACAAGGGACAATTTTAGGAGAAATATTTGAGGTAGGTTGATGCAAAAAGATAAATATAATCATAATTAAAGAGCTGGCTGAGGAGACAATTAGATTACTGAAAGACGGGCAAGGCTTTACTCCCTGAAGGTGAAAGCAGCAGCAGCAGCAGGTGAGAGGAATCTGAATGAACAATAAAGGGAGGAGAAAACTGGAAACTAAATTTCTGTTAAGGACCTTTTCCTAGGCAGTCTTCATCTGAAAAGAGGACTTTAAAAATGATCATTGTATCAGGACAAGTCTAAGTATAGGAAAGATTAGAGAAAAAATAAACAATGTAACAGACAAAATAGTTGTAGTGAAGTCACAAGGGAAAACTGAGATTTCTTGGGAATATTGCCTCTGGAAGGGGACAGGATTGGCAGAGCTCTCTTGTGAGTGAGGACAAGCCAAGGTTGCCCCATCTTTGAAAGAAGCCCAGCCCAGAGACCCACAGGCTGTACAAGCTCCCTATGGTGATAAGACTCCTCTTGGGTGACATTTCTGAGCACCTGAACAAGAAGAATGTGTCCAAAAGCAGTCAGCATGGACTTGCCAAGGATAAATCATGTCTCAGCAAGGAAGTGGAGACAGCAGGGAAAGCTCTGGGGTTTCCTGTGTCTGTGGAAGTCAGTCAGATGTTGGTACAGTTGGGCCAGCTGCAGCTTTCTTGTCCTGCTCCAGGCAGGGTTGCTGGGATACTTGAGAAGTATCCCCCAAACTATTTCCTCTACTTAACTTTTCCTTCCTGTTTCACTATTTTCCCACCCCTCAAGTCATGGTCTTTAATGGACTTTATCCTCTCCCTTGAAAAAAATCAATCCCTTTTCACATTTTCCCATTTGCACTGCATTTCTTCACTTTGCACCCACCTTGGGTGTTTCTGAGATGGTATCACAGTGCTTTCTACCTTGATTAGAAACTGCTGTGATGTCTACCTGTCCTGGTTCCCGCAGGGACAGGGTTTATTCTCCCCAGGCTCTGGCAGGGGCACAGCCATTTCATCCCATGTGAGCCATGACCAGTCTGTAGCCAGGAGCTGGCTTCCTCTGTCAGTGTTATTGCTGTTGTTTTCCTGTTCCCTTTGCTGTTCTGTTAAACTGCCTTTGTCCCAATCCATGAGTTTTTCCTTTGTCTTCCAATTCTCCCCACAGCTGGGGGGGTGGTGGTCAAGAGAGTGACCACGTGGTTCTTTGTTGCTGTCTGAGGCTAAACCACAACAGGCCTTTTCAGAGGCCAACGTGGGGCACGAAGGGGTGAGATAATGAGAGATCTTACCAGAGTGTGCTCAAATGCTCTTTGAAATTATTATATTAGTTAAATAGTCGCTGGTCACCAGGTTGTTTGGTTCTTTTCATGGCTGTTATGTAAACTCCTATGTGTTCTATGTACTGCTCACAATGTACATCAACATCTCTTTGAGAGGGATTAGGATGATCATAGAATCATAGAATCATTTTGGCTGGAAGAGACCCCTGGGATGATCAAGTCCAACCATCTGCGCAACTCTACAAGTTCTCCCCTACACCAGGTCCCTCAACACCACATCCAATCTGCTCTGAAACACAGTCAGGGATGGGGACTCCACCACCTCCCTGGGCAGCCCATTCCACTGACTGACCACTCTCTCTGGGAAAAACTTTTTCCTCATGGCCAGCCTAACCCTACCCTGCTGCAGCTTGCAGCCATTCCCTCTTGTTCTATCGCTAATCGCCCTTGAGAAGAGACCAGCACCAACCTCTCTACAATGCCCTTTCAAGCAGTTGTAGAGAGTGATGAGGTCTCCCCTCAGCCTCCTCTTCTGCAAACTAGACAGTCCCAGCTCCCTCAAACGTTCCTCAGAATATTTATTCTCGAGACCTTTCACTAAATTTTTTGCCCTCCTCTGCACTCGCTCTAGCACCTCCAGATCTCTCTTGTGTTGAGGTGCCCAGAACTGGACACAATACTCAAGGTATGGCCTCACCAGTGCTGAGTACAGGGGGACAATCACCTCCCTGCTTCTGCTTGTCATACTGTTTCTTATGCAAACCAGGATGCCCTTGGCCTTCTTGACCACCTGGGCACACTGCTGGCTCATGTTCAGCCGCTTGTCAACCAACACCCTCAGGTCCTTTTCTGCCAGGCAGCTCCAGCCACACTGCCCCAAGCCTGTAGCGATGCATGGGGTTGTTGTGGCCCAAGTGCAGGACCTGGCATTTGGCCTCATTGAAGGCCATGTTGCTGTCCTGTGTGATACAAATTTATGATATGAGGACATCACTATTCAGACAGTTAGTTTGTGTGTTCCTGTGGTATTTATTGTCCTGCCCGTATCTTGATGGTTTCAGGTCCCCGTTTGATTGGTCCCAGAGGGGGTTCCTATTGATTCTGAGGGTGCGATTAAGGATGCCGTTTACTATAGCTTTACTATTATTACCAAACAATCGCACTAGATGGCAATAGAGAAAAGGCAGAGGCATAGGAAAGAAGGAAAAGAGCAGCAGATTATGGAGCACAGAAAGACTAGTCACCAACACCAAGATGTTATGTCCACTTTCTGCTTTGGTCCGTGCTGCGCGGCCACTTGACATTCCTCTGGAGTCAACAGCATCCCATTGATCTGTGATTCTCAGGTCTCTCAAGTCATGGCAATGGCAAGGGTCAATGGTGGTGAGGGTCCCATTTGCAGTGGGAGGCAACCGTAATTTATAGTCCCTCTGGACTCGTAGTTTGACCAATCAACATGACCGTTACCTGTTCTTCTCCAATTATTGTCCAACATGGTCTCTGTGTGAGCCCCCCTTGCCTCTCCTCCTTGGACAGTGCTAGGCCCTACATGGCAGATGAGGTTTTTTGGTGTAAACAAGGTATAGTTGTTTTGATAGCCAAGGATGTACCTCCTTTGTTGTCTTATCATGTACACAGGTTGCCGATGTCTTGCAGCAAGGGAGTTTTGGGACATTCTGTTTTCTGTTGGTTTCTCACAGCTGTCATCTCTCCAAATGTATTAATAAGCATACCTCCTCTTTGGGGAAACAGAAGAGGGTACTTTCCCCAATGCTTTCACCTTCCTTTCTTCCTTTGGGACAGGTATGACCTTTTGAGTATTTTGAATATCCTTTGGATGCTCAAACCAGCCTGGTCCTATTGGTCTGCTTACTGGGTCTCCTGAATATGTTCCAGGTCTTGTTTAGGGCTAAACAACTATTTAAGACTCCGAACTCCAACTATTTAAGAGTCTGCCCCAAGGCTGGATACTCACGGGTTGCATGGAATGTGTGAATATGGGCAAATATCTAGAGAGCTTCTCACCTCCAGGGGTCTGGGGCTTTACCCTCAAACAACTACAGGACCCTGATAAATTGGTTGAATGTTTGAAAGGAAATAGTTGTGGGTACTGCAGAGAGGCACAACTCACTGCACTGTGCTGGGCCCTGTCCAGTTTTTACGAAACTCTGCTCAATACTATGCAGCACCCTCAGAGGAATGAGATGAAAACCAGATTGACAGACCCTGCAGCTACTGCAATCCCAATGACAGACCTTGCAGCTGAGTCAGAAATCCAGCCCATGGCAGTATCAGTTCTCCTGTACAGAAGAAGAAATACACCAAAAAATCTTTTCTCTCAGTGAGGGATGAAAATTAGGCAGGGCCATCATGAGAACAGGAAGAGTCCTGAGAGCTCCCCGAGTGAGCAGTGGGAGATATGAAAGATTTCAGCCAACTTCTGGGTGAGCACATTGTCACCCTGCTGTGACAGACACTGCAATTACTGCAACCCCTGTGACAGACGCTACGGCCGCTCCGACCCCTGCGGACAGGCACTGCGGCTAGTGCAAACCCTGCCTGGAATTAGAGGGTAGGGAAACCAGGCAGCTGGGATCCCCATCTCAGGAAGCAGGCACTGAGAAGGCCACTGGGAAAAAAACATAAGCCCTCAGTCTCTAGGGGCAACTCCTGTCAGGCATGAGGGAAAGATAACCCTTCAGACAAGATGTTGTAGAGGCAAGAGCCTTTTTTCCTCCTCACCTCCTTAGAGGCTGGAGGTGATCTAACACTGTCCTGCAGCTAGCAGTGCACACCCCCACCTCTCACTGCCCCCAGGAAGAGTGCTGAGGCTCCCATGAGGGAAAGGATCCCTTTTCCCAGGGTCCTGAGTGCCGAAATGCCTCAAAGGGTTTCAGAGCCACCTCCACACTTGATTTTCCACCTGTAACCAGTGCTTCTGGCTTTCTGCTTCACCAATCCCCAGGGATAGCAGGGATAGGAATCTGGTCCAGTCATTCCTTCCAGTGTGCCTCCAGTGATGGACATTGGTGGCACCTGCAAACACCCTCACAACCTTGGAGTTTTGCTGCTGACTTTTACTTCTCTTGAGGCTTCTCTGGTCTTTGAAGCTCTACAGTATCTTGGCCTGAGAGGGCACATTTACTTACAAAATACCATAACAAGGGTAGTGTCTGTGCAGTTTGCCTGTATTCTGTGGCTAATGAGAGAGTTTTCAGAAGGGAATACATTTCTACACTAAACAGCAATAAGAAAGGATTCCTTCTTTTTCACTTTTTTTTTTCTATATTTGTCTTTTTTCTACATTAAATATCAGAAATCTCTAGGTAATATTGATCCTGACTCTCTGCTCATGGAGACCTTGGAAGTCAAGACCCTTTATGTTCACTCACTCCACGGACAGTTTTCTCTCAACTCCATTTCTCTCATTAGACAAGGACTTACAGCAGACTGTTCAAACCTGAGCTCTCTTTGCTCCAGGTTGTAGCTGCATGTGTCCACTCCTTGGCACCAGTTCCCACCCGCTTTCCCTTGAAAACAAGGTGACACAGAAGGATGTTTCTTAATTGCTAATGAAGACAAATGAGGCAAGACACAGTTCAAGCAAGGAAAGACATTCCTCAGTTCTCTGTTAAGTCCCTGTCACATGCCCTGGAGTTCACTTTCCATTCTGTAGGGCCTTAGAGAAAACACAGCTTTGTGTCAAGCACAGATCCCAAGACCCACTAAAGCACTCCCTGCCTTGGACTCTGTTCATATTTGCTCTTCAGTGAGCCTCAACTCACAGAGACAAGCAAAGAGACACTGTGAATCAAATGCTGTCTTTGAAGAGCTACAACTGCACTAATCACAAAATGTCAAGGTTTTTCAACATCTAGATCTCATTTTCATTCTCTGTAGGGTAAATTATATGTGACCCCGTTGTAGGTAAAGGAAACGATGGGAGTCGTCTGCTACAGTTGTCCTGGTTTGAGGTAAAACAAACCAATTTTCTGTTCAGTACTTTTACTTTTTTAGCTGGGCCTCTTCTAACTGACTAAAGTCTGAAACTAACAGCACATTGTTCAGAGAGTGTTTCGTCTCACAGTGATAAGACCTGATTATACCAAGGGATGGTATGCAGAGAGGCCCTTGCTTATACTTACTGCTAGAACAACCAAGGTCAGGTAATTTTGTCAGGTGACCTAAAACTGGCAAATTGGGGTATTCCATCCCATCCGCATCCTGCTCAGTAAAAAGAGCTGAGGGATCAAGGGATTGTTAGTTTTTTTCTTCCTTCAAAGGACCCTGTCTGTTCATCTGCCTTTGATCCTGATCCGGAATCCAGCTCCTGCCGGTCACCGAGTCCAGCCTGGGACGTTTACTGGTGCTGCTGGTGATGTGATCGTCATCCTGGGAGCCTGATACGGTTTTGTATAGACTGTAGACTTTTTCCATTATCCTTTCTTTTATACTTTTTATTTTTTCTTTTTATTGTTTATTATATTATTGTTATTGATATTTCATTAAAGTAGTTTAGTTTTTATCTAAACTCCTGAATCTCTTAATCCTTTCCTCTCCTCTCTTTTCCTTAGTGAGGGGAGGAGGAGGGGTCATCATCTGTCCCATTGGTCAAAACCACGACAACAGTGTTGGACATCATGGGCACAATTTCCCAGGCTTCCCTTTCACGTCAAAGGAGAGAACTCTCTTTTCTCCACTGAGATGCACTGGCCTATTCTTGTCTGTCCACCAGATCCTGCTCCAGAAAGGCTCCCTTAGCTCCTGGATCACATTTCCCTTGTGGAGGCTTCCACCTCTTATGTAAATATAGTTTTATGCTCCCATTTCCAAAACCACATTTTGTGTCCAGACTTTGAATGGAGAAGCTGTGTTCTGAGGATGTCTTTATTTACATACATTCCACATCTATATCTCGTATCTAAAGGGAGCTGGGAACAATGAAGGTTGGATAAGTTGGATAGATCCTGCTTTTGTTATCAAGAGATAGCCCCACCATGCTGGCACGTCCCTCGTGTTGTCCCTTTTTCCAAGATGGCCAAATCTTTATGGGGTATTAAACGACACAACACCATGGCCTTCCAAGGGCCAGACCGTAACCCACGTCCATATTCCCTGATTGCATCTAGGCACCTTCTCCTTCAGGCCCCCAGAAATGTAGTCCAAGAGAGCAAGCTCTGGGACGTGTTCCCCATCTGGAGTGAAGCTCAGCAGCATTTAGCTCCCCTCTTTTTCAGCCCTAACTTTCTGTGTCTTAAAGATTCAGATGACATTTCGTTTTTTGGCCAGATGTGAGGGACTCCAACCTGTGTCCATGACCTTTGAAACTACTTTGTCTTACTTTCTTATCACCTCTCAATGTAACCTGTCCATTTGCATCTAATGCCAATGGTTGAGTTTGCTCAGTTAGCCCCTGAATTAATTTCTGTTCACCATTGCCTTTTCTCTTTAGTGCCTTACCTTGAGGTACAAAGGCCTGAGAGGCCTTGCTGGTGAAGTCTGACACAAAAAATGACATAAAGTATTTCAGAACTATCTTTCCCTACTCTTACTAAATTCGGCAGTGTCCAGTCAATATATATATATTATTATGTTTTCTTCTTTAAATGTTCCTGAAGCTGGAAATCTCATTGTGATTCCCTTGATTTTTCTTCCAGGTTTCAAATTGAGTTGTGATACAGAACAATGTTCTGCTTAGAGGATGATGCTGTCCTTGAAAACCTGCTGTTCTGGATTCTGCTGCCCTTCAGTGCTGCTAATCATTGTATCCCTACTAAAACTCTGCACCACCATAGGCCAAAGGTTGCTCTTCTATGGTCCAGAATCTGCAGGCTTCTGTTCTGCTTCTTCACTCATGTCAGGTGCTGGGACCCCTCTATTTCAGGGTCATTGCAGCCCATATTCACCTCTCCGACTGCTCTTCCTTACTCAGAAGTATCACATCCAGGTTGGCATCATCTTTGTTGGCCCATGTGGCCAACTAAGACGCTGTCCTAAGACACTCCAGCAAACACCTAGACTGTGCAGGCTGCTGTGCTCCTCTTCTAGAAAATGCCAGGATCATGGCAGTCCCTAGGGAGACCCAGGCTTCTACAGCCCACACTGCCTTGGGATGCTTCAAAAACACTATACCACCAGTTTGAGTGTGTAGCATGAGTGAAGACCCTGGTGTGAAGTGTCTTGTGTTCTGGGCTGCCCCACTTCTATTGCATGGAGAAGTGAGACACCTTGCCACATTGCAGTGCCAATCAGTCGCTTGCTTTAAGAAAACTTGCAACAGGCCTCTTCGTGATTCACAACAGTCCATCCAAGCATGCAAGAAGTCATGCCAAAGTGGCAGGAGGCACATATGGATGAGAAGGGAGCTCCTGACTGACATCAAAATGAAGAGGAAGCACAAAGAAGGTGGAAGTTGGTGCCTTCCAGCCTCAGTGATTCTGTGGGTCTGTGCTAGAGAGGACCACTTGTATGTGGGTGTGTGCTTCTCTGTGCATGGGGGAACTGGAGTGAAGAGGGAATCCCAAGCCCAGCTCTCAGGTAGATGGAGGGTTTAAGACCAGCTCCTGGAGGGATCCATTCAGTCTGTGTATCCATACAGATGTTATCTCCCACTAACAGGATGAAATGTGCAAACAGTCCAACCCTCATTTCCCTTTCTACACAGAGTGTGGATTGTCCTATCCTGGAGACCTCCCAAGGTGCCTTACAGGATGAGTGATTGTGTATTTCCTTCCACCAGGGCTCTTCCCTTGAGGATGCCAGGGAGAGCACTCAAGTTCCTCATGATCACAGAAGTGAGCAAACATAGGTTTGGTTCACTTATCTGCAACGTTTTTATTCCACTCAAGACAGTGACTCAAGGCTCATTGGCAGCTTACCCTGAACGGGTGTCATCTTATCTGGGGCTGAAGTTTTGCTTTTCTGTTTGTATCTTTCCCCCCTCCCAAGTTCTTCTCTTTAACCATTCTCATAGATCCCTTCACAAACAGCCCAACTCTGATTTTTTTTTCTCCACTGGCTTTGCCTTTGCTTGCTTTGTGGCCACTCTACAAGGGATAAAGATGTTTCTAACTTAGTTGTGCTGTTTCCTATGTCTTTTATCTCCTGTAGTGACCTCATCTGCTCCTGTTGTTATCTTGTGTTGATGGCTTTCTGTAAACATAGTGAGGTGTATCCACACAAACATTAAGAATGGACAGAAAAAGGAATTTCAGTCCAGAGGGACTTTGGGAAACTCTGAGATTCAGCCAGCAGCAAACTCTTAAATTGTGCAAGAAGGAATCAGCAGTCCTGCATCAGAAGGAAGATAGACCACATATATCCAGGCAGGAAAGGACCTGAAAGGGTGAGAAGTGACCCTGAGGAGAAGGCCTAGGCATTATGAAGGACACCATACGAGCCAGTAGTGCATGCTCTCCATGAACAAGGCCAACTGCAAAGTGGCATTTATTAAGAGGAGACACACCAGACATCCTGAGATTTCATCCCCCTTCAGTGACCCATGGTGTGGCAACACCTGGACCTGCGTGTTCCTGTGTGGGAATTCCTACTGTGGAGAGGTGGAGAGGAACTGGAGAGTGTCCAGAGGTCTGCACTTGCCCTTTTTTTTAAGGCCTCAAGCTCTATCTTTGCCAATGTTTTGCATCTCAACACAACACCAGGAACTTGGTAACCCAGGAGAACCACCATGCCCCAGATTCCCCTCCCAGAAAGGGGATGTTCTTAATACAACCTTTTTGAAAGCCCTGGGTACATCCCTCAGTTTCACTCACCACCTTATCTGTCAGCAAACAGCAACTGGTGACTCCTAAATCCAGTCCTAAGTCTCTAAAATGTCACACCACTAAGCTTTTTATTCCTGAACACATGGAGATTAAGGAATTTCAAGGGTGCAGTTCCTCAGGTTTGTTTGGAGAAAAATCCTGGTATAAAAGCATGGCACTGGAGGGATCTCATTTAATTACAGAGATTCCATTCAGAGGCCACCTCTGAGCCACTGTTAAACACAATTTAGAAAAGGGAATCAGGCGACACCAAATAGATACATAGCTTCAGGTGCAGTGACACAAAAGAAACCTTTGCTTAGAAACACAAAGCACATTAATAAAAAGTTTAAAAACTCATCACCAAGCCACCAACAAAATACATTAAAAAAACCCAAACAGATGGAATCAGTGTGGGAGTAATTTGTGAAAAGAGATGGTAAATTTCTCCCATGTGAAAAATATTCATGAAATCATATTCCTAATGGCCTCCTTCAGCTCCTCATTCCTCATGCTATATATGAGAGGGTTCACTGCTGGAGGAACAACTGAATACAGCAATGTCACCACTAGGTCCAGAAATGGGAAGGAGATGGAGGGGGGCTTCAGGTTGGCAAACATGGCAGTGCTGAGAAAGAGAGAGACCACAGCCAGGTGAGGGAGGCAGGTGGAAAAGACTTTGTGCCGTCCCTGCTCAGAGGGGATCCTCAGCACAGCCCTGAAGATCTGCACATAGGACAGCACAATGAACACAAAACAACCAAAGACTAAAGAGGCACTGACCACAAGAAGCCCAACTTCCCTGAGGTAGACATCTGAGCAGGAGAGCTTGAGGATCTGGGGGATTTCACAGAAGAACTGGTCCACAGCATTGCCCCGGCAGAGGGGTAGTGAAAAGGTATTGGCCATGTGGAGCAAAGCATAGAGAAACCCGCTGCCCCAGGCAGCTGCTGCCATGTGGACACAAGCTCTGCTTCCCAGGAGGGACCCATAGTGCAGGGGTTTGCAGATGGCAACATAGCGGTCATAGGCCATGATGGTGAGGAGAGAAAACTCTGCTCCAGCCAAGAAGACAAAGAGGAAGACTTGAGCAGCACATCCTGCATAGGATATGGCCCTGGTATTCGACAGAGAATTGGCCATGGATTTGGGGACTGTGGTGGAGAGGAAGCCCAGGTCGAGGAGGGAGAGGTTGAGAAGGAAGAAGAACATGGGGGTGTGGAGGTGATGGTCACAGGCAATGGTGATGATGATGAGTCCGTTTCCCAGGACAGCAGCCAAGTAGATGCCCAGGAAGAACCAGAAGTGCAAGAACTGCAGCTCCCGTTTGTCTGTGAATGCCAGGAGGAGGAACTGGGTGATGGAGCTGCTGTTGGACATTTCCTGGCCCTGGGCATGGGAACATATTAGAGGATGAAAATACAGTAAATGAGTGGAGACTTCTCCAAGCAAATTTCCAAGGACTCATCTCCTGCTGGACACCCTCCCATTTTTGTTTTCCAGGAAACCTTCCTCAGCTCTACTCTTTGAGCTCTGGTTGGCACTGGCCAAGTGTGCCATGACGAGCACAGTCTCTGCCTGCGGCTGTCCTGGAGTCAGTGCTGCTCTGCATCAGTCAGCTCATGAGAACAGTAAGTGTAGGGGCCAGTCCTGGTGATTGACTTGGTTGAATCATGTTGCCTCTAATGCAGAAAAGCCTGCGAACATCTGCACTCCCAGTGTGAAGGAACTGAGAAGGCAGAAGGCAGTTAAAGAGTTTCAGGTTTTTTTTATGGCTCCCCCCATGTCACCTGGGGAATGTTGCTGGATGTCAGAAACTCTCAGCGTTTTCTGCTGTACTCAGAGCAAACAGCGAGTCCTGCGAGGCAAGAGGATTACTTGTAGCTTAAAGGAGTTGGTTTATTCCTCTGCCTTTATCTCAGCTGTCAAGACCTTGCACCTTCATGAGATGGAGGGCAACTGCACCCTGATGTGTTGCAAGCAGACAGTGCTGAGAGCCTCAGACCACTAAATGTCTCACCCTTTCCCAAGGTCTCAGCACCCCACTTCTAGCCCAGGACACACAAGGTTCATTTCACCAACTCAACAGCATTTCCTCAGTCACACAGTCTTTGTGTTTCTCTGGGGCTTTCAGGTAGCACAGTGCTGCTCTGGGACAGGTTTGCATCCTACAGAGCAGCTCACAGCAGTTATGGACATCCCAGTAGGATATCCCATTGTTGTTNGTTTAAAAACTCATCACCAAGCCACCAACAAAATACATTAAAAAAACCCAAACAGATGGAATCAGTGTGGGAGTAATTTGTGAAAAGAGATGGTAAATTTCTCCCATGTGAAAAATATTCATGAAATCATATTCCTAATGGCCTCCTTCAGCTCCTCATTCCTCATGCTATATATGAGAGGGTTCACTGCTGGAGGAACAACTGAATACAGCAATGTCACCACTAGGTCCAGAAATGGGAAGGAGATGGAGGGGGGCTTCAGGTTGGCAAACATGGCAGTGCTGAGAAAGAGAGAGACCACAGCCAGGTGAGGGAGGCAGGTGGAAAAGACTTTGTGCCGTCCCTGCTCAGAGGGGATCCTCAGCACAGCCCTGAAGATCTGCACATAGGACAGCACAATGAACACAAAACAACCAAAGACTAAAGAGGCACTGACCACAAGAAGCCCAACTTCCCTGAGGTAGACATCTGAGCAGGAGAGCTTGAGGATCTGGGGGATTTCACAGAAGAACTGGTCCACAGCATTGCCCCGGCAGAGGGGTAGTGAAAAGGTATTGGCCATGTGGAGCAAAGCATAGAGAAACCCGCTGCCCCAGGCAGCTGCTGCCATGTGGACACAAGCTCTGCTTCCCAGGAGGGACCCATAGTGCAGGGGTTTGCAGATGGCAACATAGCGGTCATAGGCCATGATGGTGAGGAGAGAAAACTCTGCTCCAGCCAAGAAGACAAAGAGGAAGACTTGAGCAGCACATCCTGCATAGGATATGGCCCTGGTATTCGACAGAGAATTGGCCATGGATTTGGGGACTGTGGTGGAGAGGAAGCCCAGGTCGAGGAGGGAGAGGTTGAGAAGGAAGAAGAACATGGGGGTGTGGAGGTGATGGTCACAGGCAATGGTGATGATGATGAGTCCGTTTCCCAGGACAGCAGCCAAGTAGATGCCCAGGAAGAACCAGAAGTGCAAGAACTGCAGCTCCCGTTTGTCTGTGAATGCCAGGAGGAGGAACTGGGTGATGGAGCTGCTGTTGGACATTTCCTGGCCCTGGGCATGGGAACATATTAGAGGATGAAAATACAGTAAATGAGTGGAGACTTCTCCAAGCAAATTTCCAAGGACTCATCTCCTGCTGGACACCCTCCCATTTTTGTTTTCCAGGAAACCTTCCTCAGCTCCACTCTTTGAGCTCTGGTTGGCACTGGCCAAGTGTGCCATGACGAGCACAGTCTCTGCCTGCGGCTGTCCTGGAGTCAGTGCTGCTCTGCATCAGTCAGCTCATGAGAACAGTAAGTGTAGGGGCCAGTCCTGGTGATTGACTTGGTTGAATCATGTTGCCTCTAATGCAGAAAAGCCTGCGAACATCTGCACTCCCAGTGTGAAGGAACTGAGAAGGCAGAAGGCAGTTAAAGAGTTTCAGGTTTTTTTTATGGCTCCCCCCATGTCACCTGGGGAATGTTGCTGGATGTCAGAAACTCTCAGCGTTTTCTGCTGTACTCAGAGCAAACAGCGAGTCCTGCGAGGCAAGAGGATTACTTGTAGCTTAAAGGAGTTGGTTTATTCCTCTGCCTTTATCTCAGCTGTCAAGACCTTGCACCTTCATGAGATGGAGGGCAACTGCACCCTGATGTGTTGCAAGCAGACAGTGCTGAGAGCCTCAGACCACTAAATGTCTCACCCTTTCCCAAGGTCTCAGCACCCCACTTCTAGCCAAGGACACACAAGGTTCATTTCACCAACTCAACAGCATTTCCTCAGTCACACAGTCTTTGTGTTTCTCTGGGGNTTGCACCTTCATGAGATGGAGGGCAACTGCACCCTGATGTGTTGCAAGCAGACAGTGCTGAGAGCCTCAGACCACTAAATGTCTCACCCTTTCCCAAGGTCTCAGCACCCCACTTCTAGCCAAGGACACACAAGGTTCATTTCACCAACTCAACAGCATTTCCTCAGTCACACAGTCTTTGTGTTTCTCTGGGGCTTTCAGGTAGCACAGTGCTGCTCTGGGACAGGTTTGCATCCTACAGAGCAGCTCACAGCAGTTATGGACATCCCAGTAGGATATCCCATTGTTGTTAATGTTGGCATCTCAGTAAGAGAAAATTTACTTCTTTTTTTTTTTCCCTTGCCCCACAAGCTGGATTGTCCACAGCCCCATAGCTTAGAGGATAGTTTGGACCCTTGTTCCCATGGACACAGAAGCAGGATAGGACAAGGGGCAATGGGTACAAGCTGGAACAGAGGAGGTTCCACTTAAATATGAGGAAAAACTTCTTCATGGTGAGGATAACAGAACACTGGAACAGGCTGCCCAGGGAGGTTGTGGAGTCTCCTTCTCTGGAGGTATTCCAAACCCACCTGGATGTGTTCCTGTGTGACCTGATCTAGGTGTTCTGTTCACAGAATCACAGAATCACAGAATCACAGAATCACAGAATATCAGGGATTGGAAGGGACCTTGAAAGGTCATCTAGTCCAATCCCCCCACTGGAGCAGGAACATATATATCAGGTCACACAGGAACATGTCCAGGCAGGGTTTGAATGTTTCCAGGGAAGGAGATTCCACCACCTCTCTGGGCAGCCTGTGCTCTGCTCTTCAACAGGTCAGTTCCCAACTTACACTGGTGCCCGGGGTTCTTCTTGCCCACATGAGAGACTCTACACTTTCCCTTGTTCTATTTCATTAAATTTCTCCCTGCCCAGCTCTCCGGCCTGTCCAGGTCTCACTGGATGGCAGCAGAGGCATCTGGCATGTCAGCCACTCCTCCCAGTTTTGTGTCATCAGCAAACTTGCTGAAAGTGCACTCTTGTTCCTCATCCAAGTTGTTGATGAATATATTGAAAGGTTTTGGTCCCAGTACCGATCCTTGAGGGACTCCACTAGATACAGACCTCCAACTAGACTCCCTCCCATTGACCACAACTCTGTGGCTTCTTTCCTTCAGCCAGTTCACAATCCACCTCACTACCCGATTATCCAGACCATACTTCCTCAGTCTAGCTGCGAGGATACTGTGGGAGATGGTGTCAAATGCCTTACTGAAATAAGATTGACCACATCCACTGCTTTACCATCATCTATCCACCTGGTTATGTCTTCGTAAAAGGCAATCATGTTGGTAAAGCATGATTTCCTCTTGGTGAAGCCATGTTGACTGCCTCTAATGACCCTCTTATCCTTGATATGCCTAGAGACAGTGCCAAGGAAAAGTTGTTCCATCACCTTTCCAGGGATGGAGGTGAGGTCGATTGGTCTATAGTTACCCATGTCCTCTTTCTTGCCCTTTTTGAAGGCTGGAGTGACATTTGCTTTCCTCCAGTCCTCAGGCATCTCTCCCATTCCCCACGACTTACCAAATGTGATGGAGAGTGGACTAGCAATGACTCCTGCAGTAGAAAAACTGTGAGAGTCTTCCTGAAAGATCCCATGGGCTGTGGGATATGCCAGCTTTTGGAGATTCTATCCAGAGACTTACTGTGTAGAGGGCTGTGAAGATCTCTTCCCCCAGTGACATCTCAGCTCAAAGTCTTCCCACTACTGACTGCTTTTAACCTGCTTCTGCCTCACTCCTCTCCCCTCAGTTCCTGCAGGCAGTGCCCTCAGCCCTGCTGCCCTTGACAGAGTAGCTGCTTTCTGTCTTCCAGAGCAGAGCTATCTCTCTTGCAGTGCTTCCCACTTGCTATGAGCTCCCTCCATTCCAGGAGTCCATCTCAGCTTAGCAACAGAGGAACAGCCCAAGACATCACTTTCTCTGCCCCCTCTGGGCTCCCTCCAGATATCTCTGGGGCTCAAGGGGAACCTGATGGGAAACAGGCTGATGCAATCCCTGATATTCCCTCCCTCAGATGGGGAGAGACATTTCTTTCCTGCAACATCATCATTCTTATCAGAGAAGTAGTTGGGCATGAGACTCATTTTCTTACTTTTTTTTTCTTCTTTTTTTTCTTTTTTTTTCTTTTTTGTCCCAGGACATCAGGAAGGTGACAGGGAATGACAGGGAACAATCTAATTTCTCCAATCCAATCTGGGAGGATGTGCTCCATTTAGTGAATTTAGCCATTTCATCCTGGGTCTTTTGACTTGGAGCTGAACAGACACACAGCTCTCCTGTGTCCAAGCCATGTCTCTGCTATGAAGCAAAGCCTTTGCACACACTTGGCTCCATGGATGGCTAATATGAGTTTTCCAAGTTCTACAGCTGTTGCTTCAAACCAATTGTGCAGCAATACATTCAAGCAGGAGCACAGACAAGATGAGTTGGAGCCGTTGATGTTGGAGACAGAGCTGTAACACTGATGGAATAAACTGCCCAGGCATGGTGGCAGAGCTCAGTACAGCTGGTGTCCATGGACAGAATCACAGTGACAGTCCAGATGTAACCTCAGGCTAAACATGAAAGGCAATTCAAGGGCACCATTGTGGGTGTTTACTTTTTCAGGAATAGTGAAAGAAGAAACAAAGATACCATGTGGCCAGTAATTTACCTACTGAATTTAGTAACAGAAGGTGCAGACAGATCTGAGATTCCCTATGTCCTCCTCTACTCCTTCTTCCCTAATAAGGTCTTCCAGGCCTCCATGACCCAAGGCAGGAATCTGGAGGAGAATGAGCAGCAGTGGATGGGGACCAGGTCAGGGCATCACTTGAACCAATGCAGTCCTTCCCAGTCTATGGGAAATCTAACGCTACCCAGGTGTGGTGTTAGAGAGCTGAGTTAGCAGTGAGGACACTCTCCCATCATCTTGGAAAGGTCATGGGGACTGGGGGAAATCCCTGATGATTGGTAGCATGCAAATGCTGAATGCACTTTAAAAAGATGGACAATGGCTAGAGCAGGAGAACTGAAGTATATGCCCCAGAGCTTCTTGGATCCCATTTCTGGGCATCTGAAAGAGAAAGGGCTGAATTTACCCTGGGTAGATTGTGTCTCACCACTCTCTGCTTTCTGGAACGAAAGGACAGGACTGCTAGATGTGGGGAGAGCAATGGTGCTCTTTACCTTGATGTCAGCAAGGCTTTCAGCATCATTACCCATACCATTCTTGTGTCCAAGACAGGATACTATGGTCTGTATCAGTGGATAAGTAGATGGGTCAAAACCAAGTTGGATGGTTGGTCTTATTTCAATAAATTCGATGGATGGTACTCTGCCTCGAGGACTGCAGCTGGTAGAGTACAGCAGGGGACTGCTGCAACCTGCACTTTTTAATGTGTTTCTAATGACCCAGAAAGGAAGAAAGCATTCCTAGCCTGTGTAGAAGACATCACATGGAGGAGAGCAGGCATTGGGTGGCCATCCTGAAGGACCAAGACCTCTCAGCAGGAAAAACTTTTGTGGTCCTTGGGTTACATTAGGTAAAAGACAAGCAATCAGGAAAGGTAGCTAATGGCATCCTGGGCTTTATAAGCCAGAGAAAAACGAGTCTCCTCAGCATTTTGCACACCATATCCAGAATATTTTCCAGGGTTTTGATAAGACACAATGTCAGAGAGACATCAATGGACTGGACCCAGGTCAGAGGAGAGCCACAAAGGTAAGTAAGGTGGAGAAGTTATACTGTATAAAGAGGCCTCGAGAACTGGGCTTATTCAGCCTGGAGAGGAGATGATCTTATGGGGAATATGGAACACCATTGCGATGTTCCCAGGTCAGCCTCTCATCTGTGACAGAAGGCAGAAGAAGCTGCCCAGGTTATTAGGAACTCACAACCATTTGTAAAACCTGAAAACCCCACAGCTTTGTGTTTGAACTAATAGTTTGTTGAGAGCAGGCCCTTTAAGAGGGGGTTGCTGGGAGGGCACATATGCAAATAAGTGGAAGTAAGCGAAACGAAGTATAGTGAAGGCGAAACAAAGTGTGGGAAACAGCAAATGACACAAATGTTGTAGCCAATCATGGGGCAACTTTAAGCCTGTGGAAAGTGTGTGGAAAGCTCGTGGACAATATCCCTCTCCCTATCCGCAATGTAGTGCTTAGCGAATGAGGACCTGTAACTGTAGAACGATTGGGTGCTGCCTGGGGGGTGCTTCCCGACTATGTGTGCTTCCCGACTGTGTGTGCAGTTCCTGAGAGGTGTGCTTCCTGGGTGCCTGCGCTTCCGGATTGATGGCTTCCTGATTGATTGCGTCGGGCTCGACTGCTCCTGGCCGCGGCATTTATGGTGACCCCGACGTGATAACCCCGACATGATTTACTGCTACGGAGATTTATGGTAACCCTGACGTGATAACTCCGACGGAGATGAGCGGTTCCAGGCGACGTGATTTACTGCTACGGAGATTTATGGTGACCCCGACGTGATAACCCCGACGTGATTACTGCTACAGAGATGATTGATTGCGTCGGGCTCAACTGCTCCTGGCCGCGGCAATAGTTGACTAGGACCAATGTATCTTCCACTGAGGTTCCTCAGAGAAAAACAGATCCTTGCAGCTCCAGTGCTTTCTTGCTTCCTCACCCACCCACTCACTCTATAGAGCCCAGGAGGAGCCCTACCGCTGTCCTGCACTTGGCATTGCACACCCACACATCTCCCTGCCCAAAGGAGGAGCCCTGAGCATCCAATGAAGATTCCCATTCCCAGGAGGTCAAGGCTTGAACATCCACTTGATTAAATACATCAAAGGCTTTCACAGTCACCTCCACATTTGCTTTTCAACCTATAACCAGTACCTCTGACTTCCTGCTTCACTAGCAGCAGGGGACAGCAACTTTGTCTGCTCTTCCCTTCATGGCCTGTTCAGTGACAACCCCCACTGGGGGCCACTGTCACCCTCAGTAACTTGGAGGTTTGCTGCTGACACTTATTTCTCAGTTCTTTCTTTCAGTACCTGCAGTTCAGAAACTCAGCACCAGAGAGCTCATTAACAACGAAGAGGGAGAGGCTGAGAAGGAAGAAGCACACGGCGGTGTGGAGCTTGTGGTCACAAGCAATGGCAGTGATAATGAGTCCATTTCCCAGGAGAGCAGCCAGGTCGATGCCCAGGAAGATCTAGAAGTGCAAGAGCTGCAGCTCCTGTGTGTCTGTAAATGCCTGGAGGTGGAACTTGGCGACCGAGCTGCTGTTGGACATTTGCTGTTTCTTTTCATGAGGGCTCTGTCCAAAGAAGTAAAACAGCCTTTTTTTTTTGTGCAAAGACATTCAATTTTTCCTAGTTCGTCTGTGGTTTTTATTTTCCACCATTGTATCCAGTGAGTGTTCTTTTCATGGGCAGAAATCCTCATTTTGATGATAGAAAATATGAAGAGTCTTGAGACAGGACAAGGGAAAGAGCTCAGCTCTCTGTGGTTCAGTGCAGAGCAAGGAGAGCTGCAGTGTTCATCGCTCTTTTTTCCATCTACAATAAAGGTGGTAACTGATGCTGTCTGTGATCCATGGTGTGGGGATTCCTGATACTTCCTGATTTATTCACCTCTAAGAGTAACAGATTTGGAATTTCTGTGCCCCTGTTTCCCATCCTGAATTGGGTTATGTATTTCTATGACCTATTGCCTACCGAGAGTAGGAGATTCATATAACAGGATTCTTCCTTTTTAAGTAGCTGTCACGGGTGCTATCAGTGATAACACTTCCCATCCTGCCAACTATGCCAGGTGTTGCAGGCAGAGTGATTAACTTCACTAGTAAGAGAGAAGTAATGAAATATTTATGAAGGTGAAACAGTGATTTAACAAAATTAGCAGTAAATGTGACGGTGTTTTATGAGATTTGATGCCAAAGTACACTTGATTATTTACTGCATAGAGGACAGGGTCAGACAAGCTGTCAGGGAGACCATCCTGTTGAGTCACAAGGTTCAGAAAGGACCCCCTTGCTTTCTAAACTCCTTCTCAGAGAGGAGTCTAGGTGTGGCTGGATCCAATCCTAGTCCCAGTCTTGGTCAATGGTTTATGTCTAAAGGATTATATATTCACAATCAATCCCTTATAGTACTTAGCTAAGATTTCAAAGATTAGCATGCTATTAGTCACTTACTGAGAATATGTTGTGGCAAGGAATCTCTCATCCTCAAGGAGCAGAACCTTACACAAGCATCCTCACAAAAGGGGAGATCCTGGCGTGCAGCCCGCTGCCATACAGGAGAGCTCAAAGGGCTCTTGGGCTGTCCACTATTTAAAGAGTAAGATAATTGACCTACAGTCATATTCTCATAGGAACAAAATATCTAGGTCCCCACTCCAGACAGTATTTTGGCTGTGTTGCCAGCCACCCCCAAAGTCCAGTTGTAACTTATCACAACTGATGTTGTGTTGGCCATGGTGGCCATGGCCCAAGCAGGAGCCAGGGAGGGAGGAGGAGAGGGGGAAAACCAGAAAGGGGACGCTGCCACACTAGCCCCTGCCTTGCTCTGCTTCTGGAAAAGTCTCCTGAAAATATCCTGTAGTGAGCTGTACTTTTGAGAAGCCATGGCCCACACAGCATCCTCTCCACAGCTGAAGAACCCTACACTGACAGAGATCGTTCCTTCCACCAAGAGCTTCTCCCCACAGCATCATGGGGAGCTCCCTGGGCAGGCTGAGAGCTGACCCTGGCAGGTGGCAGAGTCTCTACCCCAGTACACAGTTCTCTGGGGTGCAAGGACCCTGTTCTGAAGGACAGCCCTGTGCACCCACCTTCACAGCTTTTCTGTGTGGGATCAAGACGGTTTGTCAAGAAACAAGCAAGCGAAAACAGACAGAGAAGGCAAGTTTGTCATGGGTAAACAGGTGGCTGGTCAGGACACTTCTCTGTCTGTGCCCTGCCACTGATCACCACAGTCTGTCCTTTTTTCTTAATACCTCCATTTATTAAAGTTTCTGGGATAAGGGGAATCTCTGCTCTATGTACAGATGGAGGTCCAAGTGCCAGCGACTGCAGTGGGAACCACAGGTCATCAGGTCTTGTGTTCTTTGGGGGGCCAGCATCTGGAGAGACTGGTGTATGTACATCTAATGTTGGTGTGTACGATGGTGTAAATCTGGACTGGAAAACAGAGAGCCAAGAAAATCTGCCAGTTGGGTACTGGAGGATGAACAGGCCGGGTCCACCTCAGATGTTGGCCTTTGAAGAAAACGGGCTGACACTTTGATCCCTCAGCTTCTATCCTAAGCATGGGGTAGATGGAATGGAACACCCTGTTGGTCAATTTTGGGTCACCTTTCCTGTCCGCTACTTCCTGGAGGTGGAACCACTCTACACTTTTCCATTTCCAACCCTCCCATGGGGCAAATAGCAAAATTAGCTGATGTTGGTTGTTACAGCAATAAGTATAAGCAAGAGCCTCTGTGCACACCATTTCTTGGTATTAAGCATAAATATAGTCTTATCACTCTGAGAACAGTTTTCTGCACAATATGCTTCTAATTCCAGAGAGTTAGAAGAGGCTAAAAAAGTAAAATTACTAAGCAGAAAGTTTGTCCTGTTTTACCTTGAAATAGGACAGTAGCCCTAAGTAGGCTAAGGGGAGACCTCATTGCCCTGTACAACTACCTGAAAGGAGGTTG
This sequence comes from Jacana jacana, assembly GCA_013400555.1. NCBI lineage: Eukaryota > Metazoa > Chordata > Aves > Charadriiformes > Jacanidae > Jacana > Jacana jacana. The sequence goes on along the minus strand of VZTM01006594.1, from coordinate 39,167 downwards.
TAAAGAGGTGAGTGCTGGCTTCTTCTCCCAAGTGAATAATGACAGGACCAGAGGAAATGGTCTGAAACGAGTGGGTTGTGTTTCTGGTATTGGCTGGACTTGGTGATCTGAGAGGTCCTTTCCAACTGTAACAATTCTGTGATTCCGTGATCTGTGACCTGTTGGTCACCAATGCAAGTGAGCTAACTGATGACGTCAAGACTGGAAGCAGCCTCATCTTGTCTGTAACCTGTCCTTGCTTTCACTTTCTAACACCTGCTTCAAGGCCACCACCAGTACACTATCACATCACTGGCCCTGCTGCACGGGAATGGGAGAGAGTACGTCCATTCAGGGGCAGGGACATGCATCCCTGGCAAAGGCCCCTGAAAACCCTCAGTGCTCTGTCTGTGTCAGCCTTCCTGCTTTGGCACCTTGCTGAGTATCCTGGTCACAAAGGAGCTGCTCAAAGCTGACATAAAAAAACCCCGATTCTCGTTCTCCCATCTGATTTCTGACACATACACGGTGACCTGTTCTTCTCCAGGGACATCCCTGCTCCCCAGAGAGTCTTTCCACAGCTGACCAGGTCAGTACTTTCCTGGCCAGAGACTGAGAGTTCCCTCCCTGTGCTCCCTGCAAGGCCTCAAGCTGGCTGTGATGCTCCACAGAGCAAGCAGCTTGTAGAGCCCTTGGGCCATGGGATGAGCCCACATCTGTTGTGCTCATCAGGCTGGGAAGCAGACCCTTCCCAGGTGTCTGTGAAAAATCACAGGGCATTCCAACTGACTCTGGAAATGTTCGGGGTTGTCACTGGATCCAGTCCATGGCTTCTTATTGGAGGTGACATGAATCACTCTCCAGTCTCCCTTCCTCAGGTGTGATGTGTCCTCACTGCTTATTCTGATGTTGCAGAGCTCTCATTAGCCCTCAATAGCCTTTCCATCCTTTGCTGTTACCTTATTGTGAAACTCAATCCATTGTGCAGCCATGCACACAAGCCACATGGTGTCCTTGGAGACCTCTTGTGCTTTCTTGGTGGCTCCTGGTAGCTCCCTGAAGGACAGAAGTCTGTCAGTAGCTTTTCCCCATGTGCAACAGTCCCCAGAAGACACCTCTTGACCTCTTGATTCAGGATCTCCAGTGGCATGGGGCAGTCACAGGTCCAGTCCAGTCCTCATTCCAATATAGAGCACTCCATGACCTTATCCATCCCCCAAGTCCTTTCAGCACCCAAACACATCATCAAGGTCTTTTAGGCTGCAGTTCCCTGAGTGTATTCTGCACTCTGGTTTGGGAAAAAAAAACACCCAAGTTTCACCCATGGAGCTGAGGAAATCCCCTTTTTTTTACAGAAATCCCCAAAAGGGGGTCAGCATTAGTGTGGTGATAGACTAAATGACATGTCTGGGTCAGAAAGACTGGGTTCATCCTCTGAAGAAGTGGGACAAAAGTAAATACTTGTGTATAGACAGGCTTATAAGTGATACGATAATCAGAAGATAAATACGAGGTCACTTGTAAAGACAGATGAGATACTCCTTGCTGCTGAAGTGAACTGGTAGAATAAATGTTTGTAGGGCATCCTTGAGCTCCTGGTTCCTCATGCTGTAGATGAGGCGGCTCACTGTCAGAGGCAACACTGAGTGCAGAACTGCCACCACCAGATCCAGAGATGGAGAGGAGATGGAGCGGGGGTTCAGGTAGGTAAATATGCCATTGCTGACATATAGGGAGACCACAGCCAGGTGAGGGAGGCACATGGAAAATGCTTTGTGCCATCCCTGCTCAGAGGGGATCCTCAGCACAGCCCTGAATATCAGCGCATAAGACAGCACAATGAACACAAAACACCCAAATTCTAAACAGACACTGACGACAATAAGCCCAAGTTCCCTGAGATAGGATTCTGAGCAGGAGAGCTTGAGGATCTGGGCGATATCACAGAACTGGTCGAGCGCCTCTTCTCGACACAGTGGTATTGAAAATGTATTAGTTGTATGCAGCACAATACTGAGAAACCCGCCACCCCAGGCAGCTGCTGCCATGTGGACACAAGTTCTGCTTCCCAGGAGGATCCCATAGTGCAGGGGTTTGCGCATGGCAACATACCGGTCATAGGACATGATGGTGAGAAGAAAATATTCTGATGACATCAAAATGAGAAAAAGAAAGATCTGGGCAGCTCGTCCCTGGTAGGAGATGGCCCTGGTATCCCACAGGGAATTGGCCATGGATTTGGGGACAGTGGTGGAGAGGAAGTCCAAGTCAAGAACAGAGAGGTTGAGGAGGAAGAAGCACATGGGAGTGTGGAGGTGTTGGTCAAAGGTGATGGTGGTGATGATGAGTCCATTTCCCAGGAGGGCAGCCAGGTAGATGCCCAGGAAGAGCCAGAAGTGCAAGAGCTGCAGCTCCCGTGTGTCTGAGAATGCCAGGAGCAGGAACTGGGTGATGGAGCTGCTGTTGGACATTTGCTGCCTCTGTGGATGGGGACCAGTTAGAGGATGAAAATACAGTAAATCAGTGGACACTTCTCCAAGCAAAATGTAATTAATTTCCCATGAACTCATCCCCTGCCGGACACAGCCTTTTAACTTTTTCCAGACCTTCTTTAGTTCCATACCATAAGCCTTGATTGGCACTGGCCAGGTCTGTCATGAAGAGCAAGGTCTCTGTACTCTGGCTGCTGAAGAGATAGTGCTGTTCTGCAGCAGTGGGTTAATGGGAATGGTGGGGGCAGGGACCAGTTCAGGTATTCTATGTTTGATGGAACTGCTCATAGTGCAGAAAGGCCTATTGGCATCTGCACTCCCTGTGCCAGAAAACTGAGATGGCAAAAGACAGTTTCAGAGGATGGGGTTTTTCACAGCTCCCCCATCTCACCTGGAAAGTGTTCTCAGATGTCAGAATCTCCCAGCATTTCTTCCACACTCAGGGAGAATAGAGTGAGTCCTGCGAGGCAAGAGGATTGTTTGTGTCTCAGGGGAGCTGGTTTGTCCCTCTGCCTTTTTCCCAGCTGACTAGACCTTGCACCTTCGTGAGATGCAGAGTGATCACGCTTTAGCATGTTGCCAGCAGACAATGCTGAGAGCAGAGGGACCCACATCCAACCACTAAACGTCTCACCCTTTCTCAATGTCTCAGCACCCCACTTCTAGTCCACAGCATGCGTGTGTCTGTCTTTACTGGGCACTCTCAGGGGCAGGGGCAGCTGGGAGGTTTGCGCAGATGGCCTTGGGGCAGGGGGAAATGCAAGGAGATCAGGTGCCCACAGGCCACCCCCTCCCTCCACCCTTCAAATTCATAAAAAAAAGGAATAGAGAAACAAACAAACAAAAAAAGGTGTGTGGGGGGTGTGTGTGTAAAAAAAAATAAAATAAAAAACCCCAAACAAACAGCCACCGCAGGAAGGAAGTGAAAGGGGTGGAGAGGGAGGAGGGGGAAGATGGGAGATAACACACATGCACACAGACACAGCCCCCAAACATAAAAAATACCAAACCAAACCAAACAAACCCGCCACAGTGTGGCAGTGTAAACACACAAGGCTCATTTCGCCAGCTCAACAGCATTTCCTCAGTCACAGAGTCTTTGCGTTTCTTTGTGGGGCTTTCAGATAACACAGTGCTGTTCCGGGACTGGTTTGCATCCTGCAGGACAGCTCACAGCTTGGGTGGACACCCCAGTGAGATACTCCATTATGCTAAAGTTGGGATCTCAGTAAGAGAATACTGATTCCTTCCCCAGCCCCGCAGGCTGCGTTGCCCATATCCCTACAGCACAGAGGAGAGTTTGGACCCTTGTTCCCATGGATACACTGGCAGGAATGGATGAACAGGATCAGTGTGACTCTGCAGCTGGAATTCCCACCCCTAAATTGTCTGATAGCAAAAAAAAAAGACATCTTTAAAGAGTTATGTGAATAATACAGGAGAAATACAGTGAGATTCTGGCTGAGAGAGGGAAGAGAGGTAACTGGACTTTACCTTTCCCCAGCTGTGCCTGTCACCTCCCAGACAGGGATAATGCAATTGCTGTAGAGACACCCTGGGCAGCAACGCCATCTCTTGTCAGGGCTGCAGAAGCCAGGGAAGAACAGGGTTTTCTCACCTTGTCTGACCCTCATTTCACCCTTACATTGCCACCTGCTATCCATGCCAGCTTGTCTCTGCTCTGAAGCAAAGCCTTTTCTTGCACAGAGTCTTGGACACAAGATCTGTGAAAAGTTGGAGCTGGTGCCACAGCTGAGGTGCTGCAGCTCCAATGTGCATCAGCACCTTCTGCCTGAGACACTGACCAGAGGGGCTGTAGCTCCCTGTGCTGTCACAGAGCTGTGACATTGACATCACACCTGCTGAAGAATGTGGGACAAGTCATCCGATTGTTGGATACGGGCTCTTCAGAAGGGGCAGTTGGGGAAGATCAGGAGGGAGATGGTCTGAAAGTAGGAGCTGACTGGATAAATGAGGGATCTCTGTGGGTTTGGCAGCAGATTCAGTGAGCCCTTTTGGGTGAGGGTCAGAGGAGAGGCCAGTTAGGCCTCTAAGAGATAAATGGCTGGAATCAGGTGAGCAAGAAGTGGGTTTTTTATCAATTCCAGTTCAATGACCCCACATCACCCTGAGGACTCTCAGCACCCTGGCACTCAGGAGAAATGGACGCTGCAGGGTGCAGACAGGCACGGAGGTTTCTGTGGACTTTTGGGGCCAGCTTCTCAGCCCAGATGCCAGATGTGCCAACAGAGGTGATGTTCACCTGGATCCGGCACTTGCAAACAGGGAAAAGGGGACCAGGGATGTGAAATCCAGTGTTGGTCTGACCTGAGCTATGCTGTGAGCACACTGGTCTCCAGCCACAGCCATGAGCACAGCTGGGCCTGGACAATAGACCATGTTGGTTCTGACTTGCAGATGCATTTCCCATCTTGACCCATTCTGGATGCACAAAGGCACAACCCCCTGTCCCTCCCTGCGTCGGACTCCAGCCAATACACAAAGGCCCAGAACAGCCCTACCACTGTGCTGCTTGTACAGCCAGGCCCTGGAGGTGATCACCATGCCAGGGCCAGAGGTGGCAGCTGGAGGAGAGTCCCTTGAATGCTTTCAAACAGTGAAGTTGTGTAGCAAAATTAACTTGAATTATGCCTGTGAAATTCAGCTTTTCATGGAGAAAAAAATAACAACGACTTTCTCTCCTCTTCATCCTTTCTTTCTAGCATTTGGTCATATTTCAGAGGAGAGCAAATTCAAGATTGTGATACTTTTGGGTGCCAATGACTTATAGGGATGAATTCGGGCAAGACATGAAAAATTATCTGAAAGTTTTGTGAGTTCAAATTCATTCTCTTCCGATGCTTTCTCTGAAGCTTTAAATCTGCTGCAGAGAACCTCTCTTTCAGTAATTAGGTTCTCTTTGCTCTATCCTCCCATCCTCTTCTTACCCTCAGCTTACTCTCTTCTGGTGTGGCCTGGGAAATGAGTAACACAGTTCAGCAATCCCTGAAACATCATTGTCTTATCGAGGCTGCTTTCATCTCAAATCCAAATCGTACAACCATATGAGTTACTAGGATAAAAAGTAACTCTGTGCCAATCAAACCTGATAAAGGACAAAAGGTGAGGGGTTCCCAAGACCTGTCTTCAAGGCTGGTCAAAGGCCTTGTTTCTGATTCTCTAACAACGGCTCAGATGCTGGCTCTGCTCCTGTTCAGAGTCTTTTCTTGAATACTAATGTTTATGGAGCAACCTGGTCTGCCCTCAGAGCTGGCCTTGCTTTGAGCTGCGCCATGGACTAGAGATCTCTGGAGCTGGTTTCCTCTCTGAATTTTCCCATGAGCCTGTGATAGAGATACCCTCACCTTCAGCTGAATCCTTTCTTCTAGGACATGCTGCAAGACACAGGTTGCTGGGAGTGTGGGTGGGAAAGGGACTGCTGGGGGTCTCCAGCCCAACCTCCTGCCCAAATGGTAACTACCACTAACCCTGTGATCACGTTAGTGGCACTTTTTGGAGCTGAATCTTGAAAACCTCCCAGGCTGGGGCTCAGAGACACATTCTGGGATTCCTCCTGCAGAGCAGCATCACACTCCTAGGCTTTTCTTGCTTTTTCTGCTGCCCTGTGTGAAGCTCCCAAGAGGCAGTCTGGGGCTGTTGCCTGTGCCACACCCCCTCTCATGGCAGAAGAGCAGTTTTTTCCATCATCTCTCCCAGTAGATGTAGGATGCTGTTTGGTTTTCCTCAGCATCCCCTTCATCAGCAGGATAAAGAGGCTCAATTCCATTGCAGTCTCCTCACTGCTAATGTTAATTAGGCCCCTAACACCATACTTCTTGCCCTTCTATGGATCCTCTCCATTTTCTACCCGTACCTCCAGAACTGGGAGACCACTGGCTTGTGTGGCATCCATTGTGACGTCCAGGCCCTTTCTCTCAGGGACACTCCTCACCCAGTCAGGTCACAACCCTTACTGCTGCACACAGTGATTCTGTCCCTGGTACAAAGCTTGTCCCTTCTCCTTATTGATCTTTTAGAGGGTTTGGGGCTGGGGGTGGGGTAGGTGGGTGTTAGCCGAATCCCCAAGGGTGTCCTTCTTTAATGGAGCTCTGCTGTGCCAGCATTTATGGCATATTTGCAGGTGGTTCATCCTCAGTTCTGCTTCTTCCAGGAAAACAGTGTGAGGAATTGCAGGACACTGCAAGTAAAGACCTCTCCCTCCTCAACCTGGGCTTCATCTCCACCAGTCTCCCCAGATTGACAACCAATTCCCTGAGTGACACCAGGGCCATCTCCTAGCAAGGGTGCACTGCACAGGTGATTTTTCTTTCTCCTTTTCTTGTCAGTGGAGTTTTCCTTTCTCACTGCCATGGCCTATGACCGCTACATGGCCATCTGCAAACCCCTGTGCTACAGGACCCTCCTGGCCAGTAGATCTTGTGTCCACATTGCAGCAGCTCTCTGGGGGCGTGTGGGTGTGGGTTTCTCCATGCACTGCTGCACACAATATCTTTTCATTACCCCTCTGCCAGGGCAATGCAGTGGACCATTTCTTCTGTGAAATCCCCCAGATCTTCAAGCTCTCCTGCTCAGACTCCTACCTCAGGGAAGTTGAGCTTCTTGTGGTCAGTGCCTGTTTAGTGTTTCGTAGCTTTGTTTTCATTGTGGTTTCCCATGTGCAGGTCTTCAGGGCTGTGCTGAGGATCCCTTCTGAGCAGGAACAGCACAAAGCCTTTTCCACATGCCTCCTTCACCTGCCTGCGGTCTCCCTGTTTTTCAGTACTGGCATATTTGCCCATCTGAAACCCCCATCCATGTCTTTCACAGATCTCAATCATATGGTCTAAGTGCTGTACTCGGTGGTTCCTCCAGCCATGAATCTCTTCATCTACAGCATGAAGAACAAGGAGATGCACTGAAGAAACTGTTTCTACCAGTAATACTTTAGCAGCAGTGAGGTTCCCATCTCCCTTCAAAAGTGATCTCACAACTATCTCAGGCAAAATTTCTCTATGGGCCATTAATGAGTTAAGAACACTTTTGTGCACATCTATTTCCCTTTGTCCCAGAGGACAAACCCAGTCTGTCTGATCCAGAGACCTTCTGTAAATGAGAGACCATGTTACAGCTAGCCTTATTTGTGGCATCTCTGTAATAAAAGAGGATTTCCTGAGTGCAATGTGTGAATTTTGGCTTTTTTTTTCCCTCTCAAACTGGTGTTCAAAATAGGCATGAGGGCATGGGGTGTTGTGTAAAGGAATCAGGGTTGATCTTCACCTGTGAGTGCCCAGGGCCACTGGACATCCTGAATGCTCAAGAGGCATCTGCTTGGGACTATTTCACATGGGGAAGGGCTGCTGACATATTCTCATCTTTCAGGGAGGAGCCACCAGGAGAGCACAGGAGGTCTCTGGGGACACTACATGCCTTGTGTTGGGTGCACACTGGATGGAGTTTCACAATAATGTCAAAGCAAAGGATGGACAGGCTAATGAGGGCTACTGAGGGCTTGGCAATGTCAGGACAGGCAGTGGGGACACAGCAGGAATAGAAAAGAGAGAATGGAGTGTGAATCTTGTCACCTTCAATGAGAAGCCATGAACACTCTGAGACAGTTTGAATGTCCTGTAATTGACCACAGAGTCACGGGAAGTGTCTGCTTCCCAGCCTGACCAGCACAGCCAATGGTTGGAACACACTGTAGCTCAAAGGCTCTGCAATGCCCTTGTTCTGTAGAGAGGCACCACCAGCTTGAGGCCTTCCAGGGAGCATGGGGAGGCCTGTCAGGGGACCATGCCAGGGGTCGATCTCCCCACCCCTGGACTTACCCTCTACCATTCCTGTGCAGTGGGCCCATGTGGGCCCATTTGGGGCGGCAGGGCTGGGCCGGTGGCAGGGCTGGGCC
>VZTM01006594.1:11558-30459 GCA_013400555.1 Jacana jacana | reverse complement strand
TGAGGGGTCTGGTGTAGGGGAGAACTTGTAGAGTAGGGCTGATGGTTGGACTCCATGATCCCAGGGGTCTCTTCCAACCAAAATGATTCTGTGATTCTATGATTCTATGATCATTATGAAGTGAACACAAGGACAGGCTACAGACAAGACTTTGGTACTTATTGCCTATGTCATACAGTCATATTTTTAGAAAAGCAAAGCTCATCTTGGAGATGATGGTTACATGAGAAGTCAAGAGTCCCTCCCCTCTGCCCCTATGTTTACTCAGCCCTTGTTTTTTCCCAGTTGGGACAGGTGGTTTTATAATGTGCTCTTGTCCTTCAATATGGTTCTTCCAGCTGCTGGCCAATCAGGGTCCTGTAAAAGTGACCTCACAATCAACACCTTGATTTGGGTCACCTTTGCTTGCTTCTCACCCTCTTTTACTCTGAATCATCATCTCAGACAAACTCCACAACTAACATCCAGCCACCAACTCTTTACCAGCGTCTGTCTCTGCTGGCGATGCAGCAGATATGGTTGGCTTTCTGGGCTGTAAGCACACATGGACAACTTTTTACCCACTGGCACCCCCAAGTCCTTCTTGGCAGGGCTTCTCTCAGTATCTTCACCACCCAGGCTGTATTGTAACCAGAGCTGTCACCGTAGACTTCCAGAGGGCAGACTTTGGTCTTTGCAGCCACCTGTTTGACAGAGTCCCTTGGGAGGCAGTCCTGAAGGGCAAAGGTGTCCAGGAAAGCTGGACATATTACAAGATGGAAGTTTTAAAGACACGGGAGCAGGCTGTCCCCAGGTGCTAAAAAACAAGCTGTCTGGGGAAGAGACCAACCTGGCTGAACAGAGAGATATGGTTACAATTTAGGGGGGAAAGGAGGGTTTATGGTCTTTGAAAAAAGGGGCAGGACACTCCAGAATAGTACAGAGATGTTGTAATGCTGTGCAGGGAGAAAATTAGAACAGCCAAAGCCCAACTAGAACTTAACCTGGCTCTGGATGTTAAGAACAATAAAAAGAGTTTTATAAATATTTTAGTAACAAAAGGAGGACTCAGGAGAACTTTCATCCTTTATCAGATGAAGGCAGTAACATAGTGACAAAGCATGAGAAGGCTGAGGTACTTAATGCCTTCTGTGCCTCAGTCATCAGTTTTTCCCGGAGTACCCAGACTCCTGAGCTAGTGGATTGGGTCAGGGAGCAGAACAAAGTCCCCATAATCCAAAGGTGGCATGTCTGATAGACTCCATTTCTGTTAGCCAGCAACTGAATCCCACCACTACAGTGAGGTAGGCTCTGACCCACCTCCATCCAGCTGATGCAGAGCACTTCATGGATAAGTCCATCGCAATGGGACCTCCACTCATTGGCCTACTCCTAAACTCAGTTCTTCTTGATACCATCCTTTATTCATGCACCTTATGGTACAACCAAGGAACTGTCCAAGAATTTTCAATGTTCCTGGATCACAGCATGTCCAGGCCCTTTCAGCAGAATCACAGAATCACAGAATATCAGGGATTGGAAGGGACCTTGAAAGATCATCTAGTCCAATCCTCCTGCCAGAGCAGGTCACACAGAAACACATCCAGGCGGGTTTGGAATATCTCCAGAGAAGGAGACTCCACCACCTCTCTGGGCAGCCCATTCCAGTGTTCCGTCACCCTCACCATAAAGAAGTTTTTTCTCATATTTAAGTGGAACCTCCTCTGTTCCAGCTTACACCCATTGGCCCTTGTCCTACCACTGGATCTATCCCTCCTTGAGATCATCTCCACCCCAGGCCTGCTGGGGTTGCAGAGACACCACAGACAGCAAAGCCCTGCAGAGCCCAGCCCTGATTTTATCTGCCCGTGGGGAGAGAAGCATTTCCTCTCTCTGTGCATTCCCATTGCCATCTCCCATCCCCTCCAGCACAGCTCTCTTCTGCAGCACAGCAGTTCCATACCCTGGTGCTTGGGTATTTGGGACTAGGTGAGTCTGGGACAAGGGTGAGGTTGGCCCCAGTACTCCAGCTGAAGTGCTACAGTCCCAAACATGACTTAGTGTCCTCCGCCTGGGGCACAGAGAGGGGGAGCTGCAGTGCCATGCCCACAGAGACTTTGACCATCGATTTAATAACTGGGGAGTGATGCTGCTGTGGTGGCCACAGGCTTGTCAGGAGAGGCAGTTGGGAAGATGAAGGAGGAGATGTCCAAGTGCAGGAACCTATTGTGTATATAGAGCTCCTCTATGGGATGTGCAACAGGTTGGGTGAGCCCTTATGGGAGAGTTTCTGAAGAGAGGCCTGTTAGTGTGACATCCTGGTGGGAGACAATAAACCTGCAATCAGGGTATGGAAATGGAGAAAGGTTATTTAAGCCACCTAAAGAAGTCTCCACATCCACGACACCGGGTCTTATTGAAGACTTTAATCATAGAATCATAGAATTGTCTAGATTGGAAGGGACCTTTGAGATTATCTAGTCCAACCATCAACCTAACCCTGACCTAAATCTGATCTAATGACCCTGACACTCACTGGAAGGGGAGCACAGCAGGATGAAGACTGTCCAGAAAATGCCTGGCTCTCCTGGACTAGCTTTTATAGATGCAAGGAATGCCAAGAAATAAGATGCTCACCTGAATGCAGAACTCTGAGGCTTTCAGCATTGTCCCCCACAGTATCTAATGTTAAGATATTATAGTCTGCATGGATGGATAAATATAGGTAAAAATAGGTGGACAGGTGAGCTCATAAAAACATTTTCTAAGTGGGGTACTCTGCCTGGATGCATGCAGATAGCAGGGTCCTGCAGGGGTCTATCCATTAACCTGCCCTATTTAACATATTTTAAATAGTTTGGAGAAAACAGAATGATTTTTCATAACAATTTTAGAAGACATCACTTTGCAGAGAGCAGAGACTACACTGGTAGGCAAGGTGGCCATCCCAAGGAACCTTGACAGGCTACAGGAATGGTGTCGTGGTTTAGTCTCATACAGCAAGAACCATGTGGCAGCCACTCTCTCAAGCCCATCCACAGCCAGGAAGGAGGCAAAATTGGAAGAAAAAGGCAAAACTCGTGGGTTGGGACAAAGGCAGTTTAACAGAACAAAGCAGTAACAGTAACATGGATAAAGAAGGATAAAAACATGATTGCAATGCTGAGCGCTCACCAACTGCACCGAGGGACTGTCTCAGACCATGACCACATGCTGCTGCACACCACCAACCCCCCTTAATCTTCACACCACCCCTGGACTTGGTGGTGGCAGTACTTCCTACAGTAGTGAACCCGGTCATCTACAACAGTAGGAACCAGGAGCTCAAAGAAGCATTGAAGAAACTGATTCAATGAGTTCACCTTCAGCAGCAGTAGAGTGGCCCATCTCTCCTCACAGACTATTCCTATTTTCAGGGTAGGTTTTTCCTTTGTTTTTCATCTGTGATGATCACAGTGATACAGAAATGTTTGCATTTGCTCCACGTCTCCAGAAGCATGATCCTACTGTGATAAATAATACAGAGGCCTTTGGTAAGCATGCCATCACGGTGTCAGAGCTGGTTTCCTGAGGAGCATCTCTGTAATCAAAGGGCTGTTCTCCCAAGGGCAGCTCCTGAAGCCTGGGTTCTTCTTCCAGGCTTCAGGAACTGCACTCTCCATCTCTCCATGGCTGCTGCTGAGCTTGGTTCTCAGTGGATTCACAGGGTGAGGGCACTGGGAGACATTTTGGGGAGTGAGGGCTGAGCTCAGCTCTCACTTGTGAGTGCCCAGTAGCACCGGAGACTGTGAATGTATGCCAAAGTGAAGTGGAGGCTGAGGAAAAAATAGCAGTAACTCAAGACAGTTTGAAAATTTCTTTCCAAAATGATGGCACCATTTTTGAGAGTGGGAAATGGGATAAGAAAAGAAAAACATCAGAAACTGCAGCTCTGGGCATCCAAAGTGCACCTGAGGATAAAGAAATGTCATTCTGAAGGTGGTGCTTTGCTGCAAAAAGTCCCTCAAAGGGAGTCAAGATCAGCCCATGCCTTTGTATTTCAAGGAACAGCTGGTGAGGATGGAGAGACACCAGTGCAGGTAGGGACATACTGGGGTAAGAACAAGATGGGAAAGCGCATCGGGTGTCTGCAAGCCTGCAGGTGAACAAGCACAGTCATGGGACAGCATAGAGGAACCTTTGGTGCAGATGGCCAGGGATGCTGTCAGGGCTGAAAGGCCCTGGCAGAACCCAAGTCTTTGCCTCCTTGGCTGTGGCTGATGGCCTGGCCACAAAGGCCTAAGAAGACACACGTCATCCTCATGGTAATAGGGGTAATAGGGAGGCTGGGAGGATCCTGTATCATTGTCCTGTATTGGACATCACACTCGCCAAAACCACAGGAAGAGCCTTGACCCACACACAAGGGGTCAGGATATGCCTTCTCAGGGCCTGGGGGTCCAGGCTTGGCTTTTCTGCTTCATCAAAGCCAGGGGTTTCTCAACGTCTGAGCTGCTGGCATAACACCTTTGCCTTCCTGCCATCATGGCCTCCTGTGATCTGCTCTAATGAGTCCCTGGGGAGGCTTTGTCAGGAATGGCCCTCAGTGGGGCCCATTAATGCTTCAAGGTACTTTGAGCTTTGCTTCTGACTTGGATATCTTGAGGGGTTTCTTCAATCTCTCATGGCCTCTGAGGTTTATGGACTCAGCACCAAATATGCCATGGGGCTCATTAAGATACAGAAAGCCTTAATGAACTATGTCTCTGCCCACAATTTTCTTGAAGCACTTAAGACTTGTACAACTAATTGCAGAGGTTTCAGTAGGGTACTTAATGATGAAACTTTCAGAGAAGTTCTCATAAAGGAGGATTCTTTCTTTCAAGAATATTTTCTATTTTGTTTTAGTTATAGAAGTGATAACAGCTTTCTCCAATGGGTATTGATCCAGAGGGTCTACTGAAGACACCTGCACAGGCAGGAGAAGCAGTCCCTTTAGGTCTGACACTGTATGGACAACCTTGTACCTCACCTACTCAAGCCCACAAANGGGCTGAAAGGCCCTGGCAGAACCCAAGTCTTTGCCTCCTTGGCTGTGGCTGATGGCCTGGCCACAAAGGCCTAAGAAGACACACGTCATCCTCATGGTAATAGGGGTAATAGGGAGGCTGGGAGGATCCTGTATCATTGTCCTGTATTGGACATCACACTCGCCAAAACCACAGGAAGAGCCTTGACCCACACACAAGGGGTCAGGATATGCCTTCTCAGGGCCTGGGGGTCCGTGCTTGGCTTTTCTGCTTCATCAAAGCCAGGGGTTTCTCAACGTCTGAGCTGCTGGCATAACACCTTTGCCTTCCTGCCATCATGGCCTCCTGTGATCTGCTCTAATGAGTCCCTGGGGAGGCTTTGTCAGGAATGGCCCTCAGTGGGGCCCATTAATGCTTCAAGATACTTTGAGCTTTGCTTCTGACTTGGATATCTTGAGGGGTTTCTTCAATCTCTCATGGCCTCTGAGGTTTATGGACTCAGCACCAAATATGCCATGGGGCTCATTAAGATACAGAAAGCCTTAATGAACTATGTCTCTGCCCACAATTTTCTTGAAGCACTTAAGACTTGTACAACTAATTGCAGAGGTTTCAGTAGGGTACTTAATGATGAAACTTTCAGAGAAGTTCTCATAAAGGAGGATTCTTTCTTTCAAGAATATTTTCTATTTTGTTTTAGTTATAGAAGTGATAACAGCTTTCTCCAATGGGTATTGATCCAGAGGGTCTACTGAAGACACCTGCACAGGCAGGAGAAGCAGTCCCTTTAGGTCTGACACTGTATGGACAACCTTGTACCTCACCTACTCAAGCCCACAAACTCCCTCCTTGGCCACTTCCCACTTGCATCCCTTTTCCTCCCATCACACTTCACCACCACACTCTGCAGCTGGATGGTACAGCTCCTTTGCACCAGTTCCCACCTGCTTTCCTTTGAGAGTGGGCTGCACAATGGCATAGAAAGGTTTCTCTTCATTGCTAACAAAAAAAACTTAAACATGACTTAATTTAATAAACTGTAAAACCGTCTTCTCACATCTAGACTCAGTCTAAGCAGTAGCTCATGTGGTCCAGCTTTCACAAGGGGTTTCCAGACAAGAGCAGTTTTAGACAGAGAGATGAGAAAAGCTAGATATAAACACAGAGAAGGTGTTGACTAAGGAGTTAGACTTCTGAAAGATGGGGCAATTTTCTGAACCTCAAAACAGAAACCAGAGAGTGAAGAGGCATCTGACTGACCAAAAAGCAAGCAGAGGAATAACCTGAGAGCACACATCCAAGTAGTCTGCTGAAAAGGTGTCCTTAGACATGGCCATTGGAGCAGGAAAGGTGGAAAAACCTGAGTAATGAGATCAATGAAATAATCAAAAGAGTAGGGGTACTAAAAATACACGGGAAGATCAATATTTCTTCTGCCATTAGTGCACTTTCAGGAAATTCTGTCATGGTAGGGAAACACAGCCCTTTATTAACCATGCTTCAATGATTCAGCTGGTGAAAATGTGCTTGTATATTTTTTTCAAATGCAAAAAAAATAAAAAAAACCATGCACCTTTCTGGGCAGAAATCAGTTGTATGAGCCTAAACAACCAGGACTGTTTGGATGTTAAGCACAATAAAAAGAGTTTCTACAAATACATTAGTAAGAAAATAAGGACTTAGTAAAAAAAAGGACTACAGAGAATGTCCATTCTTTATTAGATGGAGGGGGTAAGATAAAGGATGAGGAAGAGGATGAGGTACTTAATGCCTTGATTGCCTCAGTCTATTATAGTAGGACTAGTTGTTCCTCAGGTACCCAGACCCTTGAGATAGCAGATAGGGGTGGGGAGAAGAGTGAAGTCCTCATAATCCAAGGGGAAATGTTGAAGGACCAATGATGCTGATACAGGCAAGGATGCTTTTAGCCCTTGTGGCCACCTGGGCACACTGCTGGCTTATATTCAGCCCCTGTTGACCAACACCCCCAGGGCCTTTCCTGCTGGACAGCTCCAGCCACTCATCCTCAAGCCTGGAGAGTTCATGGGATTGGTGTGACCCAAGAGAAGTACCTGGCACTTGGCCTTGTTGAACCTCATCCCATTGGCCTCGCCTTGTTGAACCTCATCCCATTGGCCTCAGCCTATTGATCCAGCCCATCCAGATCCTTCTGTGGACCTTTCCTACCCTGCAGCAGGTCAGTACTCCCACCCAACTTGGTTTCCTCTGTGAACTTACGGAGTGCATTTGATCCCCTCGTCCAGATCATTGATAAAGATGATAAAAAGAACAGACCCCAGAACTGAGCCCTGGGGGACACCACTTCTGACCAGCCACCAACTGGGTGGAACTCCATTCACCACCACTCTTTGGGCATGGCCTCCAGGCATATTTTTACCCAGTAAGAGTACACCCATGTAAACCAATTTCTGTAGGAGAATGCTTCAGGAAAAGGTGTCAAAGGCTTCACTAAAGTCCAGGGAAACTGCATTCACAGCTTTGCACTCATCCACCAAGTGAGTCACCTTGTCATAGAAGGAGATCAAGTTTGTCAAGCAGGATCTGCCTTTCACAAACCCATGCTGACTTGGCCCAATCACCTGGATTTCCTGTTCATGCCTGTAGTGTCAAAAGGCATATAGTTTTGATATTTGTCTGTCAGAGGCCCAGGAATTCCACTGATTCATCTGTCAGAGTCCCAGCAAAGGACTTCCAGTGAGTAAGATTCACAAAAAATCAAAATTATTTATTTTTTTGAGAACCTCAAAACAGATTTGAGATTGGTGTTGATAAATCCGCTAACTACAATAAGGTAAATATTGCTGGCTCCCAGAGGCTACAGCCCCTCGGTCCTGTGAGGCATCTCCTGTTCTGCACCTCTCTGAGATGTCCCACACCCACACCAAGGAAGCCCATCTCTGTGCTGCATCCAGGGGATTTTCCAGGGCATGTCACCCTCAAAGTGAAGTAACCTCTAGACACTGCTAATCCCATAGACCTTCAAGGAACCCCCAAGAACAGCTGATGGCGTGTTCATTCAGGATAATCAATCAGTGATGGTGCTCACTCAGGATAATCTCACCACACACACATGATGCACATGCTCACAGCTCATCCATACAATACGAACATGGACTTCTTTAGAGGGACAACCAAACTCTCTGAGTCAGAATAAGAGGCCAGAGCTAGAAATGGTCGTTGTTACTGGCTGAGTGCATGACAATTGCCCTGGAGCATCTTCCCTGGGGTGCCCAGTGCAGACAGGCCCAGGGAAAACCCTTCTCTGCTAGTCCTTCATGTCTTTCCCAGGAGGTTTGGCTGAGCAAGGAAACTGCTGCTTTTCCCAACCTTGTACATTCACACAGTTAGGCTGTACACTTTGTTTGCAGGGTTCTTTTCTGGGCATGTTCTTGAGAGCAACTTGGGAAGAAGACCTAAACCTTCATGTCCTGCCCTGAGGAGATGCCCTGGTATGATGAAGGTATTGTTAGGGGATCCCGCTCTCTCAGGGAATTGCCCAGAACCTGTCCCTGCCTGTGGTTCCTAGGCTGCAGCACAGTAGGACTATGAGCTGCCAGAGCACTAAAGATCTTATAGCAAGGCAAGGGCTCAGGAATAGTGTGTGGGAGTGAATAAAAATACCACTGGAAAGACCAAGTGACAGTACTCCTGTGCTCTGACTTTTTATTCTGCACAAAAGCACTGCCCCTGCAACTTCAGAAAATTTCTCAGAAGATGATCTTGGGCCCAGTCATTGGCATGTCCTTTACTTTGTATAATACTCAGTGTAGAGGTCTTCATTTACACAGTCTGCAAGTCTCACAGATATGGATTAATATGTAATTAGAAATAGCACAAATAACAATATTTCTCAGTGGACATTAAAGTAAAACAAAGCAAAAAAAAAACCAACCCACAAAACATCCCACCCAAACCCACAACGAAATGTAGAAGAGAGTCTTGGCATTTAATGAGTTAGATCATGAATAATTTGAAAAAGACACCAGTTTTTAGCTGGTGAAAATCATCTGGTTAACAAGTTCCATAGCCACCACCAGGTCTAGAAATGAGGAGGAGATGGATGAGCACTCCAACAAATATACTAAACAGCACTGGTGCCAGTACCAACCTCTGGGGAACACATCTTGTCACTGGCTTGTACTTGGACATTGAGCCATTGAACACAACTCTTTGAGTGCAGCCATCAGCCAGTTCCTGATCCACCACGTGGTCCATCCATCAAATCCATGACTTTACAGTTTTGAGACCAGAATGTCATGAGGGCAGTATCAAATGCTTTGCTCAAGTCTAGCATCTTCCTTGACATCTCCAGAGCTCGTGGTAAGTATTATTGGCCATAGCAGGGCCTTTTCAACTCTCAGGAAATGGTTGGTTTTTTATGATTGTGCAGAAAGAGCAGACACAAAAAATCACCAAATATATCAAAAGAGATGCCAAGTGAAGTGCCAGTAGGAACAAGGGGAGCTCCCCCCATGCCCGTTCCTGGCACAGAGTCTGTCCTGAGAAGGGGATCCAGCCTCTGCCACTCTCTGGAGAGGGAAATGAGCAGTGTCCATGGCACCTGGGGACACAAACGATGACTTTTGCTAGATCATCCTTCATCTGAAATACTTCAGATATGCACTTGTGGAACTGGGATCATGCTGTATGTTGAAATACTGATTCCATTTTTATGTGCCAGGGGTCCTACCTCAGATGCAGATTGCTCCACTGCAGGTATTTATATTTACAGAAGTGAATAGTTTTGTTGATGTAATGGGTTTTCATAGAATCATAGAATCATTTAGGTTGGCAGAGACCCCTGGGATCATGGAGTCCAACCATCAGCCCTACTCTACAAGTTCTCCCCTACACCAGATCCCTCAACACCACATCCAATCTACTCTTAAACACAGTCAGGGATGGGGACTCCACCCCCTCCCTGGGCAGCTGATTCCACTNATCAACACTCCCACCTCCCTTAGTGTTATCTCCAAACTCACTGATGGTGCCCTCTCTATCCCTATCAACATCATCAATGAAGAAATTAAACAGGAAAGGCTCCAGCACTGAGCCCTGAGGAACCACTTGTGACCGGCCGCCAGCTGGATTGAACTCCATTGAGCACCACCCTTTGGGATCGTCCTTCCAGCCAGTGCTGGATCCAGCAGATCGTACGCTCATCCAGGCCATGAGCAGCCAGTTTTTCCATGAGAATGTGGTGGGGGACAGTGTCAAATGCTTTTCTAAGGTCCAGATATATTATATCCACTGTCTTCCCCCCATCCAGCAATTCCTGATCCACTGGCTGATCATTCCATGGCTGGTGATAGCACTCAAGATGATCTGTTCCATAATCTTCCCTGGTATCGAGGTCAGACTGACAGGTCTATAGTTTCCTGGATTTTCCCTTCTGCCCTTCTTATAGATGGGTGTTATATTTGCCACCTTCCAGTCCACAGGGACCTCTTTTGTTGTTGTATATGCTGACATTCTTAGGGAAATAATACGAACACTTGAAGGATAACATGAGTTTACCACTTCAGTGGTCCTTCTTTGAGCTGGTTCCTGTTTGGCATTGTTTTACTGTCGCTGGGAAGGGTGTAGTGTAAGAGATGTGGAGCAGAGCAGGACAATCACTTCCTCTGGCTGTGCTCCTGCTCACACATCTTGTCTTGCGTATTGGTGTGATCACACTCTCATACTTGAAAGATGCTGTCCTTGCAGACCAGATGTACTGAGCTCTGCTGCCCTTTTCTGTTGCTTGCATTGGCTCTCCCACTCAAAGTTGCAAGACTTAGCCAAAGTCTTCTCCTCCAGTGTATGGCATCTGCACTCCTCCCTTCCCTTGGGAGGTGACACTCCACAATTTCATGGTCACAATATTCAAGGTCAACACTAGCTTTCACACTCATGTCCAGGTCTTCCTTCAGTGAGAATAATAGATGCAGATGAGCATCACCGTTGTTGGCTAATCTGGCAGCTGTGATATAAGAAGCTGTGTCACAAGCTTTACCTTGAACAAGACCCTCCAGAAACTTCCTGGACTCTTTGCATGCTCTTGTGGACCCTTTCCAGTGAATGCCAGAGTAATTAACGTCCACAAAGGGATTTTGATAGGTTCTTCATTTCTGACAACAATATCACCCCTACCAACCTCTCCTCTGACCACGATCCACAAGAGTTCACCCAACTTGTTCATCGCATAGAGGAGCTCTACACACCTGAGCAGTTCCTTCACACTGAGAGGAACCCTCTCCTGATCTTTCTGAACTCCTGATCATCCCGTACCGCCTCATCACAGCACCCAGGCATGTGAGCTGCCCCAGTACCCCTCAGCTCCAGTGGAAGAAAGAAATTATTTACACACAGCTCCAGCTTTTCCTCTCTGTGCCCCAGGCTGAGGGCATTAGGCATGTCTGGGTAGCAGCATCTCAGCTGTGGCATGTTTGGGCTGAGGGCAGACTTCCAACAACAAAACCTTCTTGTAAGCGACCAAGACCTCAAATATGCAATGGCTCTGCTTCAGAGAAGAGACATGCTGGAGTGGATGGCAGAAGGCAGTGTGAAAAAGAAATTAAATACCCACAAAAAGAGCAAACCTTGCTCACTCTAAGGCCAGAGAGAAACAGAGCTGGGCTGTGCCATTGGAACAGGAGAGGCATTTGTAGTCAATTGTGTCTCTCTAGTTCTGAAGGCCTGTGGATCAGGTGAAGCTGACCTCAAGCAGGAAAAGATGATGTTGCAAATGTCTTTGAGTATGGACACCCTGTGATTCAGGCTGACTGTGAAAATCATTTCCTTGATCCATGGTTCTGTCATCAAGGGGAAACTTGAACACCGGAGGAGAGAAGAACCAGCAGAGTTTGAGAGTGAAGGAATAGGAGTGAAGACCATGGTGTGATGTGCTTGGTGTTCATGTCCTGCCCAGCATCTACTGGATAGAGAGGGGACAGACCTCATGTCACTGCAGTGGTGGGATTCAGTCACGGGTCCAAAGGCCCCGACTCTGCCTGAGATGCCCTGGGTGATGGCTGTCACACAGCTGGTCTGAATGGGGATAGGATTCCTGGTCCAGGACCTGTGCTGTCCATGTCAGGTGCAGGCAGTTGTGCTGCAGAGCCTAGGCACCTCCCACAGCACCACAGCCCATGAATTTGTGAATCAAATTAAAATTCAGCTACCCTGAATTATGTGATGCAATGAAGGGATGCAGAGGAGACAACTGCCAGACAGAGAGACTCAGCTGTCCCCTTGCCACATGGCCCCATTAGATCAACTGAATACCTCTCTGAGCTGCCTTGGACATGAGGACAGTTACTGGTTCATTTCTCCTATATGTGGGCATCTTGTGTTGTTTAAATTCACCAAAGGAATTTCCCACCAGCCTCCAAGAAAATGTCCCAGGTTCTTTCCTATCTCTAAGAACTGCTCCACTGGAATAGTTCTCAGCTGCATCTTGGTCACCTCTGACATCAAATATGTCCCCAGGAGTCTGTGTCTGAACATTTGGCTCCTGCCCTCCATCTCGATTCATTACCAAAGGACCTGAGAGAAGGATCTTACATGCAGGAGCTGATTTTGCATATATCTGAAGTAAGGCAAGAAGGATTCCACCACACGGGGAGTTGTGGTGAACATGGGAGGGATCTTAGCCCACTTTTAGCCCCAAGGACTACATACCCAGATGAATGCCATTCCCTCAGAAAAGGTAAAAGGAGATTCTTCCCTGGCATTGCCTGGGTGTCCTGTTTAATACTGAAAGAAGGATATTCTGGGATCACAACCTTTCTCTGATTGAGAAATTAAACTGTTGGAAAAAAGTATCTCTCTCTTTTTCTACTAAGAGAAATTAAATGGCAGGAAAGAAGTGTCTTTCACCAGCTGAGGAAGGGAACATTAGGGCTTTGTTCAGCCTGTTTCACAGCAGGTTCCCCTGGAGTCCCAGGGACACCTCCAGGGAGCCCAGAGGTGACAGGGGAAGTGACACCTTGGGCTGGTCTTCTGCTGCTGATGTGGGCCAGGCTCCTGGGACAGAGGGAGCTCATGGCAATGGTGCAGTGCTGCAGAGAAAGAGCTCTGCCCGGGAGCAGCTTCTCTGCCAAGCACAGCAGGGCTGAGGGCACTGCTTGCAGGCACTGAGGGGACTGAGGTACAAAGAGGATAAAGGCAGCTAGGAAACAGCGGGACAGTTCTGAGCTTGTTCATAGAGAAATCTTCAGATCTTTTGACACAGTAAGTCTCTGGAAACAGGCAAAGTCAGATTGCCTGTCAGTCTTTGGGGGATCTTCTACAGCTGAAGCATTACATGACTGATAGAACCTGTTAGGAAGTTCATCTTGTCTTTTCTGGTGTGGACATGGACGATATTCTCCACCGCAGGACATCCCTGTGTCTTCCTGTGAGGGTTACTGGGGGGCGTGAAGCTGGGTGAGGATGGCTGCAGTGGTGTGAAGGTGGGTGTGCAGCCAGAGGTGACCAGATCTGTCCTTCTGAGCAGGGTCCCTGCACCCCAGCGAACTGTGTGCCTGGGCAGTGCTTCTGCTGCCTGCCAGGGTCAGCTCTCAACCTGCCCAGAGAGAACCCCATGGCAAAATGAGGAGAAGCTGTGAGTGGAACGAACAAGCCCCAGTGTGGCAGGATCTTTCTGCTGTTGAGAGGGTGCTCATGGATCAGGGCTTCTCACAGCTCTAGTTCACCCTGATGACAATTCTAAGGTGTTTGGGTGTTGTTTTTTTTTTCAAGAGGAAGGTCTAAGCAGAAACTACTTTAAAGACAAAGAGCTTTTGAGCCTGTGCTTTAACTTTCCTGAAACTGGAAATGGCTGATAAAGTAAAAGAATGGAAAGGAAGGTTTTGTGTTTTGACTAGAGACAGAGATTGACAGATCAGTAGATCTACTAGATTCCTGATAATGTCCCATCATCTACTCTTCAGTCTGAGATGGCACTACCATGTTTTCTAGCTCTGATATATTTCCTTCCAACTAGCTCCTCTGGATCATCAGGCAGCAAGATGTCCCAGCATGTGTCATGCCACTGGTTTCTCAAGGGCAGAGCTCAGTGTACAGAGGGTGGAATGAAGAAAGACAGAGAAACAGCTAGAGGGCATTCAAGCTATATCAGGGAAGGACAGTGTGATCAGAAGGGCTGTGGAGAGTGGATTTTGAGAACACTGTCATTTCCTGCAGTGCAGATGCCTTCTTCTGAGGAAGGTCTCTGGTCTTCTTTCCCACCCAAAAAGCTCAAACCACACAGAACATGGTGTCCAGGACATAAGCTACCTGCTATGCAACCAGAGGCCAGAGCTCCAGCAGAGTTGTGTCTCTCTCCTGATCCGTTCCTCTTTCCTCCTGCAAAACAGAGGGCTTTGAGTGACTGCCCACAACTGGGTAACAGCTCTCCAAAATGTTTCTCTGGCTCTTTCCCCTTATCAGCATAAGCATCGTGGAACATACCCATATTTCTCCACCTTCCCATGCAGACGATGATTTTTTTGTAGGCTTTCTGGAGGTGGGGGGGAGTGGTTCAATTGTAGTGATCATGGTGATCCTGAGTGTTCTGCCACAGATGTGTCTTCAAGAAAATGAAATGTCCCAGCTGTTTGGACTCTGGGGACAAAAGACAGTGCAGTTTGTGGGGTTGGAAGCGCGCCAGCTGTCCCCTCAGAAGACTTGATCTTTTGCTGTCTCCCTGTTTTCTATCCTGTGGTCATTCAGGCAGTGCAGTAGATGTGGTGTAGGAAATAAGCAGATTTTCTGAAAGCCACACCACCTCAGGACACTTGAATGCATCCTTGCAGTGCCCTATCAAGCTGTTCTTCACAAAGGTGCAGCTCTCCAATAGCATCTTTTTGATATCTAAGAAATCCATAGGGTAGTCACGGAGATACTGATGCTGTGGAAATGCTGCTGGGCATTTTCCAACATGGTATGTAGTCAGATGAAATGATCCCTTCATTCCCTCAGGTAGAGAGAGTGTTAAACTTCACTTAGATCTGGACACAATACCCCAGAATGCTTGGTCTGATCATCTGCATGAGAAGCAACAACCTCTGTGTTACTCACTGCATATCTGGGCCAAGAATGAGCTAGAGGAGAGCTGTATTGTATCTGGTGCTCTGTATCTCCTCCTCTGCCCAGTTCCTTTTTCAGAGTAACTTCTGAGTGTGACCATTCTCCTACTAAGAGAGGCAGGACAGGGCAGCTGGGAACGAGTCTGATGGCAAGACCAGCTCTCCTGATACTGTATTAAGGCACAAGGAACCCTTTTGTCTCACAGGACTCCCAGTGTTCATGTTAAGAGCAATCCAAATGATAAGTGGTTTTGCCTCTTCCATGCTCCAGATGTGACAAGGTCATATGAAGAAAAGAGAAGAGAATGTAAAAATGAAGGAAGGGTATCACCAAGCCCCTGTGCTACAGCCCACCATCTGAAGGACTGGATGAGAAGATGCTGAGCAGCCTTCATCTATGATGGGTCCACCTTGCTTGAGGGAGAATGTGTACATAGTAGAAGGCCCCATCTGCCCTTCTCTCCTGATCATGTCTGCATGTGAAGGGTAAATTGATGGGAGGGCTTGGTCTATCTCAGAAGTGATTGTTTCTGACCCAGACACCTTTGCTTAGAAGGGAAAAACCAGAAAACGGAAATTCTTCACAGGGTATTTTTCCAGAGGCAGGTGACTGGAGTGCTAATGTCTTCTCTCTTTGCAGGATGTGGAAACTGTTCCCACAGGATCCCTGTATCCAGATTCTTGCCCTGGGCCCAGTGACCCCCTTGATGTACAGGGCTTTCTGCTGTTTCTGTGTACAGAATCAAAGAATCACAGAATGATATGGGGTTGAAAGGATCACATAGTCCAACCCCTAGTTGTACTTGCCAATGTAAACAGGTCGAACTCCTGGGAAGCCCTTTGGCTGAGGACTAAGCTCCTCATGGCACACTAAGCCAGAGAAAAAGAAGGGAGGGAGGAAAAAGAAGATACTCTTGAGCAAATGAAAAGCAATGTGGGATGTTGCTGTGAGAAAAAGTAACCATTTCCCTCAGTGAAGACTACCCTTACTTGCCTATATCTTTTTCTCTTTTGAGAGATTTCTGATTCCTAGTGGAACCAAAAGTCCAATAGCTGTTCTAGAATCATCTCCCCTCCTGGTGACTAAACTAATTCATCCATAGCCCAAAGCAGAGAACCTTGCTCTCAGTGTCACCTTCAGTCAGCACCAAAAAACCACTTACAAAAAGGACTTTCCAAAGGCCTTCCAAAAACACAACTAGCAGCATGGAGGGGTTTCTATGAGAAATGGAGCTGGCTGAGCTTAGAGACATCTAAAATAATTTTTCACTTTTTTCTCCACAGACAGGCCCCCATGCTCACAGGCAGCAGATGTCCAACAGCAGCTCCATCACCCAGTTCCTCCTCCTGGCCTTCACGAACATGCAGGACCTGCAGCTTTTGCACTTCTGGCTCTTCCTGGGCATCTACCTGGCTGCCCTCCTGGGAAATGGACTCATCATCACCGCCATCGCCTGTGACCACCGGCTCCACACCCCCATGTACTTCTTCCTCCTCAACCTCTCTGTTCTTGACCTGGGCTCCATTTCCACCACTGTCCCCAAAGCCATGACCAACTCCCTGTGGGACACCAGGGCTATTTCGTACTTGGGATGTGTTGCACAGGTTTTTTTTGTTTTTTTTTTCATGTCAGCAGAGTTTTCATTTCTCACCATCATAGCCTATGACCGGTACATTGCCATCTGCAAACCCCTGCACTATGGGATCTTCCTGGGGAGAAGAGCCTGTGCCAAAATTGCAGCTGCTGCCTGGGGTGGTGCCTTTCTCAATGCTGTGCTGCACACGACCAATACATTTTCGCTACCCCTCTGCCAGGGAAATGCTGTGGATCAATTCTTCTGTGAAGTTCCCCAGATCCTCAAGCTCTCCTGCTCATACTCAGACTCCCTCAGGGAAGCTGAGGTACTTGTAGTTAGTGTCTTTGTGAACTTTGGGTTTTTTGTTTTCATTATGTTCTCTTATGTGCAGATCTTCAGGGCCGTGCTGAGGATCCCCTCTGAGCAGGGACGGCACAAAGCCTTTTCCACCTGCCTCCCTCACCTGGCCGTGGTCTCCCTGTATGTCAGCACTGGCATGTTTGGCTACTTGAAGCCCCCTTCCATCTCCTCCAGATCCTTAGATCTGGTGATGGCTGTTGCATATGCAGTGATACCTCCAACGTTGAACCCACTCATCTACAGCATGAGGAACCAAGAGCTCAAAGACGCCTTGAGAAAACTTGTGAGACATTTTTCAGCAAAAGCAGACTGACTGCCTTTGTAGGCAGATGACTTCCAGTATATGGCTTGACAGACCAAGTTGGCCTTTCCATTTTTTTGCTTTGTTTTGTTTTTTATTTTGTCTTCATCTTTTATACTTGTGATGATGGGAAGAAATGTCATTAGTCATCCCCTCCTACTTAAGCATCCACCCATTTTGTTTTACCCAGAGCGTTTGTGTAAATGAGGAACATGGCTTCCTGTGTATTTAAGCAAAATAAAGGAAACTACATCAACTTCTTTGTCTGAGATCCATCCTCAGCAGGATGGGAAATGGGAATGCTTCTTTGGTTGCAGTAGCTTGGGGCAAGCTACTCTGTCCCTGGGGAAGTAGCAGCAACCTGAGAATCACCAGTGTTGAGGCTCTTGTAAGATCTCCTGGAGAGGAGAGCAGGGAACAGATGATGCTACTTACTTTTCCTTGTCCCAAGGATGCCCCCAGCTCTGTGGCTGATCATCCTGTCTACTTCTAGGAGCTTCTGTGCCCCTCAGAGTGTCTGTGCCTGTGGGATGAGTGCCCAGAGCTCTGGAGCACCCTGTGTTTGGCACTGCCCAGGCTGTGCTGTGCTGGTGAGAGGGAAAAGGAGGTGGAAGAGCATAATGACTGCTGACAGTTTATGTCCCAGAGGAAACTAACCCTTGTAATGGAACAGGCTGGGGGCTGCTAGCCTGGGAGAATTCCCCGGGAAACATCTTGGTGGAGAGAGAGCTGGACAGGAAGCAGATGCATGCCCTGACAGTGAGGCACAGGGCTCTGTGACCAGGAGCACATCCAGGAGTTTGAGGGAAAGGACTACCCAGGTCACTGTGTCCAAACTTTGGACTCTCAGTACAGGGAAGATGGCATCAATTGAACAGGGTTTAGCAGAGGGACCGCAAGACGGTCAGAGGCTGAAGAACTTTGCCTGTGAGAAGAGGGTGAACAGAGGGACCTGGGCTTGTTCAGCTTGGAAAAAAAATTCTCATTTTTACTTTTCTGATTTTCTCCCCCATCCCACTGTTGGGGAGTGAGTGAGCAGCTGTGAGGTGCTGAGCTGCCAGCCAGTCTTAAATCACAAGAAGCAAAGGATCCCCAATTGATCAATTGGTGCTCAATGGAGTTCAATCCAGCTGGTGTCCGGTCACAAGTGGTGTTCCTCAGGGCTCAGTATTGGGGACTTTCCTTTTTAATATCTTCATTGAGGATGTAGATAAGGACATAGAAAACACTATTAGTAAGTTCGCAGATGACACTAAGTTGGGTGGGAGTGTTGATCTGCTTGAGGACAGGGATGCTCTACAGAGGGACCTGGACAGACTGGATAGATGGGCCAATGTTAATGGCATGGCCTTCAATGAGGCCAAGTGCCAGGTCCTGCCCTTGGGCCACAACAACCCCATGGATGGCTACAAGCTTGGGGCAGTGTGGCTGGAGCTGCCTGGCAGAAAAGGACCTGGGGGTGCTGGTCGACAGGCGGCTGAACATGAGCCAGCAGTGTGCCCAGGTGGCCAAGAAGGCCAAGGGCATCCTGGCTTGCATAAAGAATAGTGTGACCAGCAGAAGTAGGGAGGTGATTGTCCCCCTGTACTCAGCACTGGTGAG